>CM055116.1:929359101-929766601 GCA_029206835.1 Rana muscosa
AGGTGTACTACTGATCCCCGCTAGCCCGGCCTGCAAATCCTGCGCCCGCATCGATTTGACACAAATCCCACAGTCTCTCCTCTGGCCTCGCACCCAGCTTCCCTGGCATGCCTCTTCCAGAACATCCACTGTGTCACACTCACCAACCTTCACCTGCCCCGAGTCCATGATGGAGAACTTTAACTGGACATCTGTTCCAATAGCTCTTCCAGGAGACTATGGAGAAATTAGAAGGAAAGCATTACTGCGCATGAGCAGCAAACACCCATCACCTGATTAATACAGGAGATCCCAGAAAATCCCAGCAAAGCATTAGGAGTTAATACGCCATATTTCAAGTATTATATAACAAACAACACTGTACAAAGATCTAGACCTATAAAAAAAAAAAAAAAAAACAGTAAGCAAACTATAATCATCTAAAATAAGTCCTAGTTATAACAATGTCCACAATTAAAACACACATGGGGGGTTATTTACTAAATACAAATCCACTTTGCACTACAAGTGCAAAGTGCACTTGAAATTGCACTTGGAAGTGCAGTCGCTGTAGATCTGAGGGGGACATGCAAGAAAAATAAAAAACAGCACTGTAGCTTGCACATGATTGGATAATGAAATCAGCAGAGCTTCCACGTATTTAAGATCTACCCCTCAGATTTACAGTGACTGCACTTCCAGTGCAATTTCAAGTGCATTTTGCACTTATAGTTTGCACTTGTAGTGCAAAGTGGATTTGCCTTTCGTAAATAACCCCCACAGTGCTTTAGCAAATAAAATATCATCCAGTTAGGGTTTATATCTACTATAACTAATTCATTAGCTGTTAGTGTTGCTAATTACAGTTGTAGGGTAGGAGAACGAGAGTGTCCATATAGTTCCCTGATTTTGCCACAAAGTGCCGCCATAGTTATGAGAGTAGGTTCAGGGATGACTCAATGTAGTGAATAGTCACTGAAGCCACTAGAGGCTACCAAAGTAGTAGTGGATTGTGATCCTGGGTAGTGCCAGCTCTGCATATGCCAGTGCGAAAAATCTTAGGTAGTTGGGTTCATATATAAACAGTTCTGGTGGGAGTCCATCATTGATCATCATTAAAAGCATCTGGATGAACGTGGCAAAGCAAGGATAAAGTCAGTGAGTCTCTTGTGGGGGAAGTAGGGGAGGAAAGGTGCAGGGCTATTGGGACTACACTGTACACGTCCCGTGGCATGGGATGCTGGTCAAACCCCCTAAAAGGTATGGGCGCCTGACCTCAGATCTCTTCTTATCTATGTTTTCTGTATTGTTTGCAACTAATGCCGCGTACACACGGGTGTTTTTCTCATCGAGAAAAACGACATTTTTTCCATTCGACGAGAAAAACGATAGTCTGTGGGCTTTCTGTCGTTTTTTGTTCTAATTTTTCTCGTCGTTTTTTTCGACATGTTTTCCGCGGCAGTGTTTCCCATAGGGAAACACTGCCGCGGAGCCCACAGACGGTCGTTTTTCTCGACAAGAGAAAAAACGACGTGAAAAACGACCGTGTGTGGGGAACAAGCCGTTCCCTCATTTTTAATGACATTATTCACGGCGGTTTTTTAACCGCCGTGAATAATGATCGTGTGTACGCGGCATAAGAAATGTAATGTGACCGCTGGGATGACTGAAAGGATGTATTAAGATTCGTAAATAGATGTGTAGCGATACCCTTAGCTAAGAGGGTCGCAGTATTAGTTTTGGGCCCTGAAGACAGCTCTGCCAACCCCCGGCAATTTACTCGACCCACTCTGGCACAGTTTGTATAGGGTAATATATCTTAGGCTCTATGGAATATTCAGACACCAATACAAATAGTAAAAGAATAATGAGTTTACTCTCCGCACACACTTGCGCTTGCAAGCCTCTGGCATCCCGTCCCAGTACTCCACTAGTGCATACTGATATGAGATGTCTGGGTCTGACTTTATCTCCGTCACCCACGGTGTGTGATCTGGGGACACTGACTTCATTAACTCCTCTACCGTCTCAGTCGACCATTCCTCCCCTGGGAGGCTGATGACTATCGACTGGTTTGGCTCTGCCCTAGAGGCTTTGCACCACGCTTCTACTGCTTGCGGGTCCATGGGGTCCATGCCGGCACTTCTGGCATTCACCTGCTGTATCAGGATCCCGGACGAGAACCTCCACGTGTAGCGATACCCTCAGCTAAGAGGGCCGCAGTATTCGTTTTGGGCCCTGAAGGCAGCTCCGCCAACCCCCGGCAATTTACTCGACCCACTCTGGCACAGTTAGTATAGGGTAATATATCTTCGGCTCTATGGAATATTCAGACACCAATACAAATAGTAAAAGAATAATGAGTTTACTCTCTCTTATTAAGATAAATCAACAGTAAAAACAGATAACATGTGCTTCTAGCAGAGCCCTGCAGCAAATGATACCCTACACATTAATGGAACACAGTAATGGCGTGCCACGTGGGGCGACCGTTAACTAAGCGCCCTGTGGCGCAGCTACTAAACTCTAATACCTGGTCAGGCCTGACCCTATAACTCAGTCTCTAGGAGATGAATTCTTCGCATGCAAGTCTTTAAATGGTGGTGCACATTTCAGGAACACATTTGTAATCCAAAAAAAAGTAAAAGTACCAACACGGAACACTTCACTAGAGATCCGTTTGACTCAGTTCTGCTATGGATCTCCAGTGAGGACTCAAATATGAACTGGTGGGCCACGGCAGTCTGTAGGCCTAACAATAGTGTAAAGTATATGGATTGAGCAGGTGCTCGCTCACCCCTCTGGACGCGATCCCAGTCCGGGGACTTCCACCTGCTGTGTCTCCACACAGCGTCTGCAGCGGTCGGGTCTCCGGCTCAGCAGCGGTTGAGGATGACCAAGTCAGATGCCACCAAGGCTCGCAATGGGGTGGAAGGCTCTTTGGGTAGTGGCACAAGGCCCCAGGCTTCAGGCCTTGCAGCCACAGCGGATCCGCACAGGAAGATCTCTCCACTGAAGTCTCGTGTCCCAAAGAGGCCGAGCTTAGCCTCGCCTCCTCCTTATATAGCTCCACCCATGAGTCTCTGTGGTGACAACACTGCACCCTGGGTGCCAAGGGGGGTTCTGGGAAAGATAGTCCAATGAGTCTTAAAGGAGACCCTGCTACACACTCCCCCCACTTAAACTCTTTGGTCCCCAAAGATAATTCTAACATACACTGCGTACAACCCTAGACAACGTTGCGTATGATGTCGGCATAAGGAATTCCCACCAAAACAGAGGGGTTGAATTCCCTTGCCCACAGGTCACACTACCATGAGTGGCCTGCCTAACTGTGCCAGAGAGTGAGTTGGGGCTGCCCTCCACCAAATGAACAGTGGAGGGATCCGGATTCTCTGCACTCCTCCTGGCAGTGACCACAGAATCTTCTGAGCTATTCCCCATATGTGGGTAGGTCAACCTTCTGGGAGGCCTTATGACTCTTCAAACCCTTTGCTCTCTTGGGATTTCTGCCTCTGGCGCCACAGGCTCTTCTTCCGTAGCAGGCTCGGGCAACACGGCGGGCTCTGGAACATCTGCTTCAGGAGCCGAAGGATACATCGAGTCTCTAGGGTCCTCTTCTGAGTAAGTGTCACAGGCATCCTCCCAATGGTCTGACAAAGGACTAGATGGGATGAACTCAGTGGCTTCTGCATTCAGTGTTCCATCTATAGTGTCTTCAGTGGTTGGAAGATCTATAGCAGAAGTTACTGGAGTTGAGGAAGGCCACAGCCAATCAAGTTCTGTTCCTTCATCTCCACTGAGTTCAGAGGCCTCCACATCTTCAGCTCAAGAGGCCTGGGACCTAGTGTTTGGTCTGGGGATATCTAGGATGGAAGCTGGTTCAGGAGAGTCCCTCGCTGGAGGTATCCTGACTGCTTCGGCAAGTGGGAGCAGATGGTTCCTGTGCCAGGTCTTCAGTGGCCCCACCTTCCCCTCTGGCTTCAACTTGTAAACAGGTAGGCCTGGCAACTTCTTACAGATGACATAGGGTTCAGGCCTCCATCTGTCCGCAAGTTTGTGTTTACCGGGGACCCCCAGATTGCGCAGTAGTACTCGGTCCCCAGGCTGTAGATCCTGGACCCGGACCTTCAGGTCGAAGTTTCTTTTATTTCGAGCTCCCCTTTGATCTGAGGCTGCTTGGGCCTGTTCATAGGCTACCTTCAGTCTGTGTCTGAGCCTGTCCACATATCCCTTGTGGGATGTGGCTGAGGAATGGTCCAAGGACGTGCCAAAGGCCAGGTCCACGGGCAACCTTGCTTCTCTCCCAAACATGAGTCGATAGGGGGAGTAGCCTGTAGCATCACTTGTGGTACAGTTGTAAGCGTGGACTATAGCTGCTATGTGTCTGCTCCAATGCTGTTTCTTTTCACTATCCAGGGTTCCCAACATGTTGAGTAGGGTTCGGTTAAACCTCTCCGGCTGGGCATCTCCTTGTGGATGGTAAGGTGTGGTTCGAGTTTTCTTGATCCCTAACAAATCCAGGAGTTTCCGGATCAGCCGACTCTCAAAGTCCCTTCCTTGGTCTGAATGGAGTCGCTGCGGTAATCCATAGTGGACGAAATACTTCTCCATAAGCACCTTGGCCACCGTGGAAGCCTTCTGGTCTTTGGTTGGAAAAGCTTGAGCATACCGGGTGAAATGATCGGTTATCACCAGAACGTTTCCTAGTCCACTCAGGTCGGGTTCGAGGCAGAGAAAATCAATGCATACCAGATCCATTGGGCCTTGACTTTGTAGATTACCCATTGGGGCAGCTTGATGGGGTAAAGTCTTCCTCTGGATGCAACGTGCACATAAGTGGCAGTACTCTTCTACTTCTGCCCTCATGCAAGGCCAATAGAACCGACTTCTGACGAGTTGAAAAGTCCTTTCCGCCCCTAGGTGGCCGTGATGGTCATGCAGGGCAATCAGAACAGTCTCTCGATGTTTTTCCGGAAGAAACAATTGCCATTTATCTTCCAGGCCATCAGAGGGGCCCCTTCGGTAGACCACTCCCTGATGCACCTGCAACCTGTCCCACTCTTTCCTCAACAGGCGAGCTTCCTTTGAGAAGTGGCGCAGGAGTCTATTTGGATCCTGATTCTCCAGGGCTTCCAGGACCAATTTCCCCATAGGGTCTTCTAATTGGTCGCATCTCAGCTCCTTCTTGGACAGTTTCGGCAGATTGTCTTCTTCCAGTTGGGTTACTCCACAGTATTGTTTGGGGACTCCTACCATGGTAACTCCTATCTCTTCTGCCCTCGAGCCTCCTCTGGCTTGTAATTCAGCCCCTTGACAAAGGGCCCGCACCCCGTCAGGTGCCACTTGAGTCCAGTCTTCTGTGTCACTGGTGGGGGCATGAGATCTCCTGGACAGAGTGTCTGCGTCTCGATTTCCAGCCCCTGGCCTGTACTTTAGGCTGAAATTAAATCCAGACAGTGCGGCCAGCCATCTGTGTCCAGTGGCGTCCAGCTTTGCGGTGGTGAAAAGGTAGGTAAGGGGGTTGTTGTCGGTCTTCACAGTGAACTCCGCCCCATACAGGTAGTCTTTAAGCTTGTCTACTACCGCCCCCTTAAGGGCCAGGAACTCCAGCTTGTGAGTGGGGTAGTTCTTCTCAGAGGGGGTCAGGCTCCTGCTCACGTAGGCAACGGGTCGCAGTTGTCCTTCGTGTTCTTGGTAAAGTACTCCTCCCAGACCGTCATGACTAGCATCTACATGTAGTTCATAGGGTCTTGTTTGGTCTGCGTAGGCCAAGAATGGGGCAGTGGTTAGGCTCTCCTTCAACGCCTGGAAGGCCTCTTCACACTTCTGGTTCCACTGATCTCTGACTGACTCTCCCAGCTTCCTGGGTCCTGAGTCATCCTCTTCCCCTTCGGTCTTGAGTAGTTCATTCAATGGTCTGGCAATCCGGGCAAATCCCTCCACAAACCTCCTGTAATAGGAGCAGAACCCCAAGAAGGATCTGAGTTCTGTTACTGTGGTGGGCCGTGGCCAGGAGGTAACTGCCTCCAATTTCTCAGGGTCTGTGGCCACCCCTTCTTCAGACACTATGTGCCCCAGATAGTTCACAGAAGACTGGTAGAACCGACACTTCTCAGGCGAAAGCTTGAGTCCCTCCTCACTGAGTCTTCTCAACACTTTTTCCAGCCTCTCTTCGTGTTCTTCCAAGGTTCTCCCAAAGACAATGACGTCGTCCAGGTACACAAGGACTTCAATAAGATTCATGTCTCCTACAGTCTTTTCCATGAGACGTTGGAAGGTAGCAGGAGCTCCAGACAGTCCCTGAGGCATTCGATCAAACTCGAAGAACCCCACTGGGGTTATGAAGGCTGTCTTCTCCTTGTCTTCCGGATGCATAGGGATCTGGTAGTATCCACTCTTGAGATCCATAACGCTGAACCACTTGGCTCCTGATAAACTCTGTAAAGCGTCCTCTATCCTCGGAGTGGTGTACTGGTAGGGGATGGTTCTCCTGTTGAGGGTCCTGTAGTTTATACATAGCCTCAACGACCCATTCTTCTTCCTGACCACCACTATCGGGGAGGCAAAGGGGCTTCTAGACTCCCGGATCACACCAGTCCTCTTGAGTTCTGCGAGTTGTTCCCTCAGATCCTCCAGATCTGCTAGTGGGACCCGCCTGACCCTCTCTCTGAAGGGCTTGTCTTCTTGGAGGCGGATTCGATGGGTGGCACTCCTTGCACACCCCACATCGAACTCATCTTTGGAGAAGATCTTCTCCCATCTGGTCAACTGGGCCTTGGCTCTCTTTCCAAGCCCTGGATAGATTCGGGTTCTCCAAGGACAGCTTCTCCCAAACATCTCCTCCTTCACCCGTCCCCTTGACTTCTGACAGGGTAACCGGGGCAGCAGGGCTCACCTGGCCCAGCAGCATTCTGGCTGGGATTTCCATGGGGCCACCTGTAGTATTCCTAACACTCACCGGAACTCTACAATGGGCCTTCTTCAGGGCCTTCAGCGGAATCACTTCTGGTATCACTTCCAGACCGGAGGACTCTTCCCTTGGGTCGGACTCCAGCATGACAAAGGGTCCGGGTTGTTCCCAAGTAAGCTTCACAGTGGCCCTGAGACGGGTTACTTTGCCGGGTTGCAACACTACCCCTCCTCTTCCAAGTCTCCATACCTTCCCTATCCCCTCTCCAGGGGTCTTCTGCTCTAGGACCAGTCGTTGGTAGGCCGTCTTCAGCATGGGATGGATTTTGGTGGCTGCATGGCCCTTCTCTTTCACTAGAGGGGTCAGGAGTCTCCGTACCAGGTCCGTGTTTGTCCCTATTATGAGGGAACTTTTGTTAGCTCCAGGCAGCCGAGGGCACACAACTGCCAGGGTGTCAAACACTTCGGCCTTCCCAGCCACGGATGGGTCGAAAGTCATCTTTATGGGCAAATAGCCATCGTAGGGGAAGCTCTGGGTTCCGATTCCCCATATTTCCAGTTCCTCTATCTTCTGGATGGGTAGATGACTCAAGTGCTTATCGTAGAAATCCCGGTATAGTAGGGTCACTTGTGCCCCAGTATCCAAGATAGCTCTGGTGTAGACTCCCTCCACTTGAATGGGCATTACAGGAGATGGGCCTACCAGCTTCTCCGGATATGGCCTGACAGTGGTTGCCTTCTTCTGGTCTTTTCCCTTCGGACTCTCTCTTGTCCAACTCCCTTTGGACTTTAGTCTTTCTTGAGCCTGGTATGCATTGATTTCCCTCCTTTCAATGGGTGTACAGACCCACTGAGGGATATTATTGTTTTTCTTAGGTGTGCATCCCCTTTGGGGAATGCGGTGCCTCTTCTGAGGGGTCTTGCCCCCTTTCTCTGGGGTGTATCTCTGTTGAGGGATGCTGTGTTTCCTCTGAGGGGTTTTGTCTCCTCTCTTCTTTAGCTTCTCATTCAGTTTGGAGCTCACTGAAGATGGGCACTTGGTTGACTCCTTCACCGGGGCCCTCTGGAGTTTACCGCCGGCTTGCTGTTATCTGTTATCTGTTTTCTTTTTCTTGGGACTGGAACATGTAGCTGCGATATGGCCAACTCCCCCACAGTTAAAACAGATTATATCCCCCCAGTCTTGTAGGGATGCGGGTGCCGAAACAACTGGGAACAGTTCCTTCCTCGCTACCTCTTTCTCTGGACCCTGTGTGTCTTTCGCCATCAGAGAGGTCAGCATCTCTAACACCTGAGACATTTGTGATTTCAAAGTGTCCACTTCTGAGTCCCTTTCTGGAGTCATCAGCGAGTTGACTATCACTGGTGTAGGAGCATGACTTGTCTTTATCATTGCCTGATCCTTCTGCAGTGCCTCTTCATCTCTGATGATTTTTATCAAATCAGAGTAAGTCAGTGAAGTTCCTCCTCCCAAGGTTTTCAGGTGCAACGAGACTGGATCCGAGCGCAACGCTCCCTTTAAGACTTGCTTCATTCTTGCCGCATCTGTATCTTGGGGCATCATTCCCTTCTTCGAGACAATCTTACACAGCAACTTCTTCAGTCTTCTGACATACTCTGAAAGCTTTTCATTCGGCTGTTGGAAAGTATGTTCAAATTGGTAGACCATCTCTGTCACCTTTTCCAATTGACCGAACTCTTCCTGTAGCATGGCTAGACAGTCTTGAGCCGTGCAGTCTGTATTCCCAAACCGGAAACATTGCACTGCTTCTGCTGCTGCGCCTTTAAGGCTTTCTATCACTCGTTGCCTCTTCTGCGCTTCAGGCACCTCCCATGCCTCCACTGCTTGTAATGCCTGTTCCACCCAAGTATCAAAGTCTTCCTCCCCTGCAGGGACAGGGAGCTTCCCTGAGAATGTCTTTAGTTTCCGGTAGCTAGTCTCTACATGCACCGTGCTTGTTTTCTGACACTTGGTTAGCAGATCCCCTATTGCCTTTATCAGTTCTGGTGATATAGCAGTGACAGGTTCAGGCGCCACCGGAGGCGTCACCCTGTCTCCTCTTTCAGGTGGGGTACGGCCCGTAGCCTGCGGTGATCCCGTTGGTGATGGTTCCTTCTTTACAGTTACTGCGTGCGCCAACCTATAGGTTCTGTTGTCTGGCGTCCGCACACACTTGCGCTTGCAAGCCTCTGGCATCCCGTCCCAGTACTCCACTAGTGCATACTGATATGAGATGTCTGGGTCTGACTTTATCTCCGTCACCCACGGTGTGTGATCTGGGGACACTGACTTCATTAACTCCTCTACCGTCTCAGTCGACCATTCCTCCCCTGGGAGGCTGATGACTATCGACTGGTTTGGCTCTGCCCTAGAGGCTTTGCACCACGCTTCTACTGCTTGCGGGTCCATGGGGTCCATGCCGGCACTTCTGGCATTCACCTGCTGTATCAGGATCCCGGACGAGAACCTCCACGTGTAGCGATACCCTCAGCTAAGAGGGCCGCAGTATTCGTTTTGGGCCCTGAAGGCAGCTCCGCCAACCCCCGGCAATTTACTCGACCCACTCTGGCACAGTTAGTATAGGGTAATATATCTTCGGCTCTATGGAATATTCAGACACCAATACAAATAGTAAAAGAATAATGAGTTTACTCTCTCTTATTAAGATAAATCAACAGTAAAAACAGATAACATGTGCTTCTAGCAGAGCCCTGCAGCAAATGATACCCTACACATTAATGGAACACAGTAATGGCGTGCCACGTGGGGCGACCGTTAACTAAGCGCCCTGTGGCACAGCTACTAAACTCTAATACCCGGTCAGGCCTGACCCTATAACTCAGTCTCTAGGAGATGAATTCTTCGCATGCAAGTCTTTAAATGGTGGTGCACATTTCAGGAACACATTTGTAATCCAAAAAAAGGTAAAAGTACCAACACGGAACACTTCACTAGAGATCCGTTTGACTCAGTTCTGCTATGGATCTCCAGTGAGGACTCAAATATGAACTGGTGGGCCACGGCAGTCTGTAGGCCTAACAATAGTGTAAAGTATATGGATTGAGCAGGTGCTCGCTCACCCCTCCGGACGCGATCCCAGTCCGGGGACTTCCACCTGCTGTGTCTCCACACACAGCGTCTGCAGCGGTCGGGTCTCCGGCTCAGCAGCGGTTGAGGATGACCAAGTCAGATGCCACCCAGGCTCGCAATGGGGTGGAAGGCTCTTTGGGTAGCGGCGCAAGGCCCCAGGCTTCAGGCCTTGCACCACAGCGGATCCGCACAGGAAGATCTCTCCACTGAAGTCTCGTGTCCCAAAGAGGCCGAGCTTAGCCTCGCCTCCTCCTTATATAGCTCCACCCATGAGTCTCTGTGGTGACAACACTGCACCCTGGGTGCCAAGGGGGGTTCTGGGAAAGATAGTCCAATGAGTCTTAAAGGAGACCCCGCTACAGTTGAAAAAAACTTTTGCAATCTGTTTTCTTCCTATTGCTAATCTAAGGTGACCAGATATTCAAGATAAAATCAGGGGACAACCTGCTGGCCACACCCACTTTTATTGGGGTTTGGCGAGGGACGGAGTGGGAGGGGGGGATCATAGCGGCATACGAAGTGTGACACACTAAATGTAAGGTTGGCCAAATTGTGATAACAGTGGGAGGGGCTTGACAGGGTATGGTGTACTAACCATGGTGTATATAAATCAATGATTTAAAAAAATAAAAAATAATTAGATTTAAATTGGATTTGTTTGACTTAAATCAATTTTTTTTTTTTTTTTTAATCAAATGTATTTTAATAAAATGCTTTTGGAGTAAAAATCTATCTAAAAATAGGTTTCTATGAAAGATACATTAATAATTTAGTTTATTCAGCATGAAATGGAGCGTAGTAATATAGCATGAGGTTGTATATTCTGCATTATTTTCATTTTTGGTAAACACGTTCAATGAATGCAAGCTGAGAACATGCACTGCATTGATGCATTCACACAATGTCACAGTAACCACGAGATTAAACAAAGTTCAGGAATATTCCTTTATCTTATTGTTTTGCAAATCTATGTACACTACAAACTGTATGATTGAATTGGTTCTGATATCGCTGTTTTACTAACCTGACAGTTTATTATTCTAAATAGGAAACTTTCATTTTGTTTGCAAATATTTAAGATTCTAACTACCAGCAAGAGTAAGTCCTTACATTTAAAGAGCACCTGTCATTTAAGATCCATCCTGGCAGCGCCTGTTAGCGGGCATCCACTCACCTCCTGCCACCACGTCCTTCACCTTGTTGTGTCACTGCCGCATCACCAGCCGCCCTATTAAAGTGAATGGGAGTGAATGGGACTGTCGGTGAGTCAACAGCAGGTCATAGGAGAATCTGCTGTGGAACAGAAATGACAGTTCCTCTTTAAAAATCATGATTTAAATCGACTTGATTTAAATCAAATCCACCCTGGTACTAACACCTGAGCTTACTTGTCTCTGGGTCAATGATGGAGTTCCAGGTGTGCACTGAAGGTCACCATCACAAGCAAAGGGCAAAGTGGCATATAATTCACATCCTTCCATCCCACATAGAAGTGTGCACAAGCTGACAGAGGGACTGGGAAGCCCAAGTAATATCAGCATATGACACCATCAATAACCCTGGACACAGCCGGGAGCAGACACACCCCTCCCTCTTGCTCCAGGCAAATCACAGAAATGTTGCTAAAATGGATTATCCTGTAGCCACCCAGGCTGGGCACCATTATTAAAGCTGGAAAGAAATTGGGAACAAATTCTTTTAACCAGGGATGAAATCAGGTAGTTTTCCAGGGACATCTGGTCACCCTATCCTAACCTCAAGATGGGGATGTCCTTGGAAACAGATGGTACTGGGTAAGGCTGCTATTGGGGTCCATTGCCATAAGGTCAGTAGCCGGTATGGGATGGACTACATGGTAGGTGCTGGTTAGGCCAGACCCTGGGTGTGCTAATAGTTAGTACCTTAGCGAGGATCCTATGTCCATAGTACCCTAATAGACCTAGAGCACCATCCCATGTTAGGGCCAGAGTGCATGTGCTTCTTCAACACATTGTTAGCTGTACATGTGGAGGACATAAAGCCCAGCACATGGCTCCTGTCACACAACACCATTTGTAAAGGAATGAGGCATGAGTAAAAACTTGTGTTTCCTAACTGCAAGGCAGCAAAACATCAGTAAAGAGAGCTAAGGATCAAGCCTACGTTCTAGATCCGTGGTCTCCCAACTGCGGCCTGGGGGCCCTTTGCTTGCTTTTATCTGGACCTTGGTGCACTATTTTATCCACTGAGACCAGTGAAGGGACACAATTCCTCCCCATGGCACCAATGATGGGGCACAATCAGGGCCGGACTGGGAATAAAATCCAGTCCTGGAAAAAATTTCATACCAGCGTAACAGCATAACGTCATTATTTTCTTGTTCATAAAAAGGGAAAACCATACATTTTAAAGCACATTTGAAGAGTGTATTATATATAGATAAGACAGATATGAAAGCACATAGGGCTTTATATATATAAACGCAAATTCCAATTAAAAGTGGTAAAAGTTGTCACGCATCAAGGGGGACCCCAGGAACTCAGAACGTGGGGGGGACCACCTTCCGCAGAAAGAATACACTAAGGTAAAGGGGGGGTGGGTTACTGATATAGGGGGGAACCTTTATATCAGTGCCCCCTTACATTATCGTATTCACTCCCCCCTTACATCGGTGACCCCCCTCAGACTGGCCTAGCGGTGCTGTCACTGGTCTCCTCTCAGGTGCACCGTGCAGGGCTCAGTCAGTCGGCTCCAGCTCGGTGGCTCTGGTTTTATCCTATATAGTCTCCTCTCCACAGTCCACACGCATCTGACTTCTCCCATGACCCCCATCCCGGCAGTGCTCCCACTCTTGACTCCTCTCCAGACTCCCTCAGAGACTGCATACATGATACAGGAGATGGTCAGAGGCTGCAGACATGATACAACAGCTCAATGCAGCCTCACCAGTGCCCATCAAATGCAGCCTCATCAGTGTCAATCAAATGCAGCCTCACTGCGCCCATCAATGCAGCCTCCCTGTGCCCATCAATGCAGCCTCCCAGTGCCTATCAATGCAGCCTCCCAGTGCACCATCAATTCAGCCTCACTGTGCCCATAAATGCAGCCTCACTGTGCCCACCATTGCAGCCTCACTGTGCCCACCATTGCAGCCTCACTGTGCCCACCATTGCAGCCTCACTGTGCTCATCAAATGCAGCTTTACTGTGCCCGTGAATGGAGTCTCACTGTGCCCATGAATGCAGCCTCTCCTATGCCCCATGTCCCAGTCTGCAGTCCCTGTCTGTGGGAAGGTGTGTTGTTGATGCTCGGTAGGGTACCTTCCATGCCAGCAGGATATCCATGATCGCCATCAGCAGGCAGGGTCTGTTCTCGTTTTGGATGGGGACAGTGCTCCTTCCAGAGGATCTGTTTGCTGTGAGATGGAATGGTCCCTGGCCACCTGCACCTTCAGCCATCCTCATTTTCCGGTCCCAGTCAGCCTGTCCTCTGGTCCTGGGGAAATGAGAGCACTGGGTGGGAGCTGGAGAGAAGGGGGAGCGAAGAGCACGGTTGGAGAGCACATGGGTGGGGGCAAAGAGCAGGGGGGAGTGGATATAATGGGGGAGGGGATATAACAGGGGTGGGGAGCGGAGAGCGCTGGGGGGGGCTTGAGAGCACTGGGGGGAGCCAAAAAGAACAGGGATGGAGAGCACGGGAGGCTGAGAGGGGGGGCTGGAGAGCACTGAGGGGGCTAAGCGTGTGGGAGGTAAAGAGCACTGGGGGGGGATTTTAAGAGCACTGGGGGGGCAGAAAGAGGTGGAGAGCACTGGGGGGTACAAAGAGCAGGGGGGAGTGGAGAGCACTGGGGGGTGGAGAGCACTGGGGGGAGCTTGAGAGCACCAGTGGGGGCCAGAAAAAACAGGGGTGGAAAGTACGCGGGCTGGAGAGCACTATGTGGGGCAGAGAGCACTGGCGGGGTTGGAGAGCACATGGGTGGGGGCAAAAAGAACCGGGGTGGTGAGCACGGGGGGCTGGAGAGCACTGGGGTGGGGGCTGGAGAGTGATGGGGAGAGCTGGAGAGCACTGGGGGGAGTGGAGAGCACTGGGGGGGAGAACAGGGGTGGGAATCCCTGGGTGGGGGGAGTGGAGAGCACTGGAATGGTGGCTGGAGAAGGATGGGGAGAGCTGGAGAGCGGAAAACAGAGGTGAAGAGAACTGTGGGGGGGCTGGAGAGTGTGGTGGGGGAGGAAAGCACTTGGGGGGGTAGCCACAAGGAGAACTGGGAGGGGCCAGCAAAAGAAGTTGGATAGGAGGAGAAGCAGGGGGACCGCATATAGAGGAAATGAGCTTTCTATATTTCTCCATACAGTTGCGGAATGCTTGATTCTCCTCCTCCCCCTTCTGCAAGCATTCAGCGACTGTATGGAGGAATATAGAAAGCTCATTTCATCTATATGCGGCCCCCTGCCGAATCCGATCTTCCTATCCAGGCACACAGGGTGGGCTGTACGGCGGGCATCTGCTCCTGTTTATCATGGAGCTGACCTGGCTGGGTCTGTGTTCGGCGGTGACGCTGTAACACGGTCCCGCCCCCCTAGACCGGCTCCTGTGATAGTAGATAGTCAGTGTTCAGCCTATCACAGGAGCCGGTCTAGGGGGGCGGGACCATGTTACAGCGTCACCGCCGAACACAGACCGAGCCAGGCAGCTCCGTGATACACAGGAGCAGGAGAGAGGGGACAGGGAGCACTGCAGCCGCAACTGAAACCGGCCCCAGGACAGACAGTCTACCGGGAAATCTCCCGTTATCCCGGTAGGCCAGTCCGGCCCTGGGCACAATTCCTCCCAATGAAACAATTGGGCCCAATGACACCAATGATGGGGTACATTTCCTCCCACTGACACCAGCAATGGGGCACAACTCCTCCCACTGACACTAACGATGGGGCAGAATTCCTCCTAATGACACCAACAAGCGGGCAGAATTCCTCCCAATGGCGCCAACAATTGGGCCCAATGACGGGGCAGAATTCCTCCCACTGACACCAAAGATGGGTCATTGTTTTTTCCCCGCTGACTTGGGGACCTTTTCTGGCCCTTCTAAAGTCTGCATTTCAGTAAACTGGCCCCCTGTTTAAAAAGTTTGGAAACCCCTGTTCTAGATGACTGATTTAGTTCTAGGGAACTAATGAAACTGGTAGCAGATTGTCATCTGCAGGGTCCCCTGGTAGGTCACCTGTCTGTATATGTAAATAGAGCTCATTATTAGTGGCAGAGGTAGGTCATTACCTGTACTGGACTCTGTCAGAAAGAACAATGTAATTGCTCCTAATTGAAGTGTATTATGCAGGCCACACTTTCCCCTGTGGCTTTAACAATCCAGCCTTGCTCAGGGACCAAAATTCTGAATATGAGAAAATAAGTACATGCCAGTGAGGACTGCAGTGTTTGAATCCCTCTGGGAAAAACTCTTTTTATATTTCCTAGTGATCTTCCAGTTGCTAGGCAGCTGACACTTACACTGCACTTCAGGTTTCCCATCACACACACACACACACATATATATATATATATATATATTGTGACAGCAGGAAGGTAAAGTCACCTGGTTGCATCCAGGGGGGTAGATATATTTCGCCCAGATTCAGGCTTTACGCCGACTTATACAACTAGGTGGAGAGTTGTATAAGGCTAGTGGGCTCATGGATGACTCATACCTCTAGGGAGAGTGTGGGGCGTCGTACAGACAGGGAGTTGATGAGGCCAGCTGAAGCTTGTCAGCTCATTTAGGCCTCTATAAAAACTCCCAGATTCATTAGGTGTTTGCTCATGCCTGGAACCAGACCTGTGTGGACTGTCTAGGGAGAGTGAACCCCTGTGCGGTGAGGCAAAGCCTGTGTGGCTATTTGTTTGGACTTTTACTAAACCAGGGACTTAGGGACTAGGACAGCACCAGGCTGATCCCAGTTGTTAGTTTAGGAAACCTGCATGTTTAGTCAGAGGTCAAACTGACCAGGATTTATTTTGTTTATGTTTCTTTTTGGCTTTGCTGTGTTTTGTCACTGTACATAGAGAAATAAACCGCACCTTTTGATTTTGAAAACCACAACCTCCGTCTGCTGGCCCTGTTTTTGTGTGGGGAGCCCAACCAGGGGGTCACACACACCCGCTACCGAGTTAACCCCCTCACAATATATATATATATATATATATTGTGAGGGGGTTAGCTCGGCAGCGGGTGTGTGTGACCCCCGGGATGGGCTCCCCACACAAAACAGGCCCAGCAAACGGAGGTTGTGGTTTTCAAAATCAAAAAAGGTGCGGTTTATTTTCTATTTACAGTGACAAAACACAGCAAAGCAAAAGAAACATAACCAAAATAAATCCTGGTCAAGTTGACCTCTGACTAAACATACAGGTTTCCTAACTAACAACTGGGATCAGCCTAGTGCTGTCCTAGTCCCTAAGTCCCTGGTTTAGTAAAAGTCCAAACAAATAGCCACACAGGCTTTGCCTCACCGCACAGGGGTTCACTCTCCCTAGACAGTCCACACAGGTCTGGTTCCAGGCATGAGCTAACATCTAATGAAGCTGGGAGTTCTTATAGAGGCCTAAATGAGCTGACAAGCTTCAGCTGGTCTCATCAACTCCCTGTCTGCACGACGCCCAGCCCTCTCCCTAGAGGTATGAGTCATCCATGAGCCCACTAGCCTTATACAACTCTCCACCTAGTTGTATAAGTCGGCGTAAAGCCTGAATCTGGGCGAAATATATCTACCCCCCTGGATGCAACCAGGTGACTTTACCTTCCTGCTGTCACAATATATATATATATATATATATATACACACACACACGCGTCTTCTGACTGACCTGTTGATTCTATTTGCACTGGAATGAAGCTCACAATAAAGATTACATTTATAAATAATGATCATCCTGTACACAGCATCCAATCTGTAACATTACTGCCTTGATTCCTAATGGTCCAGGAAGAGAAAATGACATCCTTAAGGTCACGTACAGTACAGCACTTTATCATTACAAATTATGGCACTTCATTAGCGTGCTATACCTTTTGCTTCACTGTCATATTGTTTTTTCTTTATTTGATATGGTAAACAGCATTGCTATTACTTTTTATGGCCTCATGCACGCGTGCGTTTGAAGCCCAGTCGTCCGACCTGCGGCCCGAGGGCCATGTACGGCCCTTTGGTGTATGATCATGTGTGGCCCTCAGACCTCAGCAGTCTGTAGTGAGAACATTGATTTGAGTAATAGCATTGATCTCTGCTAGCCTCATGTAACATGTTCCCAGTGTCATATTGTCTTTTGCAGCATATCCCGAGCCAAAAATTTAGCCTGTCCACACCCTCTGACCCTTATTTCCTATATTAGCTTTGCAGCTCTGATAGTTACATAGTAAGTGAGGATGAAAAAAGACACAAGTCCAACCTATGTGCGTGATTATATGTCAGTATTACATTGTATATCCCCGTATGTTGTGGTCGTTCAGGTGCTTATTTAATTTAATAGTTTTTTTAAACTATCGATGCCCCCCCCCCCCGCTGAGACCACCGCCTGTGGAAGGGAATTCTACATCCTTGCCGCTCTTACAGTAAAGAACCCTCTACGTAGTTTAAGGTTAAACCTCTTTTCTTCTAATTTTAATGAGTGGCCACGTGTCTTGTTAAACTCCCTTCCGCGAAAAAGTTTTATCCCTATTCTGGGGTCACCAGTACGGTATTTGTAAATTTAAATCATATCCCCTCTCAAGCGTCTCTTCTCCAGAGAGAAGAAGTTCAGTGCTCACAACTTTTCTTCATAACTAATATCCTCCTGACCCTTTATTAGCTTTGTTGCCCTTATTTTTACTCGCTCCATTTCCAGTACATCCTTCCTGAGGACTGGTTCCCAGAACTGGACAGCATACTCTAGGTGCGGCAGGACCAGAGTCGCGTAGAGTGGGAAAATGATTGCCTTATCCCTGGAGTCAGGGCCGTCATTAGGGGGGTACAGATGGCAACCCCCCCTTTTTTTGTAAGGGGCCCAGAGGTCCCCAGGGCCCCAGATGGCAACCTCCCCTTTTTTTTTTGTTCTTTTGTTTTTTGTTCGTCAGCACACAAAGTCCCCCCGACCTCAACAATTTGCGGAGGCAGCACCCCCCGCCTCTCAATTCTTGGAACCCCCACGCTTCTCAATTCACACCAGCCCCCCCCCCCGCTTCTCAATTTGTGGCGGCAGCACCCCCCCCCCGACTCTCCTCTGCTCCAGGGGGCCCATACCTGAAGCTGTGTAAGGGGCCCCAAAATTCCTGATGGCGGCCCTGCCTGGAGTTAATCCCTTTTTTAGTGCATGCCAATATTCTGTTTGCTTTGTTAGCAGCAGCTTGGCATTGCATGCCATTTCTGAGCCCATCATCTACTAGGACCCCCAGGTCCTTTTCCATCCTAGATTCCCCCAGAGGTTCTCCCCCAGTAAGTAGATTATATTCATATTTTTGCCACCCAAATGCATTATTTTAAAATGTTCTCCTTAAAACCTCATTTGCCATGTAGTTGCCCACCCCAATGTGTTCAGATCTTCTTGCAAGGTTTCCACATCCTGTGGAGAAGTTATTGCCCTGCTTAGCTTAGTATCGTCCGCAAATACAGAGATTGAACTGTATTCTCTCAAGCATTACATATATTGAAAATGATATGCAACCCTTTGGTGATGTCAGGGGCTGCATTTGAGGTAGGGTTTCCACCGGTCCGAGATTCAGACAGCCAAGGTTGTGAATCATGTGTCTGGGTTTCAGTTAGGGCTGCAACTAACGATTATTTTTATAATCGATTAGTTGGCAGATTGTTTCGATTAATCGGTTAATAACCGTAAAAAAAAAAAAAAGTAATTTTGCTGCATTTTTACATTTTTTTTTGGCCAATTTCTTGTTGGGCAGACTAAAAAACACAAATTGCCGCAAAAACACATAAAGACAAATTTCTGCAGCTTCTCTATTGAAGTATATTGAACCCAAAAACCAAAATAGCACCGTTTTGCGTTAAAAAAAGTACTTGCCCTTTCCAAATACGCAGCAGCTGAAAAAATCATGGATGTGAACGTGTCCCATAGGAAACCATGTAAATGGCTGTAGTGTGTTTCTGCAAAAAGCACGAAAAAAAAAGCAGAGGTGTGACCCAGGCCTGAGATGTTTAGTAACATAATGGTGTTAAAAAAAGTAAAATTAGTACAAAAAGAGAAAATAATCGCTGTAAGGGGTTCATTTTTTACTGCGGGACAGTGAAAATAATATTTACAGTAGCGATTTGCTCTTTTTGTACTGTAAAGGGCTCATTTTTTTTTTTTTTAACACCATTATTATGTTACTGGCCGATTAATCGATTATGAAAATAGTAATCGATTAATTTCATAATCGATTAGTTGTCGATTAATCGATTAGTTGTTTCGGCCCTAGTTTCAGTCCACCTGAAACCTGGACACATTATTCACACAAGAATGTGGCTCGGAACAGGGCTTGACAGGAGGGTGAGGGGACACTATGTCTATTCTCTTTGGAGTGCCCAAAGGTGTTCCAGGTCTGTTACAATCCAATAGTGTATAGTAAAAAAAAAAAAAAAAAATACTGTGTGCCGCTAAAGTGTTTGGGTTTGACTTGAAGAAAAAGTGGCAACTTTAATTTAAATCCCTCTTTAGCTTATAAAGTTGAAAACCAGTGGTTTAGAGGCTCGAAAGTGTTTTTCTGAACTTGCATGTTTGGGAAAATATACAGTACACGCATGTGTGGGAAAATGCCGATGCACAGGAGCAACACTGTTTACACGAGTATGGCCATGTACAGCCATTCACTTGCATGGCCAGCTGTACACGCCATCTGCAACCTCCTGGGTGTGAGAAAACACATTGAATTTTACGCTTTTATGCTTTGAGCCTCTAATTGTTTGTGTACATGAGGCCTATTTACTCTTTCGTCCATGGACCAACACAGCTTCTCTATTGACAAAGTGGGTATTATCCGTTAATTAGGAGTGACTAGGCAGAAAACTTGTAAAAAGTGTTGCATCACACCACCTACAGTACCGCCCAGGGGGCGGACCCTCTGGGTATATCCCCTCAGTCTGCATCTCGCAGATCAGTTTTTTTCTGTCTAGCAAGGAGTAGGACATGGCTCCCTTCGGGCCCATTGGTCCGGGGGGAAAAAGATATTTTTTTGCTACTTTTTTTGTTTCCTGCGATCTTCGATCAACTGCCGACTGGGTGACAGGCTGGATCCTCGATCCTTGTAGTCTCCCCAGTTTCGGCCATCGCGCGTGTGCCGACCCTAGCTACGCGCTGGGTTTTCCACGACATTTCCGTCGCTCCACGGGTGGCCGGTGAGCCTACGCTCCAGGGCCTGCATCGGACCGCTCAGCTTCGGCTGACCTTACGGCCGAGTCGCAGCAGCCTGGCCGGTGAGCCTACGCTCCAGGGCCTGCATCGGACCACTAAGCTTCGGCTGACCTTACGGCCGAGTCTCAGCAGCCTGTCCGGTGAGCGTCGCGCTCCAGGGCATACATATGATCGTCCCCTTGGGTCCAATCACAGCATGCCTGGCCAACAGTCACCTTCCGTGCGCGGACGATGATCTGTTTGGAAGGTCTTCCAGCATAATACATGCAGGATAGGTAAGTAAACTCCCCTGCCTCGGCTGGGTGATTTGGCTGGACAAGTAAGTGGTTGTGGCCCCTTTCTTCCCTCTCTCCCTGCCTTTCCCTCCTCCCTGGGCTTCTACCTAAAGGTTGCTGAGTGCTGGGGGTCACCTAAAGGGTTCCACTGGAGCGGGGCTGGCTGTAACTAGCATTTAAAAGAAATGTCATTTCTGCTTACCTGTATGTGCTTCCTCCTCCATGCTGTCGGCGGCCATTTTGCGGTGGTCCATGCCGGGTTCGGCCTCTAGTGACTGCCCGGCGGCCATCTTCCTGTGGTTTCGGCGCCATTTTCTTGTAGTTCCACACCTACTGGCCTCTATCGACTGATCGGCGGCCATGTTTGTAATGATCCAAGCTGTATGTATTGTGACAGCAGGAAGGTAAAGTCACCTGGTTGCATCCAGGGGGGTAGATATATTTCGCCCAGATTCAGGCTTTACGCCGACTTATACAACTAGGTGGAGAGTTGTATAAGCCCAGCTAAGGCTAGTGGGCTCATGGATGACTCATATGTCTAGGGAGAGTGTGGGGCGTCGTGCAGACAGGGAGTTGATGAGACCAGCTGAAGCTTGTCAGCTCATTTAGGCCTCTATAAGAACTCCCAGCTTCATTAGATGTTAGCTCATGCCTGGAACCAGACCTGTGTGGACTGTCTAGGGAGAGTGAACCCCTGTGCGGTGAGGCAAAGCCTGTGTGGCTATTTGTTTGGACTTTTACTAAACCAGGGACTTAGGGACTAGGACAGCACCAGGCTGATCCCAGTTGTTAGTTTAGGAAACCTGCATGTTTAGTAAGAGGTCAAACTGACCAGGATTTATTTTGTTTATGTTTCTTTTTGGCTTTGCTGTGGTTTTTGTCACTGTACATAGAGAAATAAACCGCACCTTTTGATTTTGAAAACCACAACCTCCGTCTGCTGGCCCTGTTTTTGTGTGGGGAGCCCAACCAGGGGGTCACACACACCCGCTACCGAGTTAACCCCCTCACAGTTGGTGGAGAACCAGTGGCAGTTTTTTTTAAGCCAGCATGGAGGAGATACTGAAACAGCTGGCTCTAGCAAATGCCAATCAACAGCAGACAAATGCAGGTTTGCAAAGGAGCCTTGCAGCCCAGCAGCAAGCTCATCAACAAGCCCAGCAGCAATCTGAGGCCCGCTTCATAGACCTGTTACAGAAGCAAGAGCAGAGACTACAACAAATGGAAGCAGTAATGCAGCAACGTCCGCAGACCAGTGAGGAAAGCCGTCCCACTAATACCGCGTCCTTTGGGGTGAGTCGTTTATTGACAAAAATGACTGGAGAGGATGATCCAGAGGTATTTTTGACCACATTTGAAAGGACTGCTGAAAGAGAAAAGTGGCCTGAGGAGCAGTGGGCTGGACTGGTGGCTCCTCTGTTAACTGGTGAATCGCAGAAGGCTTACTATGACCTAGAGCCTGACCAAGCAAAAGACTATGTGATGCTAAAAGCTGAAATATTGGCAAGGCTGGGTGTCACCCTGGCTGTCCGGGCTCAGCGTGTGCATAACTGGACTTTCCAGCTTGGAAAACCCCCCAGGTCTCAAATGTATGATCTCATTCACCTGAGCAGGAAGTGGCTACAGCCAGAGACTTTGTCCGCACCAGAGATTGTGGAACGTGTTGTAATGGATCGGTTTTTGAGAGCTCTTCCTACTGCCATCCAAAAGTGGGTAAGCCATGGAGACCCAGAGACGGCCGGTGGTCTTGTGGATCGTGTAGAGAAATACTTGGCTACAGAGAACCTGACGGCCTCTTCCAGAGACTCTCGGACTTTCCACCCTAAGACCAGACCATCCCCAGGGGCGGATAAGAGGATTCCAAGGGGTAAGGGTGGAGAGAGTGAGAGGGTGGGAGCTCTACCCCAAGTTTGACGAGAACAGCCTGGGAAATCAGCGGCTCAAGAGGCGGCAAGAAGGATCGTTTGCTACCGCTGCCGGCAAGCGGGACATATTGCAGCAAATTGCCCGGTTGTGGAGGAACCCATGCAATGTGACTTTCTGATGGACAGACGTCAGTCGCTGTGTGCGACAGTCGCATGCACTGCCATTCGGGGAACTGAGAAACATTTATGCAAAATGTGTATTAATGGTAGAAATGTTGTGGTATTACTGGATTCAGGTAGCCTTGTGACCCTGATAAAGGCTGAATTAGTTAAAACAGAGGTCTCTGGGAATAGCAAGGTAGCTGTTATTTGTGTGCATGGGGACACCCGAGAGTATCCAGTGACTACAGTGTGTTTCGAGACCCCCAAAGGTACCCTCTCTCATCCAGTGGGGTTAGTATCTCAATTACCGCATGATGCCATTGTGGGAAGGGATTTTCCGAAGTTCTGGGAACTGTGGGATGATCCTGAGCCCCCCACTGGTGCCCCTATGTACCAGGAATGTGATAGCCAGAACTCCTCTGAGAGTGGTGAGGACTCTCCAGAATTTCCCTTGTCAGTATTGGCAGGGGAGACTCAAGAAACTGGAGAGGAGCCCACCTCCTCAGACGAAAACCTACCGTCTGTGGAGTTTTCTGATCTGGAGGTTCACAGGGAAAATTTTGCCACAGAACAGTTAAAAGACCCCGCCCTAATAAAGGCACGGGAAAACGTAGTGGAAATAGATGGCGGGTTAGTGAACCCAGATAATACCTGCACTTACCCATACTTCAGCGTAGAGAAGGACCTACTGTATCGGGTGGCAAAAAGGGCAGAAGAAACCGTTGAGCAGCTTGTGGTGCCCAAACCTTACAGGAAGTTGGTGTTGGAGTTGGCCCATGGGCACATTCTTGGAGGTCATCTGGGGACAGAGAAAACCCGAGAGAGGGTATTACAGAGATTCTATTGGCCTGGGGTGATGAAGGACATAGAAAATTATTGTTCCTCCTGCCCTGTGTGTCAGAGGTCGGCCCCGATGCCACATTTCCGTAGCCCGCTGGTCCCTCTACCCATCATTGAGGTCCCGTTTGAGAGAATCGCAATGGATTTGGTAGGTCCTATAATCAAGTCCGCTAGGGGGCACCAGTACATATTGGTTATAATGGACTATGCCACCCGTTATCCAGAAGCGATCCCTCTCAGAAATACCTCGGCCAAAACCATAGCCAAAGAGCTATCTCTTGTTTTTAGCCGGGTGGGTATTTGTAAAGAACTGCTTACGGACCAAGGTACACCCTTTATGTCCCGGGTTATGAAAGAGCTGTGTAAATTGCTCAAAGTGACGCAATTGCGTACATCTGTGTATCACCCCCAAACCGATGGGCTGGTTGAAAGATTCAACAAAACCCTAAAACAAATGTTGAAGAAAGTGGTGGATAGAGATGGAAAGGATTGGGACTGTCTACTTCCTTATTTGATGTTTGCTATTAGGGAGGTGCCCCAATCCTCTACGGGATTCTCCCCCTTTGAGTTACTGTATGGGAGACACCCAAGAGGGCTGTTGGATATTGCCAAGGAAACTTGGGAAAGTGAGAGTTCTCCCCACAGGAGTGTGATTGAGCATGTCGCCCTGATGCAAGATCGAATTGCACAGGTAATGCCCATCGTGAAGGAACATTTGGCCCAAGCGCAGTTGGCACAGCAGAGAGTGTACAACCGTGGAGCAAAGACCCGTACCTTTTCCCCGGGGGATAGGATATTGGTACTTGTCCCTACGGTTGAAAGTAAATTCCTTGCCAAATGGCAAGGCCCCTACGAGATAATGGAAAAAGTGAGCGAAGTGAATTACAAGGTCAGACAACCAGGAAGGCGAAAGCCCGAACAGATATATCACGTTAATCTGTTGAAAGCCTGGAGGGATAGAGAGTCCCTAGTCGCAGAAACTTGGTCACCAGCTCAAACTGGTTGCGTGATTCCGGAGGTTGGAATAGCAGCCACCTTGTCACAACCCCAACAACAGGAGGTTAAGGAGTTTGTGCTTCGCAACAAGGAGGTGTTCTCTGAGCTGCCGGGACAAACATCTGGGGTAGAGCATGATATTATTACCCCGCCCGGTGAAAGGGTGAAGTTAAAACCCTATCGGATCCCAGAGGCCCGACGGGAGGCAATACGGGAGGAAGTACAGAAAATGCTGAACTTAGGGGTGATAGAGGAGTCCCAAAGTGATTGGTCTAGTCCCATTGTGTTGGTGCCTAAACCGGATGGGAGCTGGCGATTTTGTAACGATTTTCGTCAGTTGAACAAAGTTACAAAATTTGACACCTACCCCATGCCACGTATAGATGAGTTGATCGACCGGCTGGGAACAGCCCGATACATGACGACTCTTGACCTCACAAAAGGGTATTGGCAAATTCCCCTGGCCAAGTCGGCCAAAGAGAAAACCGCATTTGTAACCCCAGCCGGGGCGTTCCAATATAAGAGAATGCCGTTCGGGTTACAGAATGCGCCGGCCACATTCCAGCGGAAAATGGACCAGATACTGAGGCCCCATCGGAAGTATGCTGCGGCTTACCTGGATGACGTAATTGTCCATAGCACAGATTGGGCCTCACATCTGCCAAAAGTGCAAGCAGTCCTAGACTCTATCCGGGAAGCGGGGTTTACGGCTAACCCCAAGAAGTGTACCATTGGGCAGGAGGAGGCCAAATATCTTGGGTACACCATTGGCAGGGGAGTGATAAAACCCCAACTCAACAAAGTCGAGGCCATCCAGAGTTGGCCACGTCCCAACAGCAAGAAGCAGGTACGGGCCTTTCTGGGAATCGTGGGTTATTATCGGCGCTTCATTCCCCACTTTGCTTCTAAGGCTGTGCCCCTAACCAACCTGACGAAAGGGAAAGGGTCGGTCATGATTAAATGGACCCCCGAGGCTGAGGCAGCATTCCAATTCTTGAAACAAGCCTTATGTAGCCAGCCAGTGTTGTACTCACCCGACTTCTCTAAAGACTTTGTCGTACAAAGTGATGCGTCAGATGTGGGGTTAGGAGCAGTATTGTCCCAGGTCTGGAACGGGGAAGAGCACCCAGTCATTTACCTCAGCAGGAAGTTGAAGTCCCATGAGGTAAATTACGCCACGGTTGAAAAGGAGTGTTTAGCGGTGAAGTGGGCTCTAGATTCCCTTCGGTACTATCTGCTAGGTAGGCACTTTGACATGGTTACGGATCACGCTCCGTTAAAGTGGATGGCTCAAAACAAGGAAACAAATAGAAGAGTGAATAGGTGGTTCCTGGCCCTCCAGGAATTCAACTTCACAGTAAAGCATCGCCCTGGCGTTCAAATGGGGAATGTGGATGCTTTGTCTCGAGTACATGAATGCCTGATTGCTGGTGTTCCAACCCCGAGGTTAAAACAAGAGGGGGGGGTATGTGACAGCAGGAAGGTAAAGTCACCTGGTTGCATCCAGGGGGGTAGATATATTTCGCCCAGATTCAGGCTTTACGCCGACTTATACAACTAGGTGGAGAGTTGTATAAGCCCAGCTAAGGCTAGTGGGCTCATGGATGACTCATATGTCTAGGGAGAGTGTGGGGCGTCGTGCAGACAGGGAGTTGATGAGACCAGCTGAAGCTTGTCAGCTCATTTAGGCCTCTATAAGAACTCCCAGCTTCATTAGATGTTAGCTCATGCCTGGAACCAGACCTGTGTGGACTGTCTAGGGAGAGTGAACCCCTGTGCGGTGAGGCAAAGCCTGTGTGGCTATTTGTTTGGACTTTTACTAAACCAGGGACTTAGGGACTAGGACAGCACCAGGCTGATCCCAGTTGTTAGTTTAGGAAACCTGCATGTTTAGTCAGAGGTCAAACTGACCAGGATTTATTTTGTTTATGTTTCTTTTTGGCTTTGCTGTGGTTTTTGTCACTGTACATAGAGAAATAAACCGCACCTTTTGATTTTGAAAACCACAACCTCCGTCTGCTGGCCCTGTTTTTGTGTGGGGAGCCCAACCAGGGGGTCACACACACCCGCTACCGAGTTAACCCCCTCACAGTATATATTGCCGTTCGGCGGCCATCTTTTTGTGGTCTACGGCTGCGTTGGCCTCTATCTTCGGCTCGGTGGCCATTTTCTTAGAGCCCACATCATCTTCCATACAGACGTTTTGGCGGCCATTTTGCGAGAGTCTCCGGCCTCTAGGGTGCATTACACTGGCGCGAAAAATTCACACAGGAAGCGCTGATAAAAGAAGCAGACTGACACGGCAGCAGTGGGACAGCATCACAGGCGCAGCACACGGCAGCATAGCAGTACCGGTATAGGGTGGCGAGTCCTCTGGGTGACCCAGCATCTCTGCAGCGCAGGAGAGTGGCCTATTGATATCTTGCCTGGAGCCCTGTGGGTGTCAGCATGTGGTCAGCATGGCATCTGAGCCAGATGTCTTCTCCCCTGAAACACCAGATTTAGCAGCTGGTGCCCCTGAGGTGTCTATGGATGCTATGTCGGCAATCCTAGAGGCGTTTGCTGCCAGGGTGGAAGCAGCACACGGGAATACAGGGGGTAGTAAACGCCCCCATCCCCTGCAATCTTCTGGGGATATTTCTGAGACAGAACCAGGTCCAGCTACGGCTCATGGCCCAGATTCTGACGCATCAGAGACTGCAGAACGTGACTGATCAGACAGTGAGGATGACTCCAAGTCCAGGTCAGTACGCGAGACGGCTTTGGTATCTGACCTTATTACTGCAGTGCGGGATACGCTAAAGTTTAAAAATACTGCAGAAGCAGCAGAGACTCCAGTCCCCTTTGGGTTTCGTAAACCTGCCCGCACTGCTAAAGTGTTCCCTTGTGTGTCTTATTTTGATAAACTCTTATACAAGGAATGGAAGAACCCACTGAGGGTCTTTACAGCCCCAAAGATGTTTGCGGTACGGTACCCCTTTTGAGGAGAGTTTTCTGAAGAAATGGACCTCTCCCCCTATAGTGGACCCTCCGGTGTCCAGACTTAATAGAGCTACCACTATTCCAGTAGAAGGGGCTCCTGTTTTCAAGGACCCTGTGGATAAGAAGGCTGAAGCACTCGCTCGCTACTTATACTCAGTGGTAGGCTCGGCAGTACGCCCGGCATTGGCGGGGGCCCTAGTGTCTCAGACACTGAAAGGGCAAAATTGCTACTCCAGGGGTTAAAGGAGCGAGATGCTCCTCCTGATGAGATAACTTTGGCCGACCAGTTGGTCCAGGGCCTTAGGTTTGTCTGCGAATCAGACATGGATACTATTCCCCTGCTGTCAAAAGCTTTGGTTTATGCAGTAGCAATACGCTGCCTGATCTGGCTAAAGGGCTGGTCTGCGGACCAGACTTCCAAGAAAGCCCTGTTGGATCTGCCTTTTAAGGGCGACAGACTTTTTGGGGCTTCTCTGGATGACATCATCAAGGATGCCACAGGAGGTAAAAGCACTTTGCTTCCCCAAACTAGCAAGGGTAGGGGGCCACGCCAAGGGCAAGGGCCCTCCTTTACTGCAAGCAGGCGGTTTTTAGAAACCCTGCTGGTACACAATTTTTAGTTATAGATCAATTTGTTCCCCCTTGGAGAGGTGCTCCTAAAACCAGAGGCGTGTCACGACTTGAGACTTATTGGATTTATGAGTTACAGTCGCACACGCCTTCTGGTTTAAACGTTGAGTGGGATATTAATTCTTTTATCAACAAATCATAGTCAATAGTGGGTTTTTCTGAGTTTTCTCCTTTTTAGCTATTTTAGTCATTTTATTTGTTTATCATATCTATGTGATGTTCATTACCATCTAAATATGTATGTAACCCATGCTTCTCATTTCTGGGATTGCATTGTAGATCTGTGTATCATTTTTTCACACGTAATGTTATTGCATGAAATATTTGGGAGTACATTCCTTGGGTGTGCCCTATATTTATATCAACATAGGGGATTTTCATCATAACCACATCCAATCATTTTGTTCCCATTAGATTTACTCATTTCCGCACAGCCTATCAGTGATTTTATTTATTCCTGCTGGAGGTGCAGAATTTATTTTATACATATTTTTTAATAATTCATAGCAGCCCATAAGACGGCTCTTCTTAATTTATTCATTTATTTATTTTAGGGATTTTATTACACCAGATTAACACTGGTGGTATAATAAATATTATTATTAATATTTTATTATATACATATTCTCCCTTTGTTGAGGTGAAGTGACGCTTGCAATGCTGGTTTGTGGCATATCTATATATTGTCCTTTTGATATATGGACCAAGTGCTATCCAGTCAGTGTGGTGTTTTAATTATGATTGATCCCTTATATAATAAGTGTTATAATCCACACTTCTTTGTGGATTGGGAGTGTCCTTTTCCCTTTCATAGCCGCCTACGTAGAATCTGTCAGCAGCACGGCCTTGTCTGTTCTATTGTCAATATGACGCGTGACGTCATTGAATCCATAGCGAGGCTTGGTGCGCACCTGAGCTCCAGATTCGGGCGCGGCATATTAGCCACGCCACACGCTGTTCATAGTATTAGAGCACGTCACGGAGTTCCGATCACATGATCTCCGTTCAGCATAGAGAGGCTTGGAACGCATGTGTTATTGAAAACGAGGCGTTGTGTGCAAACAGGAAGAGCATTACACCCGTTTGTTTCCTGTCTCGGTTGTAATGTACACAGTGCAACCGAGTATTTATTCATATTAATCCTCTATCACAGTGGAGACCATCCATTTATTAATTTGCTTTTTTAAGGAAACAATTAAATATAAATAGGACGTTATCAATAAAGGTCATATCTACTTAGCTACACCACATAGAGGCTTGAGACACAAGTCGGACGGCCATATTGGTACACCTATTATGTTCATATTATTTCATTATATGTAGTGTGTTCCAGATGGAGGCTTGGAACACACACTGTGACTCCATTTTGGGTGAACCATGAAGTAATTAACAATCACATGGACGCCCAGGGGATGGCCTCCCAAACACAGGGGTCACATTGTTTATAAATTTGTGGAGGGCAGCAGTTGGGGCTCACCCCAGATGATGCATTTGGATGCGAAACGCGTGGGGGGACCCTACTGTTGCCACTAACCATTTGATGAAGCGCTGTTACATCTTTTTAAATGTAAGTGTTCCTACCTACATTAAATTACCCTTTTATACAGGATTACGCTATGTGCTTTTTTCTTTCCTTCCATTTTCTATAACTTACCTGAATTCAACACCTGGCCATTATTGGGCATTTTCTGCAAGTTCCATCGCCATTTGGATGCCAGAGATATTTTCTGCACCCTCTGTATTGGATTGATGTCCGAGGTCCCTGTTTAAATCACAGTTGGAGATTCGCTGTCCATAGTGGCTTACCCATGCTTGGTTGACCCTTTGAACGTAAGTTTTTTGGGGTCCACGCCTTTCGGTAAGCCTTTTCTACTATCGTATGGTGACGGTCACTCTGAAAGCACTTGTTTTGTGTCAAGTCTACTTTAGGAGCACCACCATTTTGATTTTGATTTTGACTTTGATTTTCACCAATTCAACTTCACCAGCATTTTATTTGGTTTACACCAAAGAATTTAGTTTCATTGTGACTTTTACAATTTAGTACTCACATCACTGAGGACTTTTTGGAATAATTTTCATTTCTTCACAGTGTCCTTTAAGATGTTTGTATAATTTGAATATGTATTGTTGATTACTGCACTTTCAGTGCAGTTCATATTTAGTTTTAGCACTACACTTTTTTTGTTTTTTGTTTGTTTTCACCATTTTTCAATTGGTTGTGTGAGCGGCTTCACCATAAGGCAGCGCGGAATTTTTTGTATCCGATGCCACAGGAGGTAAAAGCACTTTGCTTCCCCAAACTAGCAAGGGTAAGGGACCACGCCAAGGGTAAGGACCCTCCTTTATTGCACGCAAGCGTTTTTTTCGTCCCCCTAGGACGACAGGGAAAAGACCCCAGGCCGACAAGGCGCCTGCCCAAGGACAAAAGCGTCCTTGGTCCCGCAGACCCAACAAGCCTGTGGACAAATCTGCGTCCGCATGAAGGTCCGCCCCCACCCAGCTCTCGGGTGGGGGGACGTCTTCGCGAATTCGCGACTCAGTGGACAGCTCTAGTCTCCGACAGGTGGGTTTGCGAAGTAATCTCCTCAGGCTACAAGATAGAATTTCTATCTTGTCCACCGGACAGATTCGTCACCTCCAATCTCCAGCTACTACCGACCCGTCGGGAGGCCCTGTATGGGGTGGTTCAGGGTCTACTGGAACGCAGGGTAGTTATTCCAGTTCCAGAACAGGAACGGGGTCAGGGTTTTTACTCAAATCTGTTCATTGTGCCGAAGAAGGAGGGGGTTCGTCCAATCTTGGATCTCAGAGCCCTCAATTGCTTTGTGAAGGTACAAAGATTTCGGATGGAGTCGGTTCGATCTGTAGTCACGGCTCTCCATCTGGGGGACTTTCTGGCCTCCTTGGACATCAAGGACGCATACCTGCATGTCCCCATATACTCCAGACACCAGAGGTTTCTGCGATTTGCTATCGGGAAGAACCACTACCAGTTTGTGGCCCTCCCGTTTGGCCTTGCCTCAGCACCCAGGACGTTCACCAAGGTGCTCGCTCCGATTCTGGCACTTCTAAGACCGTGGGGTATCGCTATCATGGGCTACTTGGACGACCTTCTACTGAAGGCCCCTTCAAGCTCAGAATTAGAGGTAAGTGTGTCCATCACCTGTCAGACTCTTCGAGACTGTGGTTGGATACTAAACACGCAAAAGTCAGTATTGGTGCCCACTCAACACCTAGTGTACCTGGGGTTGATTTTGTATTCCTCAGAGGCAAAGGTATTCCTCCCTGTGGAGAAGTTGCAGACCCTCCGGTGTGCAGTACAGCAGCTGACTTCCAGGAATTGGTCGTCACACCATTTTTGCATGCGAGTGTTAGGCCTCATGGTAGCCTCCTTCGAAGCGGTCCCATATGCTCAATACCACACTCGAGTGTTACAGAAGGAAGTTCTGTCCAGATGGAACAGATGTCCATCATCTCTGGATTATCAAATCCGAGTGAGCCACCTAGTCAGGAGATCCCTGGTATGGTGGCTGACAGCACCGGCTCTAATGGCCGGGAAGTCATTTCTTCCGGTTTACTGGATAGTGATCACGACGGACGCCAGCCTTACAGGTTGGGGGGGGAGTCTGGGGTGTTCAGTCGGCGCAAAGTCGCTGGACCCCAGAGGAAGCCCTCCTTCCGATCAATGTCCTGGAAATCCGGGCGATCAGGCTGTGCCTCTTCAAATGGTCTCAGAGGCTGCAAGGGCGTCCAGTCAGGATCCAGTCAGACAACGCCACAGCAGTGGCATATGTCAATCATCAAGGAGGAACAAGAAGCTCAGCTGCAGCATCGGAGGTTGCTCGCATCCTGAAGTGGGCACCAGACGCTGGACCAGGGAGAATGGTCCTTACACCCGGAGGTGTTCCAACTCCTCTGCCAAAGATGGGGCACACCAGACGTAGATCTTCTGGCTTCCCGACTCAATCGGAACGTATTGAGGTTTATGGCCCGGTCAAGAGCCCATGGGCAGACGCAACGGACGCGTTGGTGGCATCGTGGGGTCAGTATCGGCTAATCTATGCCTTCCCTCCCTTAAGGCTTCTTCCTCTTCTGCTCCGCAGAGTGGAAGCAGAGGGAATTCCAATGATCCTAATCGCTCCAGATTGGCCTCAGCGTCCTTGGTACGTCGATCTAGTACGTCTGGTAGCAGACGTCCCCTGGCGCCTACCACTACGGAAGGACCTGCTATCGCAAGGTCCCATACTCCATCCTGCTTTACGGTCACTGGCTTTAACGGCATGGCTGTTGAGAACCAGGTACTGAGAGACCGGGGCCTGTCAGATTCAGTAATCTCTACTATGAGAAGTGCTCGGAAACCGCCCTCTAGGAAGATTTATCACCGCACTTGGAAGGCCTACATCTCCATGTGTGAGGAAATGAAATGGCATCCGCGTACTTATTTGGTTTCCAGAATCTTGCTGTTTTTACAGCATGTGGTGGACCAAAGGCTTGCCCTAAGTACGATTAGGGGCAGATATCTGCCCTAGTTGTCTTTTTGCAGCGACCCCTGGCGACGCACTCTCTCGTGAGTACATTTGTGCAGGGGGTTACCTCAGTGGGACTTGAACCTGGTCCTCTCGGTGCTTCCGAAAGCACCGTTTGAGAATATTAGAGATATTCCCCTGTTGACACTTTCTCAGAAAGTGGTCTTTTTGGTGGCTGTTACGTCAGTTAGACGAGTCTCTGAGCTGGCAGCCTTGTCCTGCAAGGCTCCCTATTTGATTTTCCACAAGGATAAGGTGGTGCTGCGGCCGCAGCCTTCCTTTTCTTTCCCGAAAGTCGTTTCGGCTTTTCATCTCAACGAAGACATTGTACTTCCATCCCTGTGTCCTCATCCGTTGAATCCTAAGGAGTCGGTGTTGCATTCCTTGGACGTTGTCCGAGCTTTGAGAGTATACCCATCTACTACTTCCCTGTTCCGGAAGTCAGACTCACTGTTGTTTTGGTGGCTTGTCCCAAGAAGGGCCAAGCAGTCTCGTCGGCCACCATCTCTAGGTGGATCCGACAGATAGTAATCCAGGCTTACACCTTAAAGGGTCAAGCGCCCCCCTTTCCAGTCACGGCGCATTCGACCAGGGCAATTGGTGCCTCTTGGGCTTTCCGACATCAAGCGTCTGTTTCCCAACTATGTAAAGTGGCGACTTGGTCGTCCACTCACACTTTCACAAAATTCTACAAGGTTGATGTAGGTGCATCTTCGGATGCCTCTTTTGGCCGCAAAGTTTTGCAGGCGGCTGTTTAGAGTTGCAGCTCCTCCGTTGGAAGAGTGATGTTTTGTTTTTGGGGTGAAGTTTATTTTTATGCTGTTACCACCCCTCGTTCTTTCTCTGACACTGCTTTGGGACGTCCCACTTTGTCAATAGAGAAGCTGTGTCGGACCATGGACGAAAGAGTAAATAGGATTTTTTACTCACCGTAAAATCCTTTTCTCTGAGTCCATGGACCGACACAGCACCCACCCCTCCTTTTAAGTTTGTACTGCTTTTTTGACGAACTGATCTGCGAGATGCAGACTGAGGGGATATACCCAGAGGGTCCGCCCCCTGAGCGGTACTGTAGAAGGTGTGATGCAACACTTTTTACAAGTTTTCTGCCTAGTCACTCCTAATTAATGGATAATACCCACTTTGTCAATAGAGAAGCTGTGTCGGTTCATGGACTCAGAGAAAAGGATTTTACAGTGAGTAAAAAATCCTATTTTATTATCCTTTAAAGTTGAACTCTAGGAAAAAACAATAACGAGGCATTAGCTAGGTATGTATGCTCACCAAAATTGGACAATAGAAGACTGGAAAAATGTGATGAGTCTCGATTTCAGCTGCGACATTCAGATGGTAAGGTCACAATTTGGTGTAAAAAACATAAAAGCATGGATCCATCCTGCCTTTTATCAATGGTTCAGGCTGGTGGTGGTATAATGGTGTGGAGGATAGTTTCTTGGCATAGTTTGGGCCCCTTAGGACCAATTGCGCATCATTTAAACGCCACAGTCTACCTGAGTATTGTTGCTAACCATGTCCATCCCTTTATGACTACATTGTACCCATCTTCTGTTGGCTCCTTCCAGCAGGATAATGCACCATGTCACAAAGCTCAAATCATCTCACCACTGGTTTCTTGAACGTGACAATGAGGTCACTGTACTCCAATGGCCTCCACAGTCACCAGATCGCAAACCAATAGAGCACCTTTGGGATGTGGTGGAACAGGAGATTTACATCATGGATGTGTAGCCGACAAATCTGCAGCAACTGCGTGATGCTATCATGTCAATATGGACTAAAATCTCGGAGGAATGTATCCAACACCTTGTTGAATCTATGTCATGAAGAATTAAGGCAGTTCTGAAGGCAAAAGGGGGTCCAACCCGATACTAGTAAGGTATACCTAATAAAGTGGCCAGTGAGTGAACTTGCTTGTAATGGTGCTCCCGGGCGGATTCATTTTTTATTTTTTTTGTAAATTATGTTGTTATTGCATTTTGTACATTACATAGAATAACATTCCAGTCTGCCTTGTCACTCCCCTGAATGATCGTGAAAAAAAAAAAAATGCAGCCACTGTGACCCCCCACTCGCTGTCTGACTGGCACTTACTCCATCTTGGTGGCGGGCCAGGCAGCGGGTGACGGCGGTGAGCTGTGTCCTCCATGCGTCTCTTCTTTCTTCCTGCTAGGCATCCAATAGGAGCGCTTGTCCTTTCAGCCAATCAGGTGACGGGGATTAGACCCGCGCTTCCTGATTGGCGGAGAGGCAGTTTGCTTTTCTAACACCTGGGTGCGCTCCGAGTCCACCCTATTTTGAAGCCTATTAGAGCCTATGGCTCTAATCAGGTGCTTCAAAAAAACACCCACACCTCTGTAATTCAGGCGTCTAGCGTCCTAAAAAGGGGCCGGATGCCAGAATAGGGGGTGGCCGCGGCGGCCATGGATAGATTCATGGTATGCATGAATCTATCCATGATGCATATAGGGGGGGGGGTGGCGTGATAGAGGGGGCAGCGCAAGTGCGTCCTTAATGGACGGGCCGCCACTGTCCCATCCCCACTACATGTTATTCGATTTTTACTCCAGGAGTATATGAGTTTGGAAATTCTAGAGAAATGCTTATAGTGGTATTAAAGCTTTTTTTTGTTTTTTTCTTTTTTTTTTCTAAATAACAAACATGTTATACTTTCCTGCTCTGTGCAGTGGTTTTGCACAGAGCAGCTGCGATTCTCTCCTTTTCGGGGTCCCCCACCTGCCTTTTTTTTGGTAGTATTTGATCACCTCTGTGGTATTTATTTTTTGTGCTATAGACAAAAAAGAGCACCAATTTTGAAAAAACAAACAAATTTTTTTTACTTTCTGCTATAAAATATATCCAATAAAAATATGTAAAAAATCTAACTTCATCAATTTAGACCAATGTGTATTCTGCTACATATTTTTGGTAAAAAAAAATCCAATTGGCGCATATTGATTGGTTTGCGCAAAAGTTATTGTGTCTACAAACAATGGGATAGATTTAGGGGCTTTTTATTTTTTACTAGTAATGGCGGCGATCACCGATTTTTAGCAGGACCGCGACATTGCGGCAAACAAATTTGACACTTAGGCCGGGTTCACACTGGTATGACACGACAGGCGTACGACTGTGGATCCGACTTTGCCCTGCAACTTAAAGTCTGACATCCGTCTGACTTCCATGAACAGGAATCAGACTTTGATCCCGACAATGCCAGGCACGACGGATGACGTACGAGTGTGAACCCACCCTTGGTGACTCTTTTGGGGACCAGTGACACCAATAAAGTGATCAGTGCTAAAAGAAATGCACTGACACTGTATAAATGACACTGGCAGAGAAGGGGTTAACATAAGGGGCAAAGGGTTAAATGTGTTCCCTGGGAGTGCTTTCTAAGACCCCTTTACACTGAAGCGCTGCTAAAACAGCTGCTAAAGCGCCAGCGTTTTTTGCAGTGCTTCAGCTGCGTTTTTGCGGTGCTTTTCGGGCACTAGCAGGGCGCTTTTTTTAGTCACGTGACAGTGACCTTAATTTTTTTTAAAAAGACCAGTTTTGCAGCGCTTTCAAAACACTTTTAGGGCGCTCTGCAAGCGCTGCCCATTAATTTCAATGAACAGGTGCATTTTTGAAGCAAAACATGCCCCAAAGATGCTGCTTGCAGGACTTTTTCTACCGTCCTGCAAGCGCACTGCCCTAGTGTGAAAGCACCCATTCAAATGAATGGGAGGCAGTTTTCATGTGCTATATTTGGCCCTAAAGTGCCTGAAAACTGCCTCAGTGTGAAAGGGGGTCTTACTGTGTGGGGGATGCTGACACTAGACGAGGAGAGAGATCGGTGTTCCTGATTAGTAGGAATCACAGATCTCTTTTCCTCTGCGAGAGAACGACAGTCTGCCTTGTCACTCCCCTGAATGATCGTAGATAGCCGGCGACCATCGCGCCCACCAGACCCACGGATTGGCTCCCGCTGTGTCCAATCACATAGCGGGATGCCGGCAGCATGCGTGTGCACCCCAGACCAGGAAGTGTGAACAACGTACAGGTACGTTGTTTTGCGCAGTGGGCCACCCTGCCACAGTATATGTGTGGTGGGTAGTCCGAAAGCAGTTAACCACTTCAGCCCGAGCCTCTTTCTGAGATTTGGTGTTTACAAGTAAGGATGAGCTCCGGCGTGTTCGCATAGTACACGTGCAGAGCCCGCCAGGAAGTCGGCACCGCGCTGCGCTAATGACAGGCAGGAAGACATTTCCCGATGCTCGGCTGCAGAGATCGGGAAATGTCTCCCTGGCTGTGATTAGCGCAGCGCGGTGTCAACTTCCTGGCGGGCTCTGCACTTGTACTATGCGAACACGCCGGAGCTCATCCTTTTTTACAAATTAAAAACATTTTTTTTGCTAGAAAATTACGTAGAACCCCCAAACATTATATAGTTTTTTCTAACACCCTAGAGAATAAAATGGCGGTCGTTGCAATCCTTTTTGTCACACCGTATTTGCGCAGCGGTCTTACAAGCACACTTTTTTGGGAAAAAATTCACTTTTTGGATTTAAAAAATAAGACTACAGTAAAGATAGACCAATTTTTTTTTATATTGTGAAAGATAATGTTACGCCACGTAAATTGATACCCAACATGTCATGCTTCAAAGTTGCGCCTGCTCGTGGAATGGCGACAAACATTTACCCTTAAAAATCTTCATAGGCGACGTTTAAATTTTTTTACAGGTTGGAGGTTTTGAGTTACAGAGGAGGTCTAGGGCTATAATTATTGCTCTCACTCTAACGATCGCGGCGATACCTCACTTGTGTGGTTTGAACACTGGTTTTCATATGCAGGCACTGCTCACCTATGCGTTCGCTTCTGCACGTGAGCTCGGCGGGACGGGGCGCGTTTAAAAAAATTGTTTATCTTAGTCATTTTACCTTTTATTTAAAAAAGTTTACACTGTTCTTTAAAAAAAAATGGGTCACTTTTATTCCTATTACAAAGAATGTAAACATCCCTTGTAATAGAATAAAGCATGACAGGACCTCTTAAATATGAGATCTGGGGTCAAAAAGTCCTCAGATCTCATATTTACACAAAAAATGCAATAAAAAATGTAATGTCATTAAAAAAAAAAATGTCCCTTTAAGAGCATTGGGCGGAAGTGACGTTTTGACGTTGCTTCCACCCTGCAATGATATGGAGACGGGTGGGGGCCATCTTCCCCCTCACTCCTCTCCATGTCAGCCAGGGACAGGACCCGATCAGGCACCGAAGAGTGATCTTGCGGCGAATCGGCTGTAGAGACCAGTTTATCTGAAAGCGGACCGCCCGCTCTTGAAGAGGGTACCGGGGTTATGGTACCTAGCTGCTACCATAACAACGGTATTCCTCTTCTAATAGCGACGTATAACGACGGTGGGCGGTCCGTAAGTGGTTAAATAATGCATTACAATTTAAAGCGGTTGTAAAGTCCATTTTGGTACTTTTACCTACAGGTAAGCCTATAATAAGGCTTACCTGTAGGTAAAAAAAATATCTCCTAAACCTTTATGGTTTAGGAGATATTCCCCTCGCAATGCGCCGCTGACAGCAGCGGCACGTGCGCACAGGGGATTCTCGGGCTGAAGGCTTGGCAGACGCCGGACCTCGCCGGAACGAAGCGGCTCCAGCCACTCACAGCGCTGGAGGCGCGATACCCAGAAGACACGCCGAGGCAACATGTCATCTCCCTCGGCGTGGACCAGGTGAGTTAACAGTGCCTCGTTCTAAGGCAAGTATTTCATAATGAGCTAGTATGCGGTGCATACTAGCTCATTATGCCTTTCCCTTGCAGGTGACTAGAAAAAAAAGTTTGTGACTTTACAACCGCTTTAACTAAACCCATTAGATTTTAGTCGACTAAAAACGACCAAAACAATTCAGATGACTAAAATACGACTAAAACTAAAATGGAATTTTAGTCAAAAGGCTATGACTAAAAATAAATCGTATTTAACACGGTCACATGCTCAGGAAAAAAAAATGTCATTCAGGGTTCCTGAACACATGACAGTGTCTGCTTAGCAGCACTCTGAAAAGTGATCCACTGTGGGTTGCTTTTCAGAGAATCAACAAGTGTAAAAGAATCAACAAGTGTAAATTTAGCCTGCTGCTAAAAACTGCTTTGTGCGGTCCCCTAGACCCAAACTACCACGTTTAACTCTTGCAGTGACGCTGAACGGGAGGGAGCATTTTCCCTTTTTCCCGGAGATGAGATTCATTACCATTTATTTATAGATCTCTTAGAACTGTTTTATTTAGCAATCCTGTAATAAAATCAAAATTTAGCTGGTATATTGTGATTTATATTGTTTATATTTACATTGTACACATGTGATGAAACTTAGTTGCCACAGTTACTTTATGTTGGTAAAATAAACATGACCACATAAAAAAAATGGCTGCTGGGCTGCCTTTATGGTAAAGGTAACTAATGGAAGGCACAAAGCACTCCAGCACATATTATAAACAGGAAGCCAGCCCATTACACCAGCTGTTCTGGCACAGAAAAAGTTAATGAGCTGTCCCTTTAAAAAAAAAAAAAAAAACCCAGGGAGGTCTGGGATGTACCAGGTAATCCTTGTTAATGCCCTTCTGCATAGGAGTCCCTAAGCTCTTTGCTGGATGCTGCAGAGAGTAGGATAAAAGAAAAGAAAAAGACAAGCCATAGGTGCAATGGATTGGTCCAGCCTACAGGCCACTGATGACTACTTGTGATAAGTGACTGGAGGCTGAGGAAGCAGTTAGGTGTTGTAGAAGGAGAGGGGGGGGGGGTGTTGGGAGTGATTGTGACCCTATGTGTATGTGAACAGGCCACAGCTGGGAGTCACAGGACTAGGAAATAAAGGGGAAAGCCATCTTGCGTGGATGAGAGAGATAGAGAGAGGAAAGCAGGAGGAGGAGGAGGAAGAAGGACGGACTCCTGTTTCATAGGCTCTGGCAGCTGCTGCATGCTTGCTGATGCTTCTTTCACTGGCTTTCAGCAGTCATGAATCATTGTGAGCCGAGTACAAGCATTGCTAGCACACCAGACTTGCTGCTGGTGCCTCTGTCTGCCTGGATATAAATGGACACAGCACAGTGCAGCCTGCCCCACATCTCAGCAGCTTAACCTTCACTTGCAAGGTAGGTTATTCTAAACCTAGCATCCATGTTTCCTACTTGTGCTGCCTAAATATTGCGTTCCGGTAGTAGAAAGTTGCTTGTATGTGTGTCATCTGCAAGCTCTACCTAGACACATCTAGCAGCAAACTTGCAATGCAGATGTTTAACCCCCCCCTCTTTGTGACACAGGCCGGGGAGCTTCATGCCACTGCTTTCTACTGCAAATGAAGGGACTACATTGATATGCAAGATGGGGAAAATAATGGTCTGAATGGTTTCCATAAGAGGGTCTTTCACACTTGCACCCAACTCGGCCTCTAAGCTTACAACGTATGGAAGCGCGGGGATTAAAATATCATTAATAAATGTATAGCTGCCACAGTGATGGCTTTAGAAGAGACCTACCTGTGGTTGACCTTGACTAAGTCGTTTTATCTCTCTCAGGATATGATGGTCTAAGCCAATAATGTAATAGGAAGGGTTAACAATGTGTGTAGGGTGGATTAAGGCATATAGAAAATATCAAACGTTTAAATTACCAGTGTCTATCTTTAAAGCTCGTTGATAATGGCCTTCCCCTTAAAATAAATCCTATATTGTATAGATTTGGGCAAAATCAGAAAATCCCTCACTCCAGATGAGCTGTCATTTTTTTTAAAACTGGTCCCGCAACGTATTTTTTAAACAACCTATCAAGTTAAATACTGTGTATGTACTGTCCGTTGTATTTATGAATTCATTGTAAAGGGTGCTAGCAGTAGTAACCCAAAGCAATCTTATCTCGCCTTCCAGCAGTCACATCAATGAAAAATGGTTGGTATAGTTACTGCTATTCTATGCATGGCTCTGTTTATTAGGCTATTCAATAAAACCATTTTAAGTAACCCATAATAAGCAATAAGAAAAGAATGCCTGATCTGATTGTAGCAGTCTAAAATCTGATGGGTGGCTTTGAGGTACTGTCTCCTCATTGCTCCTCGAGTGGCTTTACTGAGTTTCTTGAGGAGTCTGAATGAAGCAGCTGAGACACCTAATTCCGCAAAGTCGGTTTTTCCTAAGATCGTTCTTTACGGGGAATATGAATGTTTAAATGCCATGCAGTCAGACTTATTCGGTTTGGGGATATATTTGATCAGCGAGTGAGCGATTTGTAGTGTCACCTGCCACATACCTAATCCTGAATTCAGTTTTTTTCCTGAACCTATGTGACTAATGAAAGGCCAAACGGAATTCGCTAAATATGCATCACTGAGTTTGTGCAAAGGGAATTCGCTTTCGCCTTGTGCCAATGCAGAATGCAGCATCTGGAAGTGTTACCTATATGTAAAGTTAGCAGCATTGGCACCAGTTGATGCTGTGCATATCTAGACCTCACAATATACAGGTTCCTTAACATTTTCACTACAAAGACTGCTTGGTGTTCACGGGGAGGTGTTTCCTTCTGCCTGTTTTTTAATGTCATTTTTCATACTTATGCTTACCTGTTAATTGAATGATTTTTTGGGGGAATATGTTACAGGAATTCTGAAAGGTAATTTAAAACAGGACTCCATCCAAAACGTTGTTGTAGGCAGGGTAGAGAATGGTTTGATGGTTGGCCCTGCTGTCTCCCAGCTTCAGGCCCTCACTGTGATGGCTTTACTGTATCCTGATCATCTTGATTATAACCCCCAGAGTAAGGTCTTCATATACTCCTGTGAAGTGAACACTAATGCCTCGTACACACAACCATTTTTCCCGGCAGGAAAAAAACTGACATTTTTCCTGCCGGGATTCCTGTCAGGCCTGCCTTGCATACACACGTTCAGGCCAAATACCGCTGAACTTTTGAATTTCAAGAACGCAGTGACGTCAAAGACTCCAACGAGCCGACAAAATGACGTTCTACGCTTCCGCGCATGCGTCGAATTGTTTACAACCATGCGCGGTATTTTTCCCCTCAGGAAACCATACAGACGACCCTTTTCTCGGCCCTTATTTTTCCTGACAGGAAAATAGAGAACAAGTTCACATTATTTTTCCCACAGTTTTCCTGCCAGGAAAACTGCCATGGTGCATACACACGGCCGTTTTTCCTGCCGAAAAGCTGTCATGGCAGTTTTCCTGCCAGGAAAACCGGTCGTGTGTACGAGGCATTGGGTTAAGAGGCATGCAAACCTGAAGCATGCACTAGCTCTTTAGGGGATCCTACATGGAAATGTATGTGTTTCCCAGTCTTAAAAGTTGAACAATAGAGTTCAACAGTAGATCCCAGACCAGGGGTGTCAAACTCTATTTCATTGCAGGCCGCATCAGCAGTATAGTTGCCCTAAAAAGGCTGATTTGTATCTGGGGTGTGCTTCGTACAGAGTGCAGGATTTAGGAGTGCGTTAAATACAGTGTGCAGAGTTCAGGATTGCATTACATACAGTGTGCAGAGTTCAGGAGTGTACTAAGCACAGAGTGCAGGGTTCAGGAGTGCTCTGTGTACAGAGTACAATTCCAGGGGTGCCCTATGCACAGAGTGAAGAGTTCAGGGGTGATCTATCTACAGAGTGCAGGGTTTAGGGGTTCGCTATATACAGAATGCAGAGAGATTGTTCTTGCTCTCAGATTCTGTAGATCTGTCTCTACCGTGAGTGCATGCAGGGATCTGTTAGTTCCAAGAGCTGATGAGAGAAAAGCTGTTTTTTTGTAAACACAGAAGGTTTCTGTGTTTACAAGTGACAGCGGGAAGGGGAGGGTGAATGCCGAAGGTGGTGGAATGGAGTTCTACCTTTGGCTGCAAAACATGGGTTTGTTTTTTTTTCCCCCACCATACTTACCTAGGTGGATGCAGCATTGGTCCGATGCTGCATCTTTCCCCCAGCGCCTCTACACTGAGAACCGAGCGATCGAACACCGCCGATGGCTCGGTTCTCACAGCTCCCCGAGCAGAGAGCTGCAGACTGTCAATCAACAGCTCTCCACTCTGCTCCTCCATGCTCACTGGAGCGCTGAGCTGTGGAGGGGCGGGAAGCAGCCGTCTCAGGCTCTCAGCCCCGCTCCCTGAGAGGCTGAGACGGGTGTTAGTCCAGGCACCTGGGGGATCCAGACTTCCATTGGCAGGATGAAATGGTGCCTGGACTGATTCCTGAGACGTCAGCAGAGAGCGTAGGGTGCACTCCTGAGCCTGAGCATCCATAGACACACATACACACACACACACACGCACCTGCTCCAGTAAGCCACGCCCCCACCTCCTCACAGGAGTTTGAGCGATGGTGGCAGGAGCCTATTGCTCCCACTGCCCTCAGTGTCTCCTGTGAAAGCAGGAAGTGAGGGGAGAGGTGTTGTAGCTGAGACAGCGCTGGAGGAGAAAAGCACTAGATGATGTTGGACATCCTCTAAACAGCAAATGGAGCAGGTTGTATCTGACATACTGCAGCTTCTACTGCACATTGAGAAAAGCTCACAGTGTGCAGTGAAGTCACATAAGCTATTTCAGTATAGGAGAGGACGAATGTACAACTGTGCAAGACTGAAGGCTGGAGTTCTGCTTTAATGACCCGCAATAAAATATCAACAATTACTCCAACATGACTTTCCTTATCTGAAATACGATTAGCTATTTAGGCCCCATGCACACAGGGCGTTTTTGCAGCTGCTAACAGCAGCGTTAGATGTTTTTTTTTACAGCTGCAAAACGCCCATCCATGTTATTCTATTGTGTCATGCACACATAGAGCTTTTATGAGCTCCAAGTGGCATAGGCGTTTTCCAGCTGCAAAAAAAACCCAATTCCAGTGCGTTCTGGAGCTCCAGGTTTGAGCTGCAAAAACGCCTGACGCTATTAAATGCGCATAAACGCGCAAAAAATGCAGCGAAAACGCGCAAAAACGCAGCGATTTGCGTTTTTGAGCCCTGGGATTTTTTTTTTTTTTTTTAAGAAAAGGTCAAAAAATGTTTACAAAACATGGACAGGCGTTTTTAAGCTGTAAAAAACGCGGCTGTAAAAACGCCCTGTGTGCATGGGGCCTTAGGGTTACTTGCGCTTTTTCATTGCTGCTTTTTAAAAAGAAAAGTGTACAATGTTTTCTTCCCCATACAGTGGGTCAAAAAAGTATTTAGTCAGCCACCAATTGTGCAAGTTTTCCCACTTAAAAAGATGAGAGAGGCCTGTAATTGTCACCATAGGTATACCTCAACTATGAGAGACAAAATGTGGAAACAACTCCAGACAATCACATTTTCTGATTTGGAAAGAATTTATTTGCAAATTATGGCGGAAAATAAGTATTTGGTCAATATCAAAAGTTCATCTCAATACTTTGTTATATATCCTTTGTTGGCAATGACAGAGGTCAAACGTTTTCTGTAAGTCTTCACAAAGTTGTCACACACTGTTGCTCGTATGTTGGCCCATTCCTCCATGCAGATCTCCTCTAGAGCAGTGATGTTTTGGGGCTGTCGCTGGGCAACACGGACTTTCAACTCCCTCCAAAGGTTTTCTATGGGGTTGAGATCTGGAGACTGGCTAGGCCACAACAGGACCTTGAAATGTTTCTTATGAAGCCACTCCTTTGTTGCCCGGGTGGTGTGTTTGGGATCATTGTCATGCTGAAAGACCCAGCCACGTTTCATCTTCAATGCCCTTGCTGATGGGAGGAGGTTTGCACTCAAAATCTCACGGTAAATGGCCCCATTCATTCTTTCATGTACACGGATCAGTCGTCCTGTTCCCTTTGCAGAGAAACAGCCCCAAAGCATGATGTTGCCACCCCCATGCTTCACAGTAGGTATGGTGTTCTTTGGTTGCAACTCAGCATTCTCTCTCCTCCAAACACGACGAGTTGTGTTTCTACCAAACAGTCCTACTTTGGTTTCATCTGACCATATGACATTCTCCCAATCCTCTTTTGGATCATCCAAATTAGGGCTGCAACTAACGATTATTTTCATAATCGATTAGTTGGCCGATTATTGTTTCGATTAATCGGTTAATAACCTTTTATAAAAAAAAAGGTAATTTTGCAGCGATTTAACAGGGTTAAAAAAAACGAAAATTGGTACAAAGAGCAAATAATCGCTACTGTAAGGCTGCTTTCACACTGGAGCACTTTGCATGCGCTATTGCGCTAAAAACAGTGCCTGCAAATCGCCCTGAAAGAGACGCTCCTTTCTCTCCAGTGTGAAAGCCCGAGGGTTTTCACACTGGAGCGGTGCGCTTGCAGGACGGTAAAAAAAGTCCTGCTAGCCACATCTTTGTAGCGCTGTAGGAGCAGTGTATACACCGCCCCTACCCATTGAAATCAATTGCACCGCCAGCATAGCGCTGCTTTGCGGGCGGTTTTAACCCTTTTTCGGCCACTAGCGGGGGTTAAAAGCGCCCCGCTAGCGGCCGAAAATCGCGGCAAAAACTACGGTAAAGCGCCGCTAAAAATAGCGGCACTTTACCGCCAACGCCCGTGATGCCCCAGTGTGAAAGTACCCTAAGGGGTTAATTTTTTACTGTGGGACAGTAAAAGTAATATTTACAGTAGCGCTTTGCTCTTTTTGTACTATAAAGGGCTAATTTTAGTTTTTTTTTTAACCCCATTATGTTACTGGCTGATTAATCGATTATGAGAATAGTAATCAATTAATTTCATAATTGATTAGTTGTCGATTAATCGATTAGTTGTTTCGGCCCTAATCCAAATGCTCTCTAGCAAACCTCAGACGGACCCGGACATGTACTGGCTTAAGCAGGGGGACACGTCTGGCACTGCAGGATCTGAGTCCCTGGTGGCGTAGTGTGTTACTGATGGTAGCCTTTGTTACGTTGGTCCCAGCTCTCTGCAGGTCATTCACTAGGTCCCCCCGTGTGATTCTGGGATTTTTGCTGACCGTTCTTGTGATCATTTTGACCCCACGGGGTGAGATCTTGCGTGGAGCCCCAGATTGAGGGAGATTATCAATGGTCTTGTATGTCTTCCATTTTCTAATTGTTGCTCCCACAGTTGATTTCTTCACACCAAGATGCTTGCCTATTGCAGATTCAGCCTTCCCAGCCTGGTGCAGGTCTACAATTTTGTTTCTGGTGTCCTTCGACAGCTCTTTGGTCTTCACCATAGTGGAGTTTGGAGTGTGACTGTTTGAGGTTGTGGACAGGTGTCTTTTATACTGATAACAAGTTCAAACAGGTGCCATTAATACGGGTAATGAGTGGAGGACAGAGGAGCCTCTTAAAGAAGAGGATACAGGTCTGTGAGAGCCAGAAATCTTGCTTGTTTGTAGGTGACCAAATACTTATTTTCCACCATAATTTGCAAATAAATTCTTTCCAAATCAGACAATGTGATTGAGGTATACCTATGATGACAATACCAGGCCTCTCTCATCTTTTTAAGTGGTAGAACTTGCACAATTGGTGGCTGACTAAATACTTTTTTGCCCCACTGTACATCATTGTATTGCATAGAATAGAGATTGTATTCAGGGCTGGATTTAGGGCCCATCCAGATGGGCATTCCAATAATGCGTGATACATCATACAGTATGTTACTGCAGTGCCTATGTATGGACTGCACCCCCATCCGTAGCAACCAATGTAAATTTCCACTAGCACATCACAACACACATATGCCATGTGTTGTGCGCTGCATTCCCAAAAAATAGTCATGTGTGTTTTTTGGTTCATTGCGATTCATTGTAATTGGGCTGCCTTAAAGTGGTGTTCCACCATAAAAAAAAAACACACCAAAATACTTAAAAAAAAGAAAATAGAAAAAAAAATGTTTTTTACTCACCAGAAAGGGCGGATGGAATCCCGATTTAAATCAATGCACATTAGTGTGCAATGTAATGCGTGGTAATGTGTGTGTGTGTTACATTTCCCACCAGAGCAGCTATCTTGTGCTTCCCCCCTCCCTTCCCCACAACACACAAAACATACAGGACTCAAATTAATTTACATACACTTAGGCCCCATGTACACTGCTGCTGCTAAACTGATGTTCAGAGGCAAAAAAATTAGTTAAGACGCCAAAGTTTCCGACGTTTCAGACACCAAACGCGTCTAAATGTGGTAATCCGCGTTTAGCCGCGTTTTGTTTATAGGCGTTTTTCGTTTTTGGCCATTTAAAAAAAAAGAAGAAGAAAATTGCTTCTAAACGCAAACGCGGAAAAACGCTGCTAAACGCAGAAAAACTGACATTTTAAACGTGAGTTACTATCTGTCAAGTTAAAATCGTTCAGGAGAGGTTGTAAAAACGTCCCGTGTACATGAAGCCTTACAATATGATAACGAAATAACACACAAGCAGAAAGATCTCCAGCCACTTGCTGCATTGGTGTCGCATGAAATGTTGCATTAAAGGCTCCTTCAAAATGAAGTGAATTTCAGCCAAACCCTAATGAACTGGCTAAGATTCACTCCGTGGGTGGCTCTGTCTGCCACCTCCCACAGACATCCCTCAATTGAAAAATCCAAGTAGCTGAGCAGAAAATTGGCAGCAGAACATCTCCTACATCCAGTCAGATGCAGGCGCTGTTCAGATATTTTGACAGCTGGCAGGACTGGCTGTCATAATACAATAACCACAGTGGAAGATCCATCCATCTTCTCTGTGCAGCATGGATGGAATAATTGGTTGGATTTTTTTCTCTTTACCCTACAGACTTAATGGAAAAAAAAAATCTATAAGTGTATGGCTTTTCTTCCTTTTATGTTCTCCTGGTGATTCTACAAGTGTCATTTTTCAACTGCCTTTAACAGTCCAAGCTGTCCAGACAAAAGTGGCAGTTAAGCCTACTATACACTAGTAGTTTTTTTCTATTCAACCCAGCAGGGCTGAATGAATAAAAAAAAAAAAAGACGTCTCAGGTCGGAGCCACTGTACAAATTACCCAACAATAGTACAGTGATCTCCCCGCTGAGCTTTTGTGTACTGACACTGGGGCAGCCCCCTGCCAGAACACTCCGGTCAACGGTCTGAGCCATTGGCTGAGAGCGCTAATCAGGAGCCGATCAGCAGACCTTTTTTTTTGTCATGCCCCCGAACGGCTGGCTTCTGTCGCACCAGCTTGCAGTACACAAGGGCCAAATGTCAGCTGCTTTCTATTGAACCGACCAATATGGGGATGCACTTAGGGTTAGGTTTTAGGGTAGGGTTTCCCCTTGAAGAATAAGAATAGGACTCAGGGATTGGAATAGGGACCTCCCCCAGATCAGAAGACAGGTCCCCAGAGGTCAATGGTCAAGAGGCGTGGCTGACCCACCCCCAAAGTGTACCGCCTACCCGAACTAAGTCGGGGAATGAACAAGTTGGGAAATGAACAAGTCGGGGAAAGCCCTTAGCGTACTAGTACACAGCTCGTGTGTACTAGGCTTTAGAGGGCTAACGGCGGGGAGGGGGGGCATTTACCACTGACAGGGGTGCTTACAATAGTCAGCTTTTATTCATTTATGCAAAACCTTTTTCTAATAGGAAAATAACTGTTTCTATAACTGCTTAAAGTGATTGTAAAGGCCAGTTTTTTTTTTTTTTTTAAATAACAAACGTGGTATACTTACCTCCTCTGTGCAGTTAGTTTTGCACAGAGCAGCCCAGATCCTCCTCTTCTCAGGTCCCTCTTCACTGCTCTTGGCCCCTCCCTCCTGTTGAGTGCCCCCACAGCAAGCAGCTTGCTACAAGTGGCACCCAAGCCGAGTCAGAGCTCTGTGTATCCATTCAGACACAGAGTCCCGACCTGGCCCCGTCCCTCTCTCCCCTGATTGGCTGACTTTGATTGACAGCCGCGGGAGCCAATTGCGCCTCTGCTCTGTCTCAGCCAATCAGGAGGAGTGTGCTGGATGGCTGAAGAGATTGTGGACATTGCTGGAGAGAGATGGGGCTCAGGTAGGTAATTAGGGGGGTGCTGGGGAGGCTGCCAGACACAGAAGGTTTTTTATCTTAATGCAAAGAATGCATTAAGATAAAAAACGTTCTGACTTTACAACCCCTTTAAAAAATGTTAGTGGATTTAGCTACACTTTATGGTGTGTATCTGAAAGTTTGGGTCAGACTGACAACAAGTCCTTCCTAACTGAACCTAGCTGATCAGGGATCAGCCTATCACTATATCCCCCATGACAAACTGGTGCTGAGTTGTGTTCCCTACCTCCTCCTGCATAGGCCAAAACATGTCTGTTCACCCAATGCAAACATGCATATTAAAGCAAACTAAATCCTCCTAGGCAAGGAAGCTGCCACCTTGAATGCCTGTAAAAACAGTACTATAAGCACATATTTAAAGCAGGATCTTCTCGTAGCTCTGCCAGCCAGAACCTGCATTCCATTCAGAAACTTCACCTATGCTTGTGTGAATGAAGTTTATTTTCTGTGTGTTGTGTTGAGTTTGTAGTGCTTTTATGCGTGTTGTTGATGCATCTTTATATGGTTTTGTTTTTGCCAATGACTACCAATATCTGTGACTTCATTGGTGCTAGGAATAAGAAACTGCAAGAAACACCCCAAAAAAATGCACAAAAAATGCACATACATTTTATATGCTCCTATTAGGCAGTTGGACACTTTTTTTAACTGCCGCTGAACTCATTCAATGTTAAAGAATGGGGGGGGGGGGGGGGGAGGGTTAGCCTGATTCACATGGGAAAAAAATTGGACAATAAGGTCAGCTGGTTGATACAGTAAGGTTAAGTACCGGGATCCTCCTAAACAAATACCTGAACAAAAATAGGGAGGAGGGGGTTGGGAGAAGGTCCCAACAGAAAGTTTAGATGGTGAAACACCCACAGTACAGCTGTCTATGTAAATGACTTTATTGGTGGAACAATTAAATATTACACTTTTTCCCAGGGTAGATTTACAGCCTAAAGGAAAAAGGGGCAAATCCAGCACATGTGCACATCATATAATAAAAAACATAGAAACATGCATGCAATAAGGCTAAAAAGGACAGACGAGACGGTCCTGCTACCCCTCTATATACCCTCCAAATGACCCATATGTGTATTTAAATACATTCCCACGAACCCCACACTCTAGTCATGAGGAAGGCCTTGGCAGTGAATTGGACACATATAAAACACCCAAATGTGGTGTATGTATATATATGTTCTCCAAAGCCCTGGAGATTGGCAACAGAGTGATCGTGACCTGGAAAAATTTCAAATGTAAAGAAATTAATGAATTCCAGGACAACTAGTTATGACAAAAGATGTATGTGTTGGGGCTTCAAATCTGACATCAAAAATTGGAAAGTCATAGACCAACTGGTATAAAGCACTGTAGCTGCTGCATATCCATGCAGATGGAGGGAAAGGAAATTCCTGAAGTCAAAGTTGGAATAGATACCTATAGTTCATATGTTAATGATAGCTGGTGAGACAGACTGATGGACAGATCAATGATTGACTACACCCGTTAAGGGGAATGATCTGCCAGGCGATATTGAAAGTATCAGGAATAGAGCAGTCTCTTAGGACACAGACATATAGCATACCTCCCAACTTTCAAAAGTCCCAGCGCGGGACATTCAGATCTCCCCTCTCCCCTGCTAATCAAAGTTGTTGAGCGGGGGGGGGGGGGGGTTGCCGCGGGGCACATGGAAAAAATTTTTGTCCACAAAAAAAAAGTTGTTGAGCGGGGGGGCCGGCGGATCGCGAGGGGGGGCCGAGCACTGTTGCTGTAAGGTAAACAGGTAACTCTCGCAGGACTGCGGGGGAAGGAGGAGCCTATGCGGGTAAAACCCGCAGAATCCGTGCCAGTTGGGAGGTATGATATAGTGCAGATATAGAGTAGCTCTGAGCAATGTGGAAGCTTACCCTGTGTGACCATGTACACAGCCTCATTTATTGCCGTTTTTAGGCAGTTGCGTTTAACAGCGTTTCTTTGAAAGCAAAAAAATGGGTTCAGACGCAGAAATGTTCTAAGTTTCAGACGCTAAACGCGACTAACCCGTGTTTAGCAGCGTTTAGTTTATAGGCGTTTTATATATATATATTTTTTGAAACGCTTCCAAACGCGGCTTTTAAACGTAGGTTACTATCTGTCAAGTTTAATCATTTAGGAGCAGTTGTAAAAACGTCCCGTGTACATGGAGCCTTAGGCCTCATGCCCACGGACGTTTTTACAGCCGCGTTTTTTACAGCTTAAAAACGCCTGTCCATGTTAGTCTATAGCTTCATGCCCACCTAGACGTTTTTGAGCTGCAAATAGCATAGACGTTTTTAAGCTGTAAAAAAAAAACCCAGGACCAGTGCGTTCCTCAGCGTCGGAGTTAGGCAGGAAAAAACGCGAGCGTCAAAAAACGCGCACTAACGCGCGGTCGCGTTTTTTTAGCTCCGACGTTTTTTTTGGGGGTTTTTTTCTCAAAAAAAAATAAAATAATTTACAATAACATGGACAGGCGTTTTTAAGCTGTAAAAAACGCAGCTGTAAAAACGTCAGTGGGCATGAAGCCTTAAAGTCTATGGTGCCAAAAACACACTGTGTAGCACCAAAAGAAGCACCTTTTCAGAAATTTCACTGCACCATGTTGCATTGTTGTGAATCGGCACCGTAGACAATAATATGATTTGTTGTGCATTGCCGCGTGAGAGCAGATGTTTCACAAATCGCACTAGTTTGAACTGGGGATCATCTTCAGTCTTGGTGGGTGATTTGAATAATCTTGTCTATTTGACAGTGCAGTTCTGATGAGGCATAACTAAGGCCTCATGCATGCACACGGGACGTTTGGCCATCTCTTATACACCTTTCCTCCTGGCAGCAGTAGTTTAGCAGAAAAAAACGCTTGGGCATTAATTAATTTATTTGGCCAGAATGATAATTTATTCTGGCCATTGAAATGAATTAACGCTCAAGCGCTAAACGCACCCAGCATTAGTTTAGGCATGCCAAACACTTTTCTGCCAAAACCCCGCTGCTCCTGGACGCGCTGGCAGTGGGGTTTTTCTACCTGTAAACGCGCCTGCTTTAAACACCTATGTGTGCATGGGCACATAGGCCAAGATGTAGGGGCATTTAGAAGCAGAAAGAAATGGACAGCCGCCCCTAGGAGCAGCATTAAACACGTCCAATGTGCATGAGGCCTAAGGTGGAGCTTTGTGTGTCTGTAGGGCTCCATATACACTCTGAGATTTTTTTTTTTCTGGTTCAACCAACCGGCTGATGTAGTAACCCCTAATTGATTCCTTCCTTAACCAAAGATCCGTGCCAGTGGCGAAAGCTGTTGGAGATAATTAATACACAGTGTTCAGAAAGGATACATTAACGTGGTTTCATTATACACATGAATAGTTGAGAACTACTGCTGACTGTATTAAGTGCTGGTGCCAGTATTTCTAAAAGATGCACAATTAAATCATCATCAAAAGTTGCCCTGTAACCTATACATTTCTACCTGCCCATAGACAGCAGAGGAAAATATGGGGCCATATTATCAAAGCAGTGTTCAACCCCAAAACAAAAATGTAACTTACCAATTGTTAGAGGTGGTGACTGCACAGAGAAGCGCAGGATCTGGTGCAGGAGTTCTGTCCTCCTCTCTGCTGACGACTGCTGAGACAAGATGGGGGATGAGGGGGGTGCCGCAACTGCAGAAGAGGCTGCCTGATTCGGCCTCCAGGCCTTGTGTTTGACACGTAGTCTAAGGCAATCTACTTTGCGTCAGAACAGGAAATTAGAATGAACGTTTGAATTTGATTGGTTACTTTACAGACTATCGATAGTTGACCTCTGACCTGAGAACTTGTCTGTAAGCTCCCATTCACACTTGAGTGTTTTTCTGCCTGTTTCACTAAGTCTGACTACACTCAACACCCAGAATCCCATTCTTTCCAAGGCTTCTTTCAGAACAGCAACACTGCTTGCTGCCCTATGAAAAGTGGTTGGTGGTGGATCTCTTTTCAGAGGGCGGTATAGCAGCGACTGATTGCCGTTCAGGAGCCATTACTGCTGCCTTTGGAATGCCTGTTTTTTTGTTTTGTTTTTATTGCCAAATAACAATTTTACATTGTGGAGTTGCCACCACAATTGTGAGCTGAGTGTTCAGCTCGCGGTTGCTGTGCGGTCCTATTGAACTCAATGGGAGAGGTTCACAGGTAGTGCCGCCTATCAGACTCTCCACCCTGAGTTAAAAATTCCACGGCCGGAAGCAAAGCATCACAGCTGCGGCATGTGTAGGTACAGCCTTGTCTGGCTGTATTGTTACAATATGGGAGGGTGGCCAGGGGGTGGTAAAACCCAAGCTCAGCCACCTGTTTTTACCACCTCTCAATCACTTACTTATCTGAAAGATCCTTAAAGCGGTGTTCCCCTTTTAGAAGTAGAGATGTTTGTCATGTTATGTCAAATTCTAATAAACATTTTGTATTTTTATAAACCTTGTTGCAGTTTTGTATGAGCATTACTCTCGTTAAAGCCATACCTCCCAACATTTTGAGATGGTAATGAGGGACACCTACTAACAAACGTACGTAGGCATAGGACACGCGCCCCCCTTAAAGGAGAATTAACAAAGGTTAATTAAATCCACAAGGACTTTTTTTTACCACTACTATTCCTTTATATTGGCTTTTAAAATGTACAAATGCAGCAATTTAGAATTTGGATGAAGAGTTTAGCACTGGGAAACACCTTTTGGAAGATGAAAGGTGCATTTTATATACAAGTGTAACTCTATCGGTAACCAGTCCTGGCACATTTGGCTCTACTGATGCCCTATAGGTACATGCGAATGTCCCAGCCCCACTTACTTGGTAATAATTGTCCCAGGCACATTCCTTCTCAGGGTGAAAGTCCTTTTTCCGGGTGGTGGTGGTGGATTAATTGAGGGTGCCAGTCACTTTGAATATGTTTTAGATGTTTTAATAATGAACATGCATGAAGAGTGGGAAGGAGGTGGCGGGAACACAGGATACCTGAGGGTTCCATTAACAATACACAGTCTCTGATCTCATACATGATGGTCTTCTCACTAATATCAATCCTTCTGTAACAGAACTCTGCTGGATGGAGCACATCTCATAAATGTGGCACCTTGCCAACTGAGGTTCCTGTGTATTCTCAGTCTTAGGATACAAGGCAGGACAGCAGTGGGAAGGTTCATGTGGTGCTTCCCAGCTCAGTCGGTCACTCACCATCCCTGTGGTAGGACAACTGCAGCTTTGCTTCCCCAAACGACCAGTAGCACTTCATCTCAGCCAGCAGCTTGGGGACACCTCCCATGACAGGAGATCCCTGAACACTCCATGCCTCTAAGGGTCCTTTCACACGGGGCGGATCCGTGCAGATCCGCCCCGTGAAGCTCCGCTTGCTCAGCGGGGATCGCTCCGTTGATCCCCGCTGAGCCGACGGATGACTGGGCGGTCCCCGCACACTGTGCAGGGACCGCCCTGTCAGAGCGCCGCTCTCCCCTATGGGGAATCGGATGATGATGGACCGTAGAGTCCGTCGTCATCCGATCCGCTCCGCCGACGGAAGGAAAAATAGTGTTTTCCTCCGTCACACTTTGGCGGAGCGGATGTCAGCGGACATGTCTCCGCTGACATCCGTGCCTCCATAGGGGTGCATGGAGGATCCGTTTCAGGTCCGCCTAAAAAACTGACAGGCGGACCTGAACGGACCTCCGTGTGAAAGAGCCCTAAGGCCTGAGGCCTAGATAAGTGGATCACACAGACATCCTCTCAGGGGAAATCCCTGGAGGGAAAGAGAGCAGGAAGTGACTCAGATACTTAATAGTTCTCCCAGCATGCAAAGCAAGCTCCCCAGGCCTGCTGATTGGCCAGGTATTAAATATCTATAATGTGCAGTAATATCTCTAGCACACCCTGCTGGAGAACACTCACACAGCATGTGACTGAGAATAATCACTGGACTCTAAAGCCTCGTACACACGAACGAGTTTCTCGGCAAGAAAAGACAAGAAAACTGCCGAGAGAGCTTTCTTGTCGAGAAAATCGTTCGTGTGTATGGTTTCTCGTCAAGAAAACCGACAAGAATCTCGACGAGAAATATAGAGAACCTGCTCTCTATTTTCTCGTCGAGATTCTTGTCAGCCTGTTTCTCAACGAGAAAATTGTGTGTGTGTGTACACTTACCTGTCCTCCGGGAAGCCCGCGCATGCTCGAAATGACTTCGACGCATGCGCGATAGCTTCCTAGGCATAGATAGGGTGTAGCAAGATGGCGGCGACGGCATCGAATGTGACGAGCGCACGCTCGTCGTAGTCGATGACGTCACCTCGTTCGCTCCATTCAAAGAACCGCGGGTTCTTTGAATCAAACGTGTGTACACTCGGCCGGGACAAGTTTCTTGTCCAAGAATCTCGTCAAGAAAAACTATGTGTTTTTTCTTGATGAGATTTTCGGCCGTGTGTACGAGGCTTTAGGCCCCTTTCATTTACTTGCTTCCCCTCCAGCTTGTCAACTTCCTTGATTGTGGAGACAACACAGCTTCCTCATTTTCCAAATGGCTCCCCTTTTGCGTTATACCATTATTCAAGAGACTACAGTGCGGCGTTGTGATGTCATTAGGGGGTATTGCTTCCTTAGAAAGCCCTAGCGTGTCAATCATCTTAGAAGACACGCCAAGGCTCTGCCTACTTTTCTCACATTCAGTCCACATATGCCCCATCTATGCCCTGCCCATGTCCCGCCAATGCCACTGCCCACTCACTGCATCATGGGATGTGTAGTTCCCTGTGGGAGATAAAGATGGTAACATGCGAACTCTGCAAAACTCCTCCCACCATCAGAATCCAGCCGCACAGGCTCGGGGGAAGGGGGTGTAGAGCAAGCAGTTACAGATGTGTGCTGTCGTAATCAAAACTTTATTTATATTTATGTGTCATTTCCATGAGCTTTGTTAAGGGTTCACTAGAAATATATAGGTTACCTTTAGTTGTACTTTAAAGTGGTAGTAAAGTTGTTTCTAGTACTTTTGGCTGTTGGTAAGCTTATAATAAGGCTTACGATAAAACAACAAAGATCACAAGCGCTAAAAAAGGTGGAAAAAAAAAAATGTTTTTTATGATGAGTAATAAATCACAAAAATCCCAAATATTCAAAAAAATATAAACAAAAGGGGAGGACCAAAATCCAGAGCAGCAAGAAGAAATTCGTACCCGGAAGTACAAAACGCACACCATACACACACACTATTATCCAGCGCTCATGGAAAGTCCCAATAACTAGTGAAGACTTTGGGAATAATGATGAAAAAAGCTTAGTTTGTTTATTGGTAACAATAAAAAGGGGGAATCCACTCCCAAATATACAGAAAGCAGGTAAAACTTTACTCTCTAGCCGCCATTGATATGCCCCTTGTTAAACTTGCAAAAAAATCAGTGGAACAAGGAGGGGTTAAAAAAAAAGTCAGCACAAGGCCTGCAAACTGATCCCTCTGTGGGTACAGTACCTTGGATGATATGATCTGACCGAGCGGCGTATGGAGGACCCTCCAGCGAGGGATACAGATCCAGGTTCGTAGTGCAGCTGGGACGAGAGGAATCACTCCCTGTGTTCTTCCAGATCTATAACGTCATCCGGCTGCGACACCAGCTGATGTGTCAGGGAGCAGGCAGTGTGGTGAGCCAGAAGGCTGTCCTGCAAGTTCTTCTCCTACGGGGATATCAGCGTCACTGCTCTCTGCTATGCTCTCAGATAGTGCCTCGACTAACGTTTCACGCTTCCCTGAGGACTTTGATAAAGCGCTCAGGGAAGGGACTTTGATAAAGCGTTCAGGGAAGCGTGAAACGTTAGTCGAGGCACTATCCCCTTCTCTTTTCAAGATATTACATCTTTTATATACTGCTATTATTCAGGAACGGCTCTGCATTGAAATCTCCCTGGCTATTGTGCTCATGTGCTGATTTGAACAATTTCCTGAAGTGGTCATTCCTCTATTACTCCACTAGAGAGCAGTGACGCTGAGAGCATAGCAGAGAGCAGTGACGCTGATATCCCCGTAGGAGAAGAACTTGCAGGACAGCCTTCTGGCTCACCACACTGCCTGCTCCCTGACACATCAGCTGGTGTCGCAGCCGGATGACGTTATAGATCTGGAAGAACACAGGGAGTGATTCCTCTCGTCCCAGCTGCACTACGAACCTGGATCTGTATCCCTCGCTGGAGGGTCCTCCATACGCCGCTCGGTCAGATCATATCATCCAAGGTACTGTACCCACAGAGGGATCAGTTTGCAGGCCTTGTGCTGACTTTTTTTAACCCCTCCTTGTTCCACGGATTTTTTTGCAAGTTTAACAAGGGGCATATCAATGGCGGCTAGAGAGTAAAGTTTTACCTGCTTTCTGTATATTTGGGAGTGGATTCTCCCTTTTTATTGTTACCAATAAACAAACTAAGCTTTTTTCATCATTATTCCCAAAGTCTTCACTAGTTATTGGGACTTTCCATGAGCGCTGGATTATAATATGGCTTACCTATAGGTAAAATGAATATCTCCTAAACATGCACCATTTAGCAGATATTCCACAGAGCAGCAGCCAGTGACGTCACCGGCGCATGCGCTCTGAAGGAACGATACACTGTGACAATTTTTGAGAGGACTGTGCCGTAAACCGTGACTTCCGTGTACATGTGTGAGAGTGACATCATCGTGACTCAGCCAGTCAGACGTCAGGAGGCCGCGAACACGAAAGGAAGACCAGGTGAAAATGGAAGCCTCTGCAGCAATGACAGTGTGCCACTGGAGGGCTTCGTTTTAAGGTAAGTCTTTCATAATGTGCTAGTATGCAATGCATACTAGCACATTATGACATTGCCTGGCAGGGTGAATTTTTACTACTATCTTGACTGCTTAGAGGCATAGGCTCATTTATGACCATCTAATAAACTAATTCCTTGCCCCCCCCCAAAAAAAAAAAAAGACCAAATGTACCAACCAACAATGCCAGTCACAGTATACCATGAGCACCCATAAAACATAAATTCACATAGTCTAAGACCTCATACACATTATTTGATTTTCTGCAGATTTTTGTCTTCAGATTTACCAAAACCATATAGAGCACAGGTGTCAAACACAAGGACCGTGGGCCGAATCCGGCCCTCCAGGTTGTTTCATGTGGCCCTCGCACCTCTCCTGCAGCTGCAGGAGAGCTCCAGCCCTCCTCCAGACCCTTAAATTCTGCTTTCAAGCAATGCATCCAGCTTCTTCCCAGCAGTAGCATAAGGTAAGGGCGGTGCACTGTGATGTAAGGATGAGTGGGGGACTCAACTTCTGATGGTGGGGTGGCTCTTGACATCTAATGTAAAGGGAGGCAATGCGCTGGACATCTAATCTTACAGATACAACCGGCCCTTTTGAGGGAAATCATAATGCTGATGCGGCCCACAATGAAATTGAGTTTGACACCCATGATATAGAGCAAGGGCCTGCCTGATTGCGTGCAAACTGAAAATCTTAAGGTTTGATATTCTTCTTATTATATGGTTTTGGTAAATCTGAAGAAAAAAAAATCGAACAAATTGTCTAGTGCCAGCTTAAGAGGCCTGTCCTTCCCATCAGTGCCGGACAGACATTAGACTGATCCCAGAATTTAACTTGAGGGCATAGCCCATGAAGCAACATCAATTGCTGGCAAGGTCAAAACCGTCAATAAAGTTGTGACAAAACATGTGCCTCAGCATAGCCTTTTCCTAGAGTTCGGGCTCCACCCAGTCACCTCAGGTCTTTGTAGCCAATCCTAAGGGAGCTACTTAACTTCCCTTTTATGTTCACACCCACAGTGATGCCATGCTTCCAGCAGTCAAGACTCCATTTCCCTAAGACCACTTTCACACTGAGGTGCTTTTTAGGCATTTTAGCTCTAAAAATAACACCTATAAAGCGCCTGAAAAGCGTGTGAAAGCCCGAGTGCTTTGACACTGGGGCGGTGCGCTTGTAGGACAGGAAAAAAAAATCCTGCAAGCATCATCTTTGGGGCAGTGCAGGAGCCGTGTATACACCGCTCCCAAACCGTTCGCCCATTAAAATGAATGGGCAGCGCTGCTGAAGCCCCTGCAAAGCGTTTCGGCAGCGCCGCAAAACAGGCGCTATTAACCCTTTCCTCGGCCGCTAGCGGGGGTTAAAAGCGCCCCGCCCAAAAAGCACCGCTATAACCGCGGTAAAGCGCCACTAACACTAGTGGCGCTTTACCGCTAACGGACCCGTGGCCCCAGTGTGAAAGGGGTCTAAAGGCGGTTCAAGGGGCCCTTCATTACTACTGCTTTAAAATGCAGGCATTTTTGGTTCCATAGACTTAAAGTGCTTGCAAACCCTGTTACACCACTTGTACCTACAGGTAAGCCTATAATAAGGCTCAAGCCCTGTACACGCGGCCGTGAATCTCGTCAGGAAAAAAACGTCGGTTTTCCTGACAGGATTCCTGGCAAGCTTTTCTTGCTCGCCGATTGTACACAAAGTGCATTCAAAAGAACCGCCGTTCTTTTGAATGGCAAGAACGCGGTGACGTCATCGACTACGATGAGCATGCGCTCGTCACATTCGATGCCGTCGCCGCCATCTTGCATCACCCTACACTACCCTTGTAAGCTACCGCGCATGCGTCGAAGTCTCATCAAGCATGCGCAGGTTTACTCGTCGGGAAACAGGCCAACGAGAATCCCGACGAGAAAATAGAGAGCAGGTTCTCTATTTTTCTCGTCAAGATTCCTGGCAGTTTTCCCGACGAGAAACCATACACACGAACGGTTTTCTCGGCAAAAGGCTCTCCCAGCAATTTTCTTGCCGAGAAAACCAGCCGTGTGTACGAGGCTTCACCCGTAGGTACTGTAAATATCTTCTAAACCTGCATGGTTTAGGAGATATTTACCCGATACGCTTGCGCCGACGTCATCGGCCCATGCGCACTGAAGAAACAGCTCGCTCGTAGCATTTCTTTAGCAGCGTGCCGTGATCGGCGGCTCTCGCGCACATGCATGGGAGTGATGTCATCATGGCTCCGGCCAATCACAGCACTGGAGCCCGCGAACCTGGAAATAACTTCGGGAGACATGTCGCCGGTCACAGCGGTGTGCAGGGCCGCTGCACCAACTTTGATCTAAGGTAAGTATTATTATTATTTTTTTTTTTACAAATTTCTATTTTTTTTTGTTTTTGCATAGTACGAAAAGAGAAATAAAATAAAAACACACTTCGCCCCCCCCCCCCCCCTCCCAATCCAGGTTTACCACCCTGTGGGCAAATTCACCCTCCCGGATGCAAGGTCCCCAGATTAATAGGGGGGGGGTACACTTGTCAACATCATATTAACCACTTCCTTACTGGGCACTTAAACCCCCCTCCTGCCCAGACCAATTTTCAGCTTTCAGCGCTGTCGCACTTTGAATGACAATTGCGCAGTCATACAACGCTGTACCCAAATTAAATTTTTATCATTTTTTTCACACAAATAGAGCTTTCTTTTGGCGGTATTTAATCACCGCTGGGGTTTTTATTTTTTGCTAAACAAACAAAAAAAAAATTTAAAATTATGAAAAAATAAAAATCATGTTTCATAGTTTGTTATAAAATTTTGCAAACCGGTAATTTTTCTCCTTTATTGATATGCGCTGATGAGGCGGCACTGGTGGGCACTGATAGGCTGCACTGGTGGGCACTGATAGGCTGCACTGATATGCTGCACTGGTGGGCACTGATAGGCTGCACTGATGGACACTGATAAGGCGGTACTGATGGGCACAGATAAGTTGGCACTGATTGCCACTGATAAGATGGCACTGATGGGCCCTGATGGGTGGCACTGATGGGCACTGATAAGTACCACTGATAGGTGGCACTGATGGGCACTGGAAGGTGACACTGATGAGCACTGGTAGTTGAGACTGATGGGCACTGGTAGGTGACACTGATGGGCAGCACTGTTGATGAGGCACTGATTGGTGACACTGATAGGTGGCACTGTGGGCACTGATTGGTGGCACTCTGAGCACTGATTAGTGGCACTGTGGGCACTGGTAGGTGGCGCTGGTAGGCGGCACTGTTGTGCACTGGTAGGTGGCACTGGCAGGTGGCACAGGTGGGCACAGATGAGCTGGGGGCAGCTCTCCTTGATCGGGACCGATGTCCCTCTGACAGCCACCGGTGATCGGCTTTTTTTTTCTCCTCACACTATCAGCGTGAGGAGAAAAAATAGCTGATTACCGGCTCTGTTTACATCACATGATCAGCTGTCATTGGCTGACAGCTGATCACGTGGTGAGGGGTCGGGATCGACTCCTTACTCCAATCTGTGATCAGAAGCGTCTCATTAAATCGCTGATCACAGAGCACGCCGCACACGCCCTGCAGGGGGCGCGCAGGCTGCTCGAGCACAGGAGGACATCCATGGACGCCCTCTCGGCAAAGTAGGTCCACGCTGTAGCCGTCTTTTAGCTATAGCGCGGACTTAAAGACATTAATATAGCAACTGTACAGTGCCCATAGTAATGAGTCCATCAATCATCTCTACATACAGCCATTGTACCAACAGTCAGTCCCCGAATAAAGGAAAGTATTTCATAATGAGCTAGTAACTACTTGAGTGTGATGCATACTAGCTCATTATGCCTTTGTCTTACAGGGTTTTTTTTATTTCTTTTTTTCAGGTTTACAACCACTTTAAATGGGAGCATCTGTTAATGCATTTTTCACGTGCGTTTTTATGCCTGAAGGACTCCTTTCCTCAGGTAGAATCGCTCTCCTTCCCTTGGCCAGTCTAGAAAAGTTCCTGCAATTTGATACACATGTGAGAAAAAAAAAAGCCCAAATAACACCTGAAAAAAATAAAAAACTCTCTAAAATCATCGGGAAGCCTGGGTTCACACTGACAGTGGGAATGAAATTGTGCGAGTTCAGCTGAATTTCATTCCTGCATGTCAGTCCCGACTTTGGGGGGGCGATTTCAGAAACATCTGTGCGGGTTTATGCACAGATGTCTATTGGAAGCGCACCCCGAAGTCACCAAAAGTAGTACAGAAACTACTTTTGGTAAAACGGTGCAGCAACGAAAATGCGGAGTCGCACCGATTTGGACGGTGCCATTGCCGGCAATAACCGCCAATTTGGCATGCGATTTGACATGCTAAATCGCTGCTACGTGAACCAGGGCGAATACACGTTCCTCAGGCTGTCCATTGCCGTTGCTCTCCCTCCATATTCGGTCCGGGTGTTGCAGTTGCTCGGGAACAAATTGCACCATCTGACTGTTTTAGACAGGGTAGGATTAATTTTAAGCTATCCTTGCACAAAATCAAACAATACAAATCATCAAATAATTCTGGTACAATTCTGTGTCGATATTACAGGGGATAAATAAAAAATAATAATAAAAACTCATTAGCTGTGAGCAGAGAAGCAATCAAACAGCTGGAAAATGTCCACTCCGGCCTGGTTCACACTGGGGCGACAAACGCTCCGACATTGGGAGCTCATGTCGCATGACGTGTGAAAATCAATGTTTCCCTATTGGAGCCGTCTTAACTGGTCCGACACATGTCGGTCCGACTTTGAGAATGCTCCCTGTACTACTTTGGTCCGACTTTGATCCGACTTCAGCCCATTGACTATCATTGAAGTCGGATCAAAGTCGGACCGCAGTCTTGCATGGTCCGACTTTGGCATGCGACTTGTGCTGTACTGCTCTTGAGGGGGAACTCCAGGCCAAATTTTAAATAAAAAACCGGCGTGGGTTCCCCCTCCAGGAGCATACCAGGCCCTTGGGTCTGGTCTGGATTTGAACGGGCACCCCTACGCCGAAAAAACGGCGTGGGGGGGTCCCCCCAAAATCCAAACCAGACCCTTATCCGAGCACACAACCTGGCAGGCCGCAGGGGAAGAGGGGGGGACGAGAGAGCGCCCCCCCCTCCCTCCTGAACCGTACCAGGCCGCATGCCCTCAACATGGGGGGTTTGGTGCTCTGGGGCGACCTGCGGCCCCCCCACCCCAGAGCACCCTGCCCCCATGTTGATGAGGACAGGGCCTCTTCCCGACAACCCTGGCCGTTGGTTGTCGGGGTCTGCGGGCGGGGGGCTTATCGGAATCCGGGAGCCCCCTTCAATAAGGGGGCCCCCGGATCCCGGCCCCCCCACCCTATGTGAATGAGTATGGGGTACATCGTACCCCTACCCATTCACCTGGTGGAAAAAAATTGCAATAAAAAAACACTACACAGCTTTTTAAAGTAATTTATTACACAGCTCCGGGGGTCTTCTTCCGACTACGTGCTCTTCTTCCGACTTCCGGGGGTCTTTTCCGACTTCGGGGGTCTCCGGTGTCGTCTCCGCGCTCTCCGGTTCTTTCTTCCGCCGGGCCTCCGCTAACTTCTTTTTAGCTCTCTTGCTAACGGAGGCCCGGTCTTCCCGTTGTCTCGTCCGGCTCTGCGTTGTCCTTCTGCCGGCCCCTCCACTAACTTCTTGGTAGCTCTTTCGCTAGTGGAGGGGCCGGTCTTCCCGTCGTCGCCGTCGGCTTCTTCTTCCCTCTTCTCCTCCTCGATGTTGACGCATCGCTTCTTCCCGCTGTAATACTGGCTCTCCGCTCCGCTCCGCATTAATATAGGCTTCTCATGACGTCACAGTCACATGCTCCGGGGCCATGTGCCCCGGAACATGTGACTGTGACGTCATGAGAAGCCTATATTAATGCGGAGCGGAGAGCCAGTATTACAGCAGGAGGAAGCGACGCGTCAACATCGAGGAGGAGAAGAGGGAAGAAGAAGCCGACGGGAAGACCGGCTCCTCCACTAGCGAAAGAGCTACCAAGAAGTTAGTGGAGGGGCCGGCAGAAGGACAACGGAGAGCCGGACGAGACAACGGGAAGACCGGGCCTCTGTTAGCAAAAGAGCTAAAAAGAAGTTAGCGGAGGCCCGGCGGAAGAAAGAACCGGAGAGCGCGGAGACGACACCGGAGACTCCCGAAGTCGGAAAAGACCCCCGGAAGTCGGAAGAAGAGCGCCGGAGTCGGAAGAAGACCCCCGGAGCTGTGCAATAAAATACTTTAAAAAGCTGTGTGTTTTTTTATTGCAATTTTTTGTCCACCAGGTGAATGGGTAGGGGTACGATGTACCCCATACTCATTCACATAGGGTGGGGGGCCGGGATCCGGGGGCCCCCTTATTGAAGGGGGCTCCCGGATTCCGATAAGCCCCCCGCCCGCAGACCCTGACAACCAACGGCCAGGGTTGTCGGGAAGAGGCCCTGTCCTCATCAACATGGGGGCAGGGTGCTCTGGGGTGGGGGGGCCGCAGGTCGCCCCCCTGCCCCAGAGCACCAAACCCCCCATGTTGAGGGCATGCGGCCTGGTACGGTTCAGGAGGGAGGGGGGCCGCTCTCTCGTCCCCCCCCCTCTTCCCCTGCGGCCTGCCAGGTTGTGTGCTCGGATAAGGGTCTGGTTTGGATTTTGGGGGGACCCCCACGCCGTTTTTTCGGCGTAGGGGCGCCCGTTCAAATCCAGACCAGACCCAAGGGCCTGGTATGCTCCTGGAGGGGAACCCACGCCGTTTTTTTTATTTAAAATTTGGCCTGGAGTTCCCCCTCAAGATTCATACCAAACACAGTGCCTGATATTGGCGGGGATCCAAGTCGGATCCCCGTTCATTGAAAGTCGGACATATGTCGGCTTCATGTCGCAGGGCAAAGTCGGATCCAAAGTAGGACAGATGTCGTGTCGCACTAGTGTGAACCCAGCCTTAAGGTTGTTCTGAGAATATAGAAATCTAGAACAGCTGGGGGCTCAACGCAGAGATATTACTTCCGAGATAATACTTTGTGAACCTGAGATCATGTCACACAATAAAGACCTATTATTTCCATGTAGGGCTTGGCAAGGCAATGAGTTAAAGCTGAATGCATTCAAATATTAAAATACTGCTAACATAAGTGCCACAATTTATCTTTATATCATCTTCCTGTAATCACCCAGGCAATGGGAGACGGACCATTTTGAACCAGTTGGGCTCTACTGCATCTCTAGGGGCTCATTTACACGTCTGGCTACACTGTCACCCCTCTGAAAAGCAATCCATGATGGATCACTTTTTAGAGGGAGTTTGACAGGCTGGGAGGAGGCTATATGTATCCTCTTTGTCTCCTGCTTTAACCCTCAAAATGCTGACCCAAAGTGGCAGCAACTGCATTGCACACAGTTGCAGAGTGGTTGCGGAGTGGCCCCATTCACTTAAACGGTTTGCAATTGGTGGCAGTACGGCCTGCCAAAAGTAAAATACCATTTAATTTTTGCCGCAGAATGTTTACATGTCCTAGCTTAGGTAGGCGTTTGGGGGTGGTAAAACCACAGCTAAATTATCTGCTTTTACCACTGTCTGTGTGAAGGAGCCATAAACTTAAACTACGTTTTAACATGCATTTAAAACCACTTTCCCTAAGCTGAGCAAAGGCAGCCATACAGAGGTGTACACAAAAATGGTGCCTGCTGTCGTAAATGCTCTTGAGAGGGCCAACTGAAGTGTAATACTAGCTGGCCATACACTGTTAGATTTTTTTTTAGTGCAGCCTGCAGGCTGAACAAATAAAAATATAGCAGATTCCTCCATCCAGGCTGTTAGTGTGGATCAACAAATCCCCTCCAGGCTGTTGTATTGTGACAGCCACCGCTTACCACTGTGAGAATACCCAGACAGCGACTGCATCTGGTTGAAAATATGTATGAATATTAAGAGAGAACATACAAATTTATTTACCGAGGACTAACTACAGTTGACTGCACAGTGTTTTATTTTGATCTGTTCAAAATATTCTCCTCTGACGATTTTTGTGATTATTTTGAGAAGGTACTTATTTGGCAGCGTTTTATAGACGATATTTTTATCGCCTGGACAGGAACTAGGGATGAATTGACTTCTTTCCTGAATCAATTGGAGAGTAACCAATACAATTTTTAAAATTTACAATGACCTTTGATCAGAAGACCATTAACTTCCTGGACATCACGGTTTATGTGAACCAGGATGGTACAATGGGTTCATCTCTTTACAGAAAACCGCTGGCTGGAAATACGATTTTGCATGCCACCAGCTCCCACCCTGAATCTCTCATCCAGAGTATACCATATAGCCAATACCTCAGATTAAGGAGAAATTGTAGTCGGGGTGAAGATTTTGAGTTAGAAGCCAAAGCCCTTCAGATTTGTTTAATTGACAGGGGGTATAGTAGATCATGCTTGAACAAAAGCCTATCTGAGAGCAAAACTAAAAGACAGAAGGAATTTGATTCATTCTAAGAAATCTTATAAAAATTAACAAAAAGTGTGTTTAATTCCGAGATATGCAAGTGAACATAAAAAGGTCCGTCAGATTATTCAAAATTATTGGCATCTTCTTGCCACTGATGATGTTTTATCCAAATATGTTGAAGCATAGCCTCAAATTACCTACAGAAAATCAAGATCTCTAAAAGATCAATTGGTGCATAGTCATTTGACTTGCAGAGGAGGAAAACAGACACGTGAAGGCACTTCTACATGCGGGAGATGCGACTTCTGCAAATTTCTGATGAATCCTGCCGAGGTCGCCCTTCCAAATGGCTAAATATATAGACCACATTTTTTTAATTGTAAGTCAATAGGAGTGGTCTACTATATGGAATGTGAGTCCAAGCATTCTATATAGGAAAGACAAAAATAAATTTCTTTCATCGCATAAGAGATCATCGCATGTTTCTCTTGTTAATAAGAAAAAAATGGTCAAACGCTAATTGGTAGACACATGGGACTGTATCATGCCTTTGATGCCTCCAAAATGAATTTTTTTGCTCTTGAATATGTGCCAGATTTTGACAGAGGTGGAGATATAGATAGGGTTCTCCTCCAACGAATCCCTCAGTTTTAAGCCCTTTTTATAGGTCTTTCTTTGCCATTGTGTAGGAGATTATATTTTCTCCCTATTTGAAATTGTTGTATTTTTTTCATGTTTTTTTGTATTTCCTATATATTTTGGCAGTTTTTTTATAATGGACTCTATCTTGGTTCTGAATAGGTTCTGTACCTGTGTACAATAAATTTTGAAACAATAATTAAAATATTTTGATTGATCTTCCGGGAGATATAGGTTGCTCTTACTGAGGAGAACTAAATTTGCAATATTTGCATTTTTTATTTTAAATATGGAGTTGGATTGGGATCAGATGTACCATATGGACGCCCAAGGCGCCATCTATGGTGATGTCCAGATTGGGCTTCACTAGATGGCACCATTCTAGTTAGTTCGCAGATCCCTATTTCCCAACCCTTGTCCCATATATTACATCGTTAGGGATCTATGGAGGGATGGCCTTCTGACAGATCGCCCCCCTTGGGAATGTTCCACCATTACATCTAAGTGACCATGTTGGCATTCAATTGAGCACTGGGGGCAGTGTTTCATCTATCCAGCGTCTTGTGATACCTATGGTTTATCTGAGGTTGTTTATCATTCAACATCACTTCCGGCGCGATTGTTTGCCACAACGTCACTTCCGGTGCGTCTCCTTGACGTCAGACGTCACTTCCGGTGCAACTGCGTCTATGGTCCAGCACATTGTGCGTCCTCACCCTGTTTTGGCGCCAATGAATTGGCGCCAAACTAAGGTGGAGGGGGATATAAAAGGAGTGCTTGCAGTAATAGTTACTGTCTGATCCAACCTGGGAGAAAGTAAGCTTGGTAGACGACTTCCTGTGGCAGGTAACTTGGCTATTTGCAATCATGGTTAGTTTGCACCCCTAACTCAATAGAAATATGTTTTAGGTTTATTTTTTGGCTATTTGTTTTTAAGGGAAGATTTCTCATGAATTGTGGCTCCATCGGGGTGATCCTGTTTCCACCTTTCACCTTTTCCTTCCACCTCCCTTGGAGGGGTGGTTAAACATTTGTGAGCTGTTGATGCTTTTGTCGGTTCATTGAGGTAGGCAGCTGTCATGTATTTATTCTAGCCGTATGATCTTGTTTGTAATTTGGAGAAGCCATTTATTAAATCTTTGATTATTAGATGGACATTTCAATATCCCTCTCTATGGTACTACCAGGTGATCCCACATTTATCCATCCATATTTTGATGTTCATCCATCTACTGAATACACAGGTCTGAACTTGAACCACTCTAGTGTGCTGTATGTCTTCTGTCAAATTTGGGAGATTGAAATTAATTTGTATTAGTGTTAATTTAAAAATTCTTTAGCCTCGTACACATGACCGAGTTTCTCTGCAAGAACCAGCAAGAAACTTTCTGGCAGAGCTTTCTTGCCGAGTAAATCGGTCGTGTGTACGTGGCTATCAGGTTTCTCGTCAAGAAAACCGACAAGAATCTCGACGAGAAAAATGGAGAACCTGCTCTCTATTTTCTCGTCGAGATTCTCGTCAGCATGTTTCTCGACGAGAAAAGTGTGTGTGTGTACACTTACCTTTCGCCGTGGAAACCCATGCATGCTCGAAATTACTTTGACGCATGCGCGGTAGCTTCCTAGGCATAGGTAGGGTGTAGCAAGATGGCGGCGACGGCATCGAATGTGATGAGCGCACGCTCGTCGTAGTAGATTACGTCACCGCGTTCGCTCCATTCAAAGAGCCGTGGGTTCTTTGAATCAAGCGTGTGTACACTTGGCCGGGACAAGTTTCTTGTCCAAGAATCTCGTCAAGAAAAACGAGTTTTTTCCTGACGAGATTCTCGGCCGTATGTACGAGGCCTGAGTGTTTGTATATTGGTCTAAAAATCCTTATTATATATTTTCTATTATAGTGATCTTATATACAGTGCCTGATATTAAAGTTCTCCTGCAGAAGCCATCGAAATGGCGAAACATGTAGAGACCTAATCAGCTTGCGCTTTCTGTTTATATATTAAGATCAAATGTTGGATGTATTTCATGTATTCATTCAAACTGAATTTTTAATTTATTCAATTTATATTTTTCTACATTATTGTTTTTCTTGCACCTTTAAAGTCCCATAAAAATCGTTCTTTATATGTTATTGTTGATCTATTCACAGTTCAGATTTTCTCTGGGTGTATATTCACACCAGATGCGATGGAACTGCATTGGGCAGGTATTCCAGCGCAGTCCCACTGCATGACAAGGCAAAATGCTATGTCTCCTTATGTGCCCAGTTCACACCACCATGTTGCAGGCAGTCCTTTTTTTTTTTTTCAAATCTGTGTAGTGTGAGGCAATCCACTGCCTCGCAGCATCGGTTTGAGATTAATGCATCAACACTACGCTGATCCGGCTGGACCACAAGGCACACTGGCTGGTGTGAATTAACCCCGAAGGCTCAAAACCTGGTCAGGACACTATCTGCATGGAGTTTGTATGTTGTGCTTTTATGGGTTTGCTCTGTGTACACCGGTTTCCTCCCACACTCCAAAGACATGCTGGTCGGTTAATTGACTCCTGTCTAAATTGGCCCTAGGATGGGTATGTATGAATGTGAGTTCGGGACCTTAGATTGTAAGCTCCTTGAGGGTAGAGCCTGATGTGAATGTATAATATATATATATATATATGTATATATATATATATATATATATATATATATTATGTATAAAGCTCTGCGTAATTGTTGGCACTATATAAATACCTGTAATAAATAAAATAAATAACCGAGCAGTTCGGACCGAGCATAAGTTTGGCCCGAACATCACCTCTTCGCGTGTTCGGCGAACACCCAAATTTACGGAGCACTCAGAAAAATGTTCGTCCACTGAGCGCCCCACAATGCACTGCGTGCTGCACAGTGCTTTCTAGGGCCCTTTTTGGCTGAAACAAATGCACCTGATCGCTGGTGCTTTGGGCAGAGCCCATCCTGCCCCAAAGCACCCCCCCCCCATCTTGAGGGTATGTGACCTGGTATGGTTCAGGAGGGGTGGGGGGGGGGTGCAAGAAAAGCTTGCAGCCGGGAAAATCAAGCTAAATGTCATTTTTTTTTCTTTATATATGTCAGTTTTGCGGCAGCAGGTTCTATACAAGGTACAGATGTCCCACCTTACAGGCAGACTAAGGGGACCCCCTAAGCACTATATTTAAAATAATTTTTCATTTTTATTGTTTCACTTTAAGCATAATTAAAATCACTACTCCTTTAACCACTTTTTGCCCGACCTATAGCACATTGACGGCCGGGAAGTGGTTCTGTTATCCTGATTGGGCGTCATATGACATCCAGCAGGATAAAATGCCGGTGCGCCCCCGCGGGAGGGCGCAGCACGGCGATCTCGAGTGCAGTGTGTCAGTCTAACACGCCGCATCTCCAATCGTGGTAAGAAGCCTCTGACAGAGGCTTTTTACTACGTGATCAGCTGTGACCAATCACAGCTGATCATCGCATGAACCAGGAAGTGCCGGTAAATGGCATTCCTCGGTTCGCGCTGACAGGGGGAGCCGATCAGTGGTTCTCCCTGTCAGAGGGGGGTCTGTGCTAATAATCAGCACATTGATTATCAGCACAGCCCCCACCAAATGTACCCACCAGCTGCCAATCAGTGCCCAGTAGCTGCCAGTCAGTGCCCCATCATAACCTCCTGAAAGTGCCAATCACTGCCCACAACAGTGCAAATCAGTGCCCACCATATAGCCAATCAGTGCCAATCAGTGCCCAGCATTAACACCTGTCAGTACCTGCCCAATCAGTGCTGCCCATCAGTGCCATCTATTCGTGTCCATTAATGCCACTCATCAGTGCTGCATATCAGTGCCCATCAATTCTACATATTAGTGCCAACTCATCACTGCCCATCGGTGCCGCCTCATCAGTGCCCATCAGTGCCGCCTCATCAGTGCCCATCCGTGAAGGAGAAAATAAAATTTTATTTAACAGAAGCTAAGGCCCCTTTCACACTGAGGCGTTTTTACCGTGTTTTCGCGGTAAAAATAGCGCTGTAAAAATGCCTGAAATAATCCTGCCCCATCATTCTCAATGTGAAAGCCCTGAGGGCTTTCACACTGAGGCGTTTTGCTAGCTGTGCGTTGGAAAAAATCCTGCAAACAGTTTTTTTGGAGCATCTATGGGGCGCATAAAATAGCGCTGTAAAAACGCCTATCCCCATGGAAATGAATGAGTACCGCTGTAAAAACGCGGTAAAAAACACCCAGAAGCTGTGGGAAGGTCACATGACCGCAGTAGAGTGGAGGATTGTTTGGATACCAAATAATCCTTTTTACCGCAAAAAACGCAGTAAAAACGCGGTAAAAACGCATATGCATAAGCGCTATTTTTACCGCAAACGCGGTAAAATCGCAGTAAAAAAACTCATAATTTTTTTGAAAGGGGCCTAAGAAAAACTTTTCTTTTTCAAAAATGTTGGTCTTTTTTTCGTTTGTTTAGCAAAAAATAATAACCCCAGAGGTGATCAAATACCACCAAAAGAAAGCTCTATTTGTGGGAACAAAATTATAAAAATTTTGTTTGGGTACAGTGTTGCATGACCGCGCAATTGTCATTCAAAGTGTGACAGCGCTGAAAGCCGAAAATTGTACTGGGCAGGAAGGGTCGGAAGTGTCTGGTATTGAAGTAGTTAAAAACAGATTTTTTTACTTTGATACATGTCCCCCTGGGCAGTACCCAGGCCCCCATACCCTTTTTATGTCCAATAACTTGCATATAAGCCTTCAAAATGGATACATTTGATTTTTCAAGTTTGGGGCCCATAGACTTTAATGGGGTTCGAAGTCCAGGTATGAACTTTTTCAATGTTCAGGAGTTCTAGTGCGAACTGAACCGGGGGTGTGTTCGCCCATCACTAGTGACTAGCTTCAAATGTGCCCAAATAGAGAACAAATTAGGCCAGTTGCCAGCATTGTGTACCCTTAGCTGCCATTTCAGGGTGTACAATGGCTTTGTTCACCTCTTCACACAACAAACACGGGTGTAACATCTGTATGTGTTCAGTAAACACATTGCCAAGTTCTGTATCTGTGTGTATCTGTAGCGATACCCTCAGAGGAGCCCCTGAATGAATGCCCAGGGTTCTTTGCCCAGTAATTGCCCCTCAGCCATGCACACACCATTCCCATCACTCCTAAGACTAATTAACCAATCTAGGGGTATGCTTTTTGTGATGCTTTATTGAAAACTTTAACTTGTGTAGCGGGGCTTTGAAATTTGGGGGGATGTTTGAGTGGTAGTTGTGCTCAAACACAGTATTTGATAGGGTTCAGTAAAACGCAATTTTATCTGCAGGCGGGATACTGGTGTGTAGTTCCCCATGGCCTGTTGGTGACGCTGCCATCAGAGGCCAGGGTTAAACCGCTGGTATAGTGCTGTGCTTTGGATGTCCCCTGTCGGTGGTGGTATGGTGGGCGTGTTGGCCCGCTGTGCATCCTGGGAGGGGATATAAAAGGGGCAGACCCTGTCTGTCAGGGGTGAGTTCCCGGGGGTCTGACCCCGGGAGCGTGTGATTCTGTTCGTGGCCTCCCCAGGCACCTTTAGCTCTGGGGTGGAGTTCCTGGTTCGGTACACTGGCGGATCAGTCCCAGGCACCTTTAGCCCTGGGGCTGCAACTGGAGGCCTTGGGCTCAGCACCTTTGGCTGGGGCCCACAGAGGATCGAGGAATTCCAGGGTGCTGCCTTGCGAGGAGACCCGTATCTTAGGTGAGGAGGCCAGGGGAGGACCGTTCCGAGGGACTGGTGAGGAACTCAGTGAAGGAAGGGGCCCGGTAACTCTCTGGAGGGATGTCATCCCCCTGAAAGAGGCTTAACGTTGCAACCAAGTTCACCAGGTCTGTGGCAGAGACCCAAGTTCACCAGGTCTGTGGCAGAGACTGTGTGTATCTAGTTCGAGCATCATTCTGGTTGCTAGGGCCCACTCCATTTGGAGACTATCCGGATGGGCTGAGTCTACCTGAAGATATGGGTAGTGAATAAGAATTTGTTTGTGCCTGGACCTATTCCCACACCTTTTGCTGTCCTGCTCTTCTTCCAACCTTCTCCTGTCCAGTTATTGTGCATAACAGAGAAAATAAACTCTAACTTTGAGTTGCAATCGGTGTGGACCTTAAAGTTATTGGGGAATAGAGACTTGTCTTTGTTACAGTGAAGACGGGAGCCATTCTCTGGGGGAACCTGATCACAGAGACCCAGGTACATTACACCGCTCAACCTCTTTATACAAGAGGGTACGGGCTTGTGGCATGTTGTGCCCCTTTTCCTGCAAGTGAGCCAAAGGTAGGAAAGGGGGTTGTGTCGCTACACTTGGATAGGTGCTGGATAATTCTAGCATACTGCAGTAACCTTTAGTAGCAATTTGAGGACACTAAACTTGCTTCTTTAGAACTACTGTATAAGCCAAGTCCTTGAACAAGTAAAGGATGGATTCCGCTTTCTAGTAGCACTTGAAGAGAATAATCTTCCTTTTAGAAATCCGAGCAAAGTCATTTCACTTGGAATTAAATAGACTGAGCTCTTCAGGACACCAGACACAATGTCCCCTTTAACCCTTTCACTGTGAGGTCCATACTTCGTACGGACCTGACAGCGGGAGGGTTTCACACACTGTCAGGTGGATGCATTCGGGCGGCTGCACTGTCGCCCGATTAGCTCCACACACCCCCCTCCCCGGTACCAGCGCCCCAAGCTCCGCTAACCCATCTGAGGGCTCGGGATCGACATGGCGGGTGGAGGGCAGGAAGAAGAGCTGAAAGCTATGTCTATGACGTCACTTTCGGGTCAGCCTCTCAGTGTCCCGGCTAGCATAGCCAGGAAGGGATGTATTCTAATGTGAACTGCATTGCAATATGTTCAGAGGAGCCCAGAGGAGACATGCAGGATCTTTTAGACACTGCATGTCTCATTAAAGATAACCTGTCACCTAAAAATTATCACATTGTCCCCTATGTGATGATAAAAAAAAGTTAGGCAAAAAAAACGATTTTTGCAAAAAATAAAGTTACACCCCAGCACATAAAATCCCCCGCAAATTATTTTTGAAGCCCTCTACCCCCACGCGTAAACGCATGCATAGGGGGCACCTACACATGAAAATGTCAATTGCGATACACATGTTTTATATCGATACAATGACAAAAGTAAGGCGCTATTGTGTAATTAATAGTGACATAATTGTTAGTCCATAAACATAAAAACAAAAATCTTATAAAAGTCCCATCAGTGTAAACCAAATCTTCTTACAAGATTCCAATTACCGTGATGAAAGATGTACACTGCTCATAATCTTCTTTCTTATAGTGCTCCACCAAACACATTTTTACTGCATGTTCTGAAAGTGCACAAAATGTCCTGCATGCTCCATCTTTGGTGCACTTTCAGAAAATGCAGCAAAAATGTGCAACCTAAAAGTCTGAGGGACTGCGGCTAATGCCGTGTACACACGACCGTTTTTCTCGTCGAGAAAAATTAAAATTTTTCCTTTTGACGAGAAAAACGATCATCTGTGGGCATTCTGTCATTTTTCCCGACGGGAAAAACGGAATTAAAAACGACAAGAAAAATTAGAACATGCTCTAATTTTTCTCGTCGTTTTTCTCAACATTTTTTTCCGCTGCAGTTTTCCCATAGGGAAACACTGCCGCGGAGCCCACAGACGGTCGTTTTTCTCGACAAGAGAAAAAATGACGTGAAAAACGACCGTGTGTGGGGAACAAGCCGTTCCCTTGTTTTTAATGTCATTATTCACGGCGGTTTTTTAACCGCCGTGAATAATGATCGTGTGTACGCGGCATAGGAAAACCCGCCAGTACACCAGCACTGCAGCCAAACCTCAGCACACCAGTGTGAGCCCAAAGGCTTGTATTCACTTGCAGTAGGCACTGCCACTCCTCTGAAAAGTGATCCATGCTCAGGTCACTTTTCAGAAGCATTTGACAGGCAGTGAGTTGATATTACATTTCCTTCCTGCCTGTTTTAGAACCCTTTCACACTGGAGCGTTTTGCAGGCGCTATAGTGTTAAAAATAGCTGCAAACCGCTCTTAAACAGCTGTTACATTCATTGCAGTGTGAAAGCCCTGAGGGCTTTCACACTGGAGCATTGCGCTAGCAGGATGGTAAATAAAGTCCTGCTAGCCGCATCTTTGGAGCGGTGAAGGATCGGTGTGTATACCGCTCCTCCACCGCTCCTGCCCATTGAAATCAATTTAGCAGCCTATTGCGGGCGGTTTTAACCCTTTCTAGGCTGCTAGCGGGGGTTAAAAGCACCCGCCCATAGCATCGGCAGTAAAAATAGCGGCGTTTTACTGCCGCCACTATGGGCGGCTCAGTGTGAAAGGGGTCTACCCCCTAAATGCCAATTCATCCAGGTAATGGCACGGTTCACTTTGAACTCCATATTTCCATTACTCTCTGAAGGTATTAGATGTGCTTTCACCTTATTGTTTGCAAATCTAATACCTAAGGGTACTTTCACACTGGGGTGGTAGCGGTAAAGCGATGGTAGTTTTAGTGGCGCTTTACCGTCGGGTTAAAACCGCCCGTGCTGCATTCATTTCAATGGGCAGGACGGTTTGGGAATGGTGTATACAGTTATCCCAAATCGCCACAAAGATGCTGCTAGCAGGACTTTTCAGAACGTCCTGCAAGCGTACCGCTCCAATGTGAAAGCACTCGAGCTCTCACACTGGTGTGGCATGAGAGGCAGTTTACAGGCACTATTTTTTAGCGCGAAAAAGCCTGTAAAGCGCCTTCAGTGTGAAAGTACCTTAAAGAGAGTTCTGGAAATAATGTGCAAAGTGAATTTCTACACCTAGGTGGAGCACCCCTTTCAGAAGATTTGAGGATATTATTAAACCCAGAGACTGGTGAACTTAGGCCACCATAGACAGATTGAAATTGTGCCGGTTCAGCAGAAATTTCAATCTATCTATGTGCACACTGGTTGTACAGAATTTGATCTATCAACTGACTTCAGTACAACCAGTGTGTCTCTTTTTTTGGGGCGATCACTGCTGGCTGCTATAGCTGCCAGCAGTGATCACTGTATTCTGATGACTTGAAAACTTTCATCTAAGAGCACACACCGACACACGGCTCTTACCGAAGCTTGGTAAATCAAATGCCAGGCTTCCCTAGCATTACACCTGTGGGGCTGTGGCCAAGCCTGGGCACAAGCCAGCACAGGCTCCTGGAAACACAGGAGGGTGGCCATTAAGAGGAGAGCTGGGATATGACATTACTTACCTCATATCCCTGCCACTCCTGAACCTGGTCCACTGCAGGCCCACAATGTCCTTAAACTGGCCAGGGCACGTGCGCCTGCATGTGCTTTTCTCACTACCTGCAATTGACACAGGAGGAGCCTGCAGCCTGGGGAATCTGGTGGTCATGCCGGGGAGACAGCAGAACTTGCGTGTTTAGCCTGCTGCGCTTACTGTGACTCTCGGCTACTCTGCTTGCTTAGCTTGCCCAGTGGTGTGGTGCTCACTCACCAGAGAAGCTCCAGACTCCACAGGTAGCGCTTAGTGTGGCAGCACAGTTTTTAGTCTTCATCTTTCTGCAGTCTCATTGGTCTGTGTACTGGGTGTGGGGAATGTATAAGCTCTTTTTCTCAGTCTCTCTGGTGGTAATCATGCAGTCTTTCTCTGAGAGACTGCTCCACAATGATTGCCCCCACAGAGAGTGACAGCTTCACACTGCCCCCACAGAAAGTGACCACCTCTCTGTGTAGGCAGCGTCAAGCGGTCTCTCTCTCTCTGTGCAGGCAGTGTCAAGCGGTCTCTCTCTCTCTCTGTGCAGGCAGTGTCAAGCGGTCTCTCTCCCTCTCTGTGCAGGCAGTGTCAAGTGGTCTCTCTTTCTCTCTCTCTCTGTGGCAATGTGGAGCAGTTTCCCTCCCTCTCTCTCTGTGCGGAGAATGTGGTGTAGATGGATGGTGAGCCAATTCGATGGTTCAATGGGCCACTTGACTGGACTTGCCCCCCAGGCCTAAGGCTGCCAGCCCTCCCCTGGCCTCCAATAAACCAGACACGTGGCAGGCTTGCCTGGGGAGCAAACAACCCCCATAGGCTGTGATCTCCACCTTGGGGACAAGATCCCTCTGCTCTCAGACTCCGAGTATACTCACTCCCAGCCACCATGTGGTGACCTCATTGGCCAGGGCTGAATAAATATTCAGCTGCTTATTAGACTCTCCCTACCCACTATCTTCCAGAACAGGGGTCGCAAACTGGCGGCCTTCCAGCTGTTGCGAAACTACAAGTCCCATGAGGCATTGGAAAGCTGACAGTTACAAGCATGACTCCCACAGGCAGAGGCATGGTGGGACTAGTTTTGCAACAGCTGGAGGGCCGCCAGTTTGACACCACTGTTCTAAAACATTTCCAGCCAGTTAATCCTGCAGTCACAGAACAGACCAAAACAATCACATGCAGCTCACTGCTTACAGATAACCAAAAACTACATTTGCCTACACAGCTCACATCTTCACTGAATATAGTGAGCCTAAACTAAATGTACGCAACCTAGCACCTACAGTATCCCACAAAAGTTAGTACACCCCTAACATTTTTGTAGTTAGAATCGCTCCCTAGGGAACAAATTTAACCCCTTAATCACCCCCCTAGTGTTAACCCATTCCCTGCCAGTCACATTTACACAGTAATCAGTGCAGTTTTATAGCACTAATCGCTGTATAAATGTGAATGGTCCCAAAAACGTGTCAAAAGTATCCGATATGTCCGTCGCAATGTCACGGTCACAATAAAAATCGAAAATTCGCCGACATTACTAGTTAAAAAAAAAAAAAATGCCATAAATCTATCCCCTATTTTGTAGACGCTATAACTTTTGCACAAACCAATCAATATACGCCTATTGTGATTTTTTTTTAACCAAAAATATGTAGAAGTATACATATCGGCCTAAACTGAGGAAAAATTAAAAAAATAAATAAATAATTGTGATATTTATTAAATTTAAAAAGTTAAAAATTGTGTTTTTCAAAATTGTCGCTCTTCTTTTGTTTATAGCGCAAAAAATAAAAACCGCAGTGGTGATCAAATACCACCAAACGAAAGCTCTATTTTGGGGGAAAAAACAGAAATATTTCATTTGGGTACAGTGTTGCATGACCGCGCAATTGTCATTCAAAGTGCGACAACGCTGAAAACTAAAAATTGGTCTGGGCAGGAAGGGGGTGAAAATACCCTGTATTGAAGTGGTTAAGCCCTGGGACAAGACGAAATGTGTTGGGGGCGTGGTGTGGATAAATCGAGCTGAGGCTGCTTTTACCTGGCAACCACTCGGGTTGGGTGAGGTGTGTGGCAGCCCTGCTATCTCTTCCTATTTCTGCAGCATGCTTTGGGTCTGGACACACATGTTGATCGCTCTAGGTCAGGGGTGTCAAACTCAATTTCATTGTGGGCAGCATTAGCATTATGATTGTCCTCAAAAGGGCCGGTTGTATCTGTAAGATTAGATATCCAGCGCATCTCCTCCCCTTACATTAGATGTCAAGAGCCACCCCACCATCAGAAGTTGAGTCCCCTACTCTCCCTTACATCACAGTGCACCCCTCTTTCCTTATGCTGCTGCTGGGAAGAAGCTGAATGCATTGCTTGAAAGCAGAAAGTATGGGTCTGGAAGAGGACCAGAGGAGGGCTGGAGCGGTGCGAGGGCCACATGGAATGGCCTGGAGGGCCGAATTCGGCCCGCAGGGCCTTGTGTTTGACACCTGTGCTCTAGGTAGTTCATTGAGGTTTCTGCAAGAGTGTAACTGCCTGCCAGTATCAGAGGTATTTATTTATTTATTTTTTGTAAAAGTGAACGTATCCTTTAAATATTGTACATTGTACATTCACATCAGTCCCCACAATAATACATACACATACTAGGGCCAATTCATCTGCCAGTATGTCTTTGTCATATGGGAGGAAACCAGAGAAACCCCATATATGCACAGCGAGAAAATGCAAACTCAATGCAAGTAGTCTCCTGGTTGGGATTCAAACTAATGACCCTAGTGCTAGAAATGCTGGTCACCCAACACCAGTGGAGAGGACGATAAAGATCACAACAGATTTTCTAACCTGTCCAGTTAATCATTCCCCTATGAGAAATCAGGTGGGGCTCATATTTGTCAGCTCTGGGTACATTTCCCAAAGACCTAAGTGCCGGTTTACACTGGGGCAACTTCAAAGTCCTTTTACTCTGAAGCCACCTCGCACAGCGCAACTTCAGCGTGGCTTGCAAATGACTTATTTAATAGAAGTCAATGCAAGCCACTCCGAAGTCACCCCCAAGTAGTACAGGAACTTGCGTCGCTCTGATTAGACTGGTTCCATTGCACTGAATGGCGTGTGACTTGTCAGGCAGCTAAGTCGCCTGACAGGTCACCACAGTGTAAACCGGCACTAAAGGAATGCCTGGAGGGTACTTACTAAAACTGATGTACACAGATTCTGGTGTAGCTGTGCATAGTAACCAATCAGCTTTTATCTTCAGCTTGTTAGGCTCCATTCACACTCTTGCAACTTGTCATGCTAGTTTGGACACATAAAGTCGCATGACAATTTACAGCCCATGTATTTTGATGAAAGCCAATAAAATCTATGCAACTTAAAGTCGCAGCAACTTTAAAAACATTCCTGCACTACTTTGATGTGACTTTCATGTGACTTGAGTGCCATAGACTGCAATGTAAACTCTCAAAAGATGCGTCTTAATGTTATCAATGCGATAGTTGTGCAACAATCAAAGTCAACAGCCAAATTCGCACCCATCCAAAGCTGCATTAAAGTTGCAATGGAAATGGCATGACTTTGGAGTTGCAATGGAAATTGCACGACTTTGGAGTTGCAATGGAAATTGCACGACTTTGGAGTTGCACAAGTGTGAATGGAGCCTTATGCTTTGACACAAAAAAACTGGAAGCTGATTGGTTACTAGATTCTGTGTGCTCCAGTTTTAGTAAATCTCCCCCATAGTTTGCTCAAATTTTCTTTAGTTATTTATAATGCTCAAAGCTTAACAGTTTAAACAAAATAGTAATTCTTTTATATTTTTGATTCTTGTGGTCATGCAGCTACATAGGTCAGTGAGGTATAATTTCAAAGCTTATGTAATTTTTTTTTTTTTTTAGCATTTTACAAAAGAAGTTTGTTTGCACATTTTTAATTTATATATGCTATGGACAATGTTATTCCTATCTGTGCTATAAGCTGTTTTAAAGCTTATTTACATCTGATGATAATATGTAAATATGTGAGAGCCCATGGCCTTACCCAGTGGTGGCCGGTGGTAATTTTCTTTGGGGGGCGGCAAACAGTTACATACCAACCCCCCCCAACGTCGGTCAGCAGGATGGACTGGTGCACTTACCCCATCTATGCGGCACTTCTCCCAGGCTCTCAGCAGCGGCGGCTCCCCTGTTCTCCTACTCTCCACAAGCGACGGCTCTGGCTTCCGCTTCCTCCCTCCTTGTCGGCGGCCAATCGGGAGTCTTCTCTTTTCGGCTAATCAAAAAACAGACACTGACTTCTGATTTGGCGGATTGAGGTCAGTGTTACAACAGCGAATGAATATTCGCTGTTGTAACACTTGGGTGGGCTCATGGTGCAATGCTCTGCGCCACGATCCCACATATTTTGAACCCTTTTAGAGCCTATGGCTCTAAACAGGTGCTTCAAAAAAACGTCCTAAAAGGGGCCAAGGACCTGAATAGGGGGTGGCAGCGGCGGCTGTGGATAGATTCATGCTATGCATGAATCTCTCTATTAGGCTACTTTCACACTGAAGCGCTGGATGCGCTGGCGGTATAGCGGCACTATTTTTAGCGCCTCTATACTGTCGTTTTTGCCGCGATTTGCGGGGTGATTTTAATCCCCGCTAGCGGCCGAAAAAGGGTTAAAAACGCCTCTTTGCTGTATTTTGCCGGCATTTTGGAGGCGCTACCCCATTGATTTCAATGGGCAGGGGCACTATAGGAGCGGTATTTTTACCGCTCCTACCGGGCCTCAAAGATGCCGCTTGCAGGAGTTTTTTTACCCTCCTGCAAGCGCACCGCTCCAGTGTGAAAGCCCTCGGGCTTTCACACTGGATACAATGGAGCGGCTTTTTCGGGGCGCATTGCAGGTGCTATTTTTAGCGCAATAGCGCCTGCAAAGCGCCTCAGTGTGAAAGGGGCCTAAGTCATATGGTGGGTGGCGTGGAGAGAGGGTGCAGCACCCAGGCTCCCCTAATGGACGGGCCACTGCTGGCCTGACTACAGTTCTATTTAAGAGTCGGGTCACATTAGAACGCAGTGCGGATAAGATGTGTTCGGTGCGTGTTTCCCGCACCGCATTCAAAATGCACCACCTTCCCGATTTGCTGCAGGTGCCAATACATTCTTAAATACACTCCCAAATGCAGCTCTGCGTTTGCGGGCCCCAGATCGCATAGTACCAAAGTACGGTGTGATTTAGTGCAGCTCATGTTGCAGTAATTTTTATGTGATCCACTACCTTTTCAGCCCATTCAAATTATCACTGTGTTCCTGTGCAATTCTGGTGCTACATTCCTCATGACAGATAAGGTAGGTCATTCATTTACTTGTGCTGCTTAGATCCAAGCTGTACCAGACCTATAAATATTCATTTTATTGTCTTCATATCCAATTAAACCAGCAAGTGCTTAAAATATTCTAATTGTGTTTCCATGCTTGCTTCTTTTCACTGTAGTGCATAGACCTAATTATACAGTGTTCTTTTTAATCATGTGAATTACGAGTAAAGAAAGTATTCACACATCACCGTATAGTGGGTTGTCTCTTCTCCCAGTAATTGTCAGCGGGAAAAGTATTGACTCTGACTCATGATCCTACAACATCTTAATCTGTGCCTTGTCACCGCTAATTTCAGAGATGCAGTAAAATCTGGTGAATTGGAATATATACACTGATCAGCCATAATTTTCTATAACCTAATATTGATTAGGTCCTTCATTGGCAGCCAAAACAGCTCAGACCCATTAAGGCATGGACGCCACTAGACCTCTGAAGGTATTCTGTGCTATCTGGCCCCAAGCCATCAGTAGCAGATCCTTTAAATACAGTAAGTTGCATAGTGGGGTCTCTATGGATTGGACTTGTTTTTCCAGCACATCCCAAAGATGCCCAATTGGACTGAGATCTGGAAAATTTAGAGGCCAAATCAACACCTCAGACTGGTTGTTGTGTTCTCTTTAAACCATTTGTGAACCATTTTTGCAGTGTGGCAGGGTGCATTATCCTGCTGAAAGAGGCAACTGCCATTGGGGAATTCCATTTCCATGAAGGGGTGTACTTGGTGAGCAAGAATGTTTAGGTAGGTGGTAATTGTCAAAGTAACATCCACATGAATGGCAGGACCCAAGGTCTCCAAGCAGAAAATTGCCCAAAACATCACACTGCTTCTGCTTGCCTTCTTCCTATATTGCATCTTGGTGCCATCTCTTGCCCAGGTAAGCGATTCACACGCATCCGGCCATCCATATTGTATAAAAGAAAACCTGATTCATCAGAATAGGACACTTTCTTCCATTGCTCTATGGTCCAGTTCTGATACTCACGTTCCCATTGTAGGCACTTTAGGCTGTGGATAGGGCAGGGGTGCCCTGACTAATCTGCGGCTATGAAGCCCCACACACAAATTCCCATTTTTTTCTGCTTTCGTCACATAAACTTCAAGGACAGCATGTTTACTTGCTGCCTAATATATCCCACCCATTATTAGATCACTTAACCTGTCAGTGGTCATAAAGGTATGGCTGATCTGTGTATATATGAATTTATAATTCATATATAATAAGGCACAAATGATAAGGCTGGGTTTACACCGCCTGCAGAGGAAAATGTTCAATTATTCTCATCAGGCAGTGTCCACGCTGTGCAGGCTTTTGGGGATGATGCCATGCTTTTTTTTTTACCAGAAGGCACTGTTTTCCCCTTTTTTACTTTATAGAATTCCGTTCATTTCTATGCACCGCAGCTGAACTGTGTAATTGTTTTAAACTTGTGAGTGCATTTCTTAACTTTTATACATTAAATTTCGGTCATATTGCACGTAGATGGCGCTGCTCTCTCTGTACTTCAGGACAGGGGAGTGACAGCTGGCGGGAGGGGAGGAGGCAGCGGGAAGAGGAATACCGCAGACAGATGAAATGTCATTGGTTGTTAAGGACGTGGCGGCCCTGCTCCTTAAAGCGGAGTTTTACCCAGAAATGGAACTTCCGCTGATCGGATTCCTCCTCCCCCGATGCTACATTTGGCACATTTCAGGGGGGAGCAGATACCTGTCAAATCCAGGTATCTGCTCCCACTTCCGGGGAAAGATTGCCGCACATAGTACGGCGAACTACGTAATGTCCGGCCCCTCCCCCCCACCTGCTGCCTTCTGGGAGACACACAGGTCCCAGAAGACAGCGGGACCATTCCAAAAGCGCAGCGCAATTCGCACATGCGCAGTAGAAAACAGGCTGTGAAGCGGTAAGGCTTCACTTCCTGTTTCCCCTTAGTAATGAGGCCGGCGCCTGCTCCCGGAGCCGAGGGACGGGTCAGCTTACATAGTTACCTAGTAGGTGAGGTTGAAAAAAGGCACAAGTCCATCAAGTCCAACCTATGGACAGCTTCAGGTGCCGACATTGCGGGCTCCCAGGACAGGTAAGTGTCCTTATATTAAAAGTCAGCAGCTACAGTATTTGTAGCTGCTGTTTTTTTTTTGTTTTTTTTTTTACCCAGGCAGAACTCCGCTTTAATAACCAATAATTGCCTGCATTCTTTTCTTTACATTTCAGCTGTTAGCGGGGAACAGCTAAAAGAACCGAGCCAGCAGGTATCGGTTTGAGATATCGGTCCATTTGTACAAGTACTGTTACCCATGCAAATGCTTAGTATCGGCAACCCTAGTGTAGCACACCCCCGTAGGAGCTGCTGGTTTAAATTTGGGCCTTGCACGTTACCTCAGTATTCGTTGTCTAGGGGAAGAAAGTCTGTAAAAACTCCAATATCCACACAAGATGTAAAACCTTAAGCTGTTAGGTTTTATTCTCCCTTTGCATAAAACATATGAAGAATAGTAGAAGGGTGAAGGGAAGGGGTAGGTTCAGGTACGCAGTACAGATCACTGGGGGAAAACTCCTCAACTATAAAGTCATTAACCATTACTCCTTGAGTGGGTATTGCTCACCCGGATAGGCCCCTCTCACCTGGCCTAGCAACCGGAATGATGCACGGACAATGATCAGGAGCAGTCTCTGCCACAGACTGGTTGTGCACAAGATTGGATAATCCTGGATCCTCTGCCACAGGATTTAACGCCCGAACTTCCAGCCAAGCAGTCAAAGAGCCTTTAAGCCGACCCGGCAGACTGCAAGGTGAACTTTAGCTACGGTGCATCCTCCAATAGAATTACCAGGCCCTCCTTAAGACACCAGCTTTCCGCTCTGTCTTTTCCAGGACAGGTCCTCCCCTGGTTTCCTTCATTGAGTGGCTTCCTCCCGCAGGACAGACAGCACAGGATCACCTTCAAAGTGTAGGCCCAGTCAGCATAACTAGGCCTACTTGGTAGAGTTGCAGCCTCGGACCAACATGGTCCCGAGGCCAAGATCACACACACACTCCTCGTGCCAGGAGGGCCACGAGGGGAAGAAGGACCCCGAAAGATGGCGTTTGCCCCTTAAGTACCCTTCCCCAGCATGCTCAGCAGATAGACCACGCCCACTGAACTGTTCCCGGGGGAAGGTACCCAATACACTTTGGCCTGTCAGTCTTCCACATTGGCCTGGGGTGGTAATGCCACCTACAGGCGAACAGTGGGAAGTCTTCCAACACAGCCATAGCCAGAACAGAGGCTAAATTAGCATAATTATTTACAGAGTCTGAGCTAACTACCAGCTCAGACACCCACTAAATTTAACATAGCGCCCAGTCATTGGGAGCAGGGTGCTACACTAGTTAAAAGTCATTTTTTTTCTCATATGTGTCCTATTAGGTAAATTTCTCTTTACTTCCTTTCCTGTAGACTCAACATTAGGTGAGAGGCTATCTTCTCAATGTTAGGGATATCTTCTTTAAGACAGTTGTTACGGGAACAGATGTCCCCATTAGAAGATTTCCTCTCTTTGCTTGTTCTAGTGGCACTGGCAACTGACCATTGTAGATTTACACTTAAGCCTCGTACACACGAACGAGATTTCTTGCCGAGTAAATCGGTCGTGTGTACGCTGCTATCGGGTTTCTCGTCAAGAAAAGCGACAAGAATCTCGACGAGAAAATAGAGAACCTGCTCTCTATTTTCTCGTCGAGATTCTCCTCAGCCTGTTTCTCGACGAGAAAAGTGAGTGTGTGTACACTTACCTGTCCTCCAGGAAGCCCGCGCATGATCGAAATGAATTCGACGCATGCGCGGTAGTTTCCTAGGCATAGGTAGGGTATACCAAGATGGCGGCGACGGCATGGAATGTGACGAGTGCATGCTCGTCGTAGTCGATGACGTCACTGCGTACGCTCCATTCAAAGAACCGCGGGTTCTTTGAATCGAGCGTGTGTACACTCGGCCGGGACAAGTTTCTTGTCCAAGAATCTCGTCGAAAAAAACGACATGTTTTTTTCTACGAGAATCTCGGCCGTGTGTACGAGGCTTTACTTTTGTTTCTGGTGAGATTATTGATCAGGACAGGCAGAGAGGGCAAATCACCCCAATAGGGACAGACAGCAATAAAAACCTGACAGTGGTTCTAAGTAGGGATTAGCTTCAGGTTCAGTTTGACCCGAATCCAACCTGTTCCAAGTTTGTCAAAGTCGCTGGCTGGAATGCTGGGTCACATAATTAACGAATTATGTGGAATACCTTTGTCACATTTTGAAGTGAACTTTGACTTTGGTTTTTCCAGAGTTAAAGCGAAGGTTCACTGGAATATTTTTTTTTAAAAGCCAGCAGCTACAAATACTGCAGCTGCTGACTTTTAAAAAAGGACACTTACCTGTCCAGGTTGCCCGCGACGTCGGCAGCCGAAGCCTCGGCTTCCCCCGCCGCCATCCTCGGTGAGGGAATCGGGAAGTGAAGCGCTGCGGCTTCACTGCCCCGGTTCCCTACGGCGCATACACGAGTCGCGCTGCGCCGTCCTCACTGGTCCCCGTTGTGTTCTGGGAGCCGAGTGTTTCCCAGAACACAACGGGGGGGGGGGGGGTGACGCGAAGGGGCGGGACTCCCGCGGGAGTCTGCTCCCGGAAGTGGTGCAATTACCTGTTCTATACAGGTATCTGCACCCCCTCCCCCCTGAAAGGTGCCAAATGTGACAAGGGTTCCGAAAAGCGGAGGTTCACTTTTGGGGGAACCTCCGCTTTTAAATGGAGATGTTCAGTGTGTCTCAGGCATCATTAACTTGTGTGTGGGAGCTAAGAGTAGTGTGAACCACAAGCCCTTATTTGAAATCATCACTAATGAGATCAATTGGTTGATTGATGTCCTTAAAATGAATTAGAATCTATGGTAGTCTCTCATCAGCCATTCCTTAGATAATATTGAAGACACCATATTTCACATCAATATAATGCCTATGATCACTTATTTGTGGACAGGATTATGTCTGGTGTCCTCCTAGAGGCTGACAGCTTTGGGCTGCCCGTGCTAACCAATCAGATTAAAACTGTCAGTTTTTTCAGGATATATTCTTTCCCCCAGGAGTTAATGCATAACTGTCAGTTTTCACGTTGCAGAAACTGCTGTGCTGAAATATGTGGAATGGATAAATCAGGCTCTGTTTCATTCAGACACCAAGTACAGAATGAAATCTAAAACCTTAATGGTTATGCAATTTTTTTTTCTCCCATTACAGCTTGTTTTTTCAAAGGCCCTGTAGGCCAGTGACATTATATAATTATATATAGCATTTGCTTTTTACAATGAACATTCCTATTATTACAATCATTACCAGAAATAACATGATTTTATTTGGGACTCAAATATCTATGTAATATTGGTCATGCTAGTCATGTATGGCAGCGCTCTTCTGGTCATAATCCTGCTGAGGTTATCTGGTAGGGATGCAACAATTCCCAGCCCAGAAATAAGAATTAGTTATACTTATAACAGATATACTGTTATTGTTGGTTTAAAGCGACTTTTTATTCAATGTTGCCTTTCCTTCCCTAACAAGTAGTATTATAGGATTCACTTCATATACTCACTTCACTGGTTTAATGCTCTATGGGCCTGCCTTAATATAGCCGTGTAACTACAGCATTAGTAATGGCCCGAACACCCCCCGGTTTGGAGCAGAACCACCAAACAGGGGAAAAGTTCTAATCCAAACGACGAACCCCATTGAAGTCTATGGGAGCCCAACCGTAACAATCAAAAGTGCCCATTTTGAAGGCTTATATGCAAGTAATTGGCCATAAAGGGGTATGGGGGTCCGAGTACTGCCCTGAGGGACATGTATTAATGCAGTGATTTTAATGATTAAAGTGCAACAATAAAAAATAAAAATTCCTTTAAATATAGTGTCTGGGGGGTCCCCTTAGTCTACCTGTAATGTGGCGTTGTGGGGGTGTGCGGGCAGGGGGCTTATCGGAATCTGGAAGCCCCCTTTTAACCACTTCAATACAGTGCACTTATAAACATTCCTGCCCAGACCAATTTTCAGCTTTTAGCACTATCACATTTAGAGTGACAATTGCACAGTCATGCGACGCTGTACCCAAACAAAAATGTTATAATTTATTTGCCACAAATAGAGCTTTAATTTAGTGGTATTTGATCACCTCTGGGTTTTTAATTTTTTGCGCTACAAATAAAAAGAGACAGAAAATTTTGAAAAAAACGTTTTCTTTGTTTCTGTTACAAAACGTTGTAAATAAGTATGTTTTCTCCTTCACTAATGGGCACGGATGAGGCAGTACTGATTGACACTGATGAGGTGGCACTGATGGGCGGCACTGATAAGCAGCACTGATGGGCACTGATAGGTGGCACTGATATACGGCACTGATGGGCACTCATAGGCGGCACTGATGGGCACTCATAGGTGGCACTGACAGGTGGCACTGGAGGGCACGTATAGGCGGCACTAATGGGCAATGATGGGTGGCACTGATAAATGGCACTGATGGCACTGATACACAGCACTGATCAGAGGCGCTGGCAGGCATCACTGATGGTTACAGAGTGGCATTCCTAATGGTCAATGATTGACATCCCTGGTGGGCTCTAGTGAGCATCCCTGGTGGCCATGGGTGGGCACCCTGGTGGTCTTGGGTGGGCATCCTTGGGGGGCTGCACTAATAATCAGTGCAGACCCCCCGTCAGGAGAGCAGCCAATCGACTCTCCTCTATTCGCGTCTGTCTGCGCGAGTGGAGGAAAAGCCGATACACGGCTTTTCCCGTTTACACTGTGATCAGCTGTGATTGGACACAGCTGATCATGTGGTAAAGAGCCTCTGACTGACACACCACCGATTGCCTTAATGCGCGGCCACGCGATCGCTGCTTATCCTGCTGGACGTCATATGATTCCCAGTCAGGATAAATAAACCACTTTCCGGCCATCATTCTTCTATATGGTGGGCGGGAAGTGGTTAACAAGGGGACCCCGAGATCCCCCCCCCATGCAAATGAATATGGGGTACTATGTACCCCTACTCATTCACCGAAAAAGTGTCAAAAAGTAATAAAAACACAGACAGTTTTTAACATCAAAAAATAAAAAAACAGTGTCCCCCAATGTAAATTCATCTTCAATCACACCACCCGCCGCACCTGAAAAAAAAAAAAGCTCCACCTTTAGTGACGGCCGATCACTGAATGCCTCCTCCACTATTTGACAGTTCTTATATAGGTAAGGGCGGGGCCACCTGGCAACATTATCTGGTGGCACCGCTCCCTTGTGACGTCATGGACGCAGTAATAGCTAAAAACGCACTGGAGGGGTTATAACACACACGAGAAATATCCAAGCTTGAAATGCGCTAGTTATATGAATTTAAATCTTATTCCCCTCACGGTCAAAACACGAATTGGGACATCAATTGTTTTATTAATAAGAAATTATCCATATTTTTTTGTAAATTTCTATATCTTTGCTCTTTATCCTTTTTCTAAATTGTTTATATTTTACCATTTTGAGATATAGTTCAGAATGACATGATACTCTTTACTTTTAGTAATACATTTGCTGTTTAATTCTGTGTATGCATCTTTTTTAGGGATTCTATGTGTTGTAAGTTTGTGAGTAGCGGATCACTATCGCTATTTTACATTGTGGAGGCAGCGCGGACTCTCATGGTACGATATGAACTTACAAAAGTCAGTTTACAAAAAATATTAATTTATTATACAAAATTATACATGATAAAAAGCCTTAAATAAGTAGATCCTAGACACTGGATGCTGCTATAAGTGGAGCATTCACTTTTGTGACACAAAATGGAAAAGTTAGATGTAAATGATGGTTCCGCACTGTTATATACGGAAACTATTCTTCCAGTTGCACACTCTACATGTTTCGGGGTTACCCCCTTCTTCAGGAGTATAAGTCAGAAAATGATCTACAAAAAAGCATATAAATCAGATATACAGTATTGGCATCAAAATACATACATAACTAATAAGCAACCTTCATGGTCTAATATAAATGAAGATAAGATATAGTATAACCCCTCGGTAAGTCCCTCAACATTTACAGATTAAAACCCAAGTAGAGTGATCAATTTAGGAGCGAAAAAGACTCACCCACAGCCAGCACCGGAAACTTGGGCGTCTCAAGGCCACAATAGGCAATCTCCCGGGCGAGTGCGGGACTTACCGAGGGGTTATACTATATCTTATCTTCATTTATATAAGTACATGACAGAAAATTACTCAGTCATGCAACACTGTACCCAAATGATTTTTTTGTCCTTTTTTTCATAAAAATAGAGCTTCCTTTTGGTGGTATTTGATCACCTCTGGGTTTTTATATTTTTTGCGCTATAAATGAAAAAAGACCGAATTTTTTAAAAAAAAACAAATTCTTCTTAGTTTCTGTGATAAAATTTTGCAAATTATAAATTTTTCTTCATAAATTTTGGCCACAATTTATACTGCTACATATCTTTGATAAAAATAACCCAACATTTTTGGAAATTATTTGGTCTGTGTGAAAGTTTTAGAGTCTACAAGCTATAGTGCAAATCATAAAAAATGTATCGCATCTGATGTACTGGCGGCCTATCTCATTTCTTGAGACCCTAACAAGCCAGGAAAGTACAAATGCCCCCCAAATAACCCCTTTTTGGAAAGTAGACATTCCAAGGTATTTAGTAAGAGGCATTGTGAGTTTTTTGAAGTTGTAATTTTTTCCCACGATTCTTTGCAAAATTAAGATTTTTATTTTTTGTTTTAATTTCTTCTCAAAATTGTCATTGTAATAGCTTATTTCTCTCACATGGCATGTGCATACCACAAATGACACCTGAAAATACATTCTGCTACTCCTCCTGAGTATTACGATACCACATGTGTAGGACTTTTTTACTGCCTGGCCACATACAGAGGCCCAACATGCAGGGAGCACCATTAGGTGTTCTAGGAGCATAAATTACACATCTAACTAGTTGACTACCTATTGCACTATTGCACTTTTGAAGGCCCTGGAGCACCAGGACAATGGAAACACCCACAAAATGACCCCATTTTGGAAAGCTAACACCCCAACGTATAATCTATGAAGAATAATGAGTCTTTTGAACGGTTCATTTTTTTTCCAGAAGTTTTTGGAAAATGTGGAAAAAAAATGAAAACGCATTTTTTTTTACGCAAAGTTGTCCATTTATAAGATATTTCCAACACATAGCATATACATAGCAAAAATTACACCCCAAAATACATTTTGCTACTCCTCCTGAGTATGGCGATACCAAATGTGTGGGACTTTTACACAGCCTGTCCACATACAGAGGACCTACATTGAAGTAGCACCTTCAGGCGTTCTAGGAGCATAAATTAAACATCTAATTTCTCAACCACCTATTACAATTTTGAAGGCCCTGGAGCACCAGGACAATAGAAACACCCACAAAATGACCCCATTTTGGAAAGCTAACACCCCAACGTATAATCTATGAGGCATAATGAGTCTTTTGAACGGTTCATTTTTTTCCAGAAGTTTTTGGAAAATGTGGAAAAAAATGAAAACGCTTTTTTTTTTACACAAAGTTGTCCGTTTATAAAATAAGATATCTCCAACATATAGCATTTACATAGCAAAAATGACACCCCAAAATACATTCTGCTACTCCTTCTGAGTATGGCGATACCACATGTGTGAGACTTCTACACAGCTTGGCCACATACAGAGATCCAACATGCAAGGAACACCATCCGGTGTTGCAGGGACACATAGCATGCACATACCAAGAATTACACCCCAAAATACATTGTGCCGAGCAAAGGGAAAACAAAAGATTACCTGTGGTTTTAGTAGCGCAGTTCTACACAGCAGGATAGCACTGGTCCAGGAAGCAGGCAGGGACTTGGTCAGCAACGGCATACACAATTGTCCAGGCAGCAGGCAGGGATACTGTCCATATACAGTGCAGGGTCAGTGCAGGCAGAGATATTGTCAGCAGTGCCAAAAATATTGGTCCTGGTAGTAGGCAGGTCCATGTGGTGTGGTCAGTTCATGCGACAGGCAGAGGCATGATGGCATAGGTCCTACAGGCAGTAGGCAGAAGTAGGGCCTCATTCAGGACAGAATGGGGACAGGGGTAGAGGCTTCTCCCACCCAAATCTCTTTGAAGCCTCCAAGTCTCCAGACCCTAATCTAGGATGAGAAAACCAAAAAAAATATTTTCTTCATCCAGAAAAACTTTTCAGGAGCCCCTCACATATGTGAGACCCCTGTGTTGAATCCCACTAGTCCAGTAGCAGGGTACAAGATCAGTCCATGAGGCAGGCAAAAACATGGTCAAACAGTCCAAGGTCAGTTCCAGATCAGGCAGAGGTATTACAGAATCGTTAGGCAGAAGCATGGTCGAATAACCGTCCAGGGTCAGTTCCAGATCAGGCAGAGGTAGTACAGAATCGTTAGGCAGAAGCATGGTCGAATAACCGTTCAGGGTCAGTTGCAGATCAGGCAGAGGTAGTACAGAATCGTTGGGCAGAAGCATGGTCGAATAACAAGCCAGGGTCAGTTCCAGATCAGGCAGAGGTAGTACAGAATCATTAGGCAGAAGCGTGGTTGAATAACAAGCCAGGGTCAGTTACAGAGCAGGCAGTGGCATAAGGTGTGTGAAGGCAGGAACTGAGGATTACGTTTACCATACTTCACTAATAATTTAGTGAAGTATGGTAACGTCGAAAACAGTCTACTACACAGAGGCCTGGTTGGGAAGGGCATTGGGCACAATAATAAGCTGTGTCTCGTCCGACTCCTCCACTGGTACACACCTTACTTTTTTTTTTACGTCGTCGGCCTGTTGCTGTGGGAGGGACTTTATCGGGAAAGTGACGTTCGGAGAGTCGACTTAGAACATCTGATCGGATGTTTTGGGGTGGGCCGTTCGGGAATATAAGGGCAGTGATAAGGTCCTCCTGGTAGCCAAGGAAGCGTTTGGGGTTTTGGGTGGAGTTGCGGTATATGATATACGAGTTATATATGGCCAATTGAAAAAAATTGCAACTTTTTTGTACCAATGGTATGTCCGTCTTGTGGCAAGGTAGGGTTCGAGCATCTGGTCATTGAAGTCGACTCCCCCCATAAACAAATTGTAGTCCTGGATGCATGTGGGCTTTCAGATGGGGCCATTCCTTCTGGGGATTTCCAGGAAGGTATTGTTGTGGATGGAAGATAACATGTATACATCCCTTCTGTCCCTCCACTTCACTACCAGAACCTCCTTGTTTCTCAGACTTGCCGATTCTCCTTCTCAGCTTCTTATTTACAAGACTTTGAGGAAAGCCCTTCCGATTCTTTCTGATGGTGCCACATGCTGGCGTCTGCTTCCGGTGAAGGTTATGGAACAGGGGAAGGGATGTGTAGAAGTTATCTACGTACAGATGGTAGCCGTTTTCCAGTAGGGGGTATATGAGGTCCCAAACAATTTTCCCACTTGATCCCAAGTAGTCTGGGCAATTAGGGTGATTCAGCTGACTGTCCTTCCCCTCGTACACTAAGAAGGCATACGTGAACCCTGTGACTTGGTCATATAGCTTGTACACCTTCACACCATAGCGGGCCCTTTTGCTGGGAATGAATTGTTTTATTTGAAGCCTGCCACTAAACTTAATAAGGGACTCATCCACACATATGTGCTGGTCCGGGGTATACAACTGGGGGAATTTTTCGGAAAAATAATTCAGTAAGGGCCGAATTTTGAAAAGCCTGTCAAAATTTGGGTGATTTCGGGGAAGGCACTGGGTGTTATCGTTAAAATGTAGGAATCTCATTATCATGAAGGATCTGGTTCTGGACATTACGTTGGAGAATATTGGCATGTGGTAGATGGGGCGTTTTGACCAAAAGGAGCGCAAAGTGTTTTTGGGGTTGAGTCCCATACAAAACGTGAGGCCTAAAAAAATCTTCAACTCCTCCACCGTTAGCTCTCTACTCGTAGGGACGGGCATAATATGCTGTAGGATTGTTCAAAATAAATTGTTGGGCATATAGATTGCACTGGGTCACAATTCTGGATAGCATGTCCTCGGTAAAAATAAGATCAAAAAAATAGATTGGGGAAAAATGATCCGTGTCCACCTGGACTCCTGGCTGGGCAGTGAAAGGGGGAATGGTGACTTCTCCTGAATTGGGAGGAAGCCACAAGGGGTTCTGAAGGGCATAGGGAAGGCTGGCATGGGTCCTTGGCCTTTCTTGCCGAGGCACTGCGGTGCTGGTGGATGGCACTGCCTCTTCACCAGAACGCCTTCGTTTGGCGGGCCAACTAGCTTCCTCCTCTGAGTCACTCAGTGTTGCACTACTGAGGACTGGCTCATAATTGACGTCCGACTCAGAATCGGAATTGGAAAGGGAATCTGAAAGAGAGAGCTCCACGTTGCTCTCGTCGGGTGTGGAAAGGATTTGGTATGCCTCCTCGGCGGAAAATAATCTTTTTGACATGGTTGCTGGTGGTGGTGGTGCGACTACACAGATGTGTGCTAAGCCTTCACTGATGGGCACTGATGAGGCGGCACAGATGGGCACTGATGATGCGGAACAGATGGGCACTGATGATGCGGAACAGATGGGCACTGATGAGGCGGCACAGATGGGCACTGATGAGGCGGCACAGATGGGCACTGATTGGCACAGATGTGCACTGATTGGCACAGAGGTGGCACAGGTGGGCACTGATGAGGTGGCACAGGTGGGCACTGATTGCACAGATCACTGACGTCACAGGTGGGCACTGTATAGGCACAAGTGGGCACTGTAAAGGCACAAGTGGGCACTGTATGGACACTTGTGGGCACTGTATGGCACTTGAAAATTCACTCACTGTGGATACAAATGTAACAGATCGCTCTTCCTCCTCACACGCGGTCTCTGTGTGAGGAGGGAGAGCCGGCAATGAGAGATGATCTCATATGTTTACATTTGAGATCATCTCTCATTGGCCACACAGATCGCATAGTAAATGGCCACTCTGATTAGCCATTCACAGCGATCTGTAATTCGTTGTGTCCAAGGGACACGGGCAGCATAGAATTCCCCGCTGCGCGCTTGGGAGCGCACGCAGGGAACGAGGAAAGGGGAGGCCGTCTATTGGCGGCCTCCCGGATTTTCAGGTCCGCGCTGAAGCCATCATTTGACTATGGCGCGGGCCTCAAGGAGTTAAAGAAGTACATGCGCATAAGACTAGGTATGTTTTGTTCTCGTTCTGGAGCAAATTCAACCATTAGGAATTTTTTTGTTCCCAACAAAAATTTTCCATCCTTGTCCTTCCATATTTTTCCATCTCTCCAGTTGAATACAGTTGTGGAATTTTTTTCCTTTAACTTTGAGATAATCGAACGGACATCCTAAAAATGAAATTTTTCGAATTAAATTCTACAGGTGTAAGTTCAGATTGTCTGCCTGTGCTGCTGCCTGGAAGGAATATGTGGGCAGTGGTGGTAGTTTGCTGTGTAGGCGGCAAAAATCAGTGTCTGCTTTCCGTGGATGATAATGGCCACTGTAATTTTTAAAAGGACTGCCTGGTGGTACAGAAATATTGTTTGACTGCCTGGGTAGGAAGGAAAAAACAGCTCACCCTTCCTGTTCCCAACTGGGCCCCCCTTTTTCCTGGACCCAGTTTCAGTTTCATGGGCTGCTATGGCGCTAGTTATGCAGCCGCATAGAGGGCTGAGACTTTTCCACAAAATAAATATCAGATGTCCAAACATCAAGGAGAAACATTTTGGAATGCGATTTGTAAAATAAATAACTGGGTCAGTCTCTGAGAGGGTGATGAGTAGGATGATGGGATGGATACTAAGATTTCTTTTTTCCATTCCTTAGACAAGGGGGCAGTTTGTTGCTTCTCAGGTACATCTACACTTTATTGGAAAGCTGGAAGAACTTTAATAACAGGCTGCTTCAGAAAATAGATATTATTAAGCCTTTGGGATTGTTTGACTGTAGTTGTGTTTGAGTAGAATGATAAAACATGAGATAGTAGTGGAAGTTAATATTTGGTTTATGAAAGTCATCTTGGAGGTATTGAAAGGATTTGTGAACATTTTCAGAAAACAGCTATCAGTTATCCCTGACCGCTTCTTACACTGCACTTTTAATAACTAGAATGTTTGAGTTATTCCAAGTAGAAGTAAAGTACATAAACCCCTAAATGCACATTAATGTTTTGCCTGAAGTACATATGTTACCTATTAGAGCAATAGAGGGGTATATGTGAGTGTTATGGGACTATTTCCCAGCCTAATAAGCTGTTTATCATTTTTAAATTAAAACGGATTGTGTGGCTTTAAAGGCCTATATGTGCTGCTTCCTGTGTGTTATAGACATAACTATCCAGGGCACAAGTGTATTTATGTACATCTGCTGGGTAGTAATTTGAACTTTTGGAACAGATATATATATAAATGTAATATACACATATTTTTTTGTATTAACTGTTTTTTTCTCCAAATTGGAGTTCATTATGTGTCACATGCGGCGCTAAAAGCCATATTTCAGAGATTTCAAATTAGCAAAATCTAGGTGATTGCTGCTAAAAAAGGTAACCAAACAATTTTCTTACTTGACAATATTTGTAATTCTGTGTAATCATATTTGTCATTTATACACACCTGCCACATCACTTAGTCAGAAAGGTGGCATTTCCTGTTGCAGCTTCTTTGTCATTAGTATGGTCCCACTGTTCAGCTTTTTCCTGTTCTAGTACTCAGTATTTGGTTTGGGCCCCTTTTGCAGCAATTACTGCCTCAATGCGGCGTGGCATGGAAGCTATTAGCCTGTGGCACTGCTGAGGTATTATGGAAGACCAGGATGTTTCAATAGCGGCCTTCGGCTCTTCTGCATTGTTCGGTTTCATGTCTCTCATCTTTCTCTTGGCAATGCCCCATAGATTCTCTATGGATTTCAGGTCAGGCAAGTTTGCCAATCAAGCACAGTAATCCCACGGTCACTGAACCAGGTTTTGGTGCTTTTGGTAGTGTGGGCAGGTGCCAAGTCCTACTGGAAAATGAAGTCAGCATCCCCATAAAGCTCGTCTCTCTATGGGGTTCAGGTCAGGCGAGTTTGCCAATCAAGCACAGTAATCCCACGGTCACTGAACCAGGTTTTGGTGCTTTTGGTAGTGTGGGCAGGTGCCAAGTCCTGCTGGAAAATAAAGTCAGTATCCCCATAAAGCTCGTCTGCGGAAGGACGCATGAAGTGCTCCAAAATCTCCTGGTAGACGGCTGCGTTGACCCTGGACTTAATGAAGCACAGTGGACCAACACCAGCAGATGACATGGCTCCCCAAATCAACACAGACTGTGGAAACTTTACACTGGACTTCAATCATCTTGCAGTGTGTGCCTCTCCATTCTTCCTTTATACTCAGGATCCATGGTTTCCAAATGAGATGCAAAATTTGCTCTCATCAGAAAAGAGGACTTTGGACGACTGAGCAACAGACCAGGTCTGTTTTTCTTTAGCCCAGGTAAGACGCTTCTGACGTTGTTTGTTGTTCAGGTGTGGCTTGACAAGAGGAATATGACATTTGAAGCCCATGTTCAGGATCCGTCTGTGTGTGGTGTCAGGTCAGCAGTCTTTCCCATGATTGTGATTCCTACTGAACCAGATTGAAAGACCATTTAAAGGCTCAGGAACCCTTTGCAGGTGTTATGGCTTAATTAGCTTATTAGAGTGGGACACTTTGAGCCTAGAATTTTGCACCTTTTCACAATATTCTAATTTTCTGAGATTGTGGATTTGGGGTTTTCATGAGCTGTAAGCCATAATCATCACAATTATGACAAATCACGGCTTGAACGATCTTGCTTTGCATGTAATGAGTCTATCTTATATATTCGTTTCACATTTTAAGTTGCATTAGTGAAATAAATGAACTTTTGCCCGATATTCAAATTTTTCGAGTTTCACCTGTACATGTCTGGAGTTCTGCTTTATCACACTAGAGCTGAAAGGTTTTGCCAAGGTAGGAACTTATAAATTTTGCATGCAAAACTGTATTTCATTGACAAAAATGACAATAAATAAACATATGTAGCGGCCTCACCCCATCTCCTTTGTCTAGGGGTATGTCACACGACAGGGTGAGATGCGCTACGGTCCATGTCCTCCCCATAGCTGTGGGTGAGGTGAAGGCCAGCACCAGATATTTCCTCGGGCCTATGTGCTTTGTTCTAGAATACAGTCCTGCTGTGTCAACACTTCCCTCTGCTCCCATTAACCAGAGTTCCACACACCGATCACAGTCCAACTCTTGCTTTATTGTACATCTCACAATAAACAGTGCTTCAGTAGCCAACTGGTTGCGACTTGATAACATTTTGATACGGGGGTGAGCAGGTCGAGGCACTATCCTGGTTATTAACTAAACCACTGCGATCTCGCCAGCGGTTACTATAGCATTCAGCTAGAAAGGACTTAGAATCTGAGAGTCTCTACCAGCGACTCTAGAGAACGTAGATAGGAGTACCTTCGCTGTGTTGCGGCCCCTGTCAGGGGAAGATGTCCCTCCAAGGGAGTTACCAGAGGCCCATCCGTCACTGGGTTGATGCTGCTTCAGACTCTCCGGACGGGTAACCTCCCCGGCCTCCTCACCTCAGACATGGGCCCCATCCACCTCAGGGACCCTCGGACGTCTCCACCCTCGCGGGATCCAGTCGAAGTCACTGGACCCCAGGCCTCCTAGTTTAGTACCTCACCCCAGGCTGAAGGTGCCTGGGATGGACTCCAACTCCATCCCGGTCAAGCCTAGGGCGCCTGGGCCGGAATCCAGAACCGCCCGCACCCAGGCCTAAGGTGAAGAAGATCCTCCAGAAGACAGACCTCGTGGTAAGGGCGTCTCCCCCTTTTATCTCCTCCCATCGACACCACAGCGGGTTCCCCGCCCTTGCCGTACCATCTCCGGAAAGGGACAAAAGGGGTAGCACTATCATGGCAAATCTACCTTGAGCCTCCAGGTACTCCGCCACCCAGAGGCCAAGGAGATTATTACACCATCCAATCCTCCACGAACACAAGTGGTCCACTATTCCTAGACTTACACACCTGGGTGTCCCACCTAAATTTAGAGACCCCGCTACATACTCCCCCCTGTGATTTGACGCTGGTCCCCAGCGTCTGGTGCAAACCCATGTCTCCCATGGAGTGATGACACAAGCTTAGCCCCAGAGGCTATCCCTAAATTTTTGAACCTCAACCATACCAAGACCTGCTCAATGGGGAAAGGGAACAATAAAACAATAAAACTTTTCCCCAAAAACATCTATACTGTACACATATACAATCCCTCCCTTCACTGTCTAAGAACCACCCCATACTCAGCAGTCTTGACAGACGAATCTCCTGCAGAGGGAAAAAAAAACAACACACAAGAAAATCCACATCCTGACATTTTTTTTGTGTTAATTTGGAATGAATTGGTCCATCAACCAATAGACCCATTCGCCCCAATGAGTAAAGTGATGCGTGTGTAAAAAAACAAACAGCCGTTGCACAACACTGCCACCTGGTGACACTGCCGCGGTAATGACACTTGGTGCAATCTTCATTCTTCCTGTGTCCCTACACTAATTCTACCCCAAAGTCTGTCTTTGAACTGTGAGGAAGAGAGAACAACAAAAAAAAACTTCTCTCATTCCTCCTGAAGAGTAGAAAACAAAAGCCCAAATAAAAAAAAACTAGGGCACTGTTCGGATGCTCCGGCAGGAACACTTCTAGAGGATTGTAGGAAAGGAACAACAAGTGAGTCTCTTCTCACAAGTAGAACTTCGGGTCAGGCAAGAACAAGGGCTTCAGATGTTTATCAAAAACCTCAATTGAATAGTCAGCATCCTCTCCATCTTTCCTGCAGATGCGCACCTTGTCTGCGTGGATATGGCGACCCCACATCCAGTCTGCTCTGCAATCTCTAAACTTTTTTGACACGGATGGTGAACAGGACAAATATCTTCGTGCATGGGGTACTTTGAGCTTTTCCCAAACAAATTCGTCATACCATCTCTGGCGTATGACCTCAACTTCAAAAAGTAAGTCCCGAGGCAAGTAGGGATATTCCCACCCATACTCACGGGCGACTCTCTGTGAGAAACGTCGTTGCAATCTGGCCAAAGGAGGCATGGCTTCCCGCTCACCTTCTCCGGGGTGAACGATGGTCTCCGGATGCCGAGGTGCTTTCACTACCTCTGATGGCTTTTCTCTCGGTGCTCGTAGTGAGGCTCGCTGCATCCCCGCCACCAAGACGGGCGATGTTGTAGATTGTGGAAAGGCACTCTGAGGACTAGACTTCCTCGTAGAATCTGGGGCTTGTACCCGGGGCACGCTGTCTCCTATTGACATAGGGGAATCCTGCGGTACACGTAACACAGGCAATGGGTATTTGTCCCAGCCCTTCCGATGAAACAGTTCATCAATCTCCCCGTCATCTCCACAATCTGACAGCGACTCTAGGTCGGAAGTGTCATACATCTCGGCGGGAAGGTAGTCTCTGGTAGACGTGGTACTACCCTCCCTTGCGGGCTCCACCGGCTGTGGACCCCCGACACCTCCAACCACCACCACAGTCCCAGCCCCTGGCTCACCTTGACCTTTTGTAGAACTGGGATGTCCAGGACTCTTCCAACCGGATCCATCCAGGCCAGGCAAGCGACGGGATGAAGCTCGACCACGACCACAGGAGGCCTGCACCAGACCAACTTTCCTCTTCGGAGGTGGGAGCAGAGAATCTGTGGTGACCGAAGCAGCATCCTCTGATTTTTCTCTCTCAGTCTCTGATTGGACAGTCACATCGCCCTGGTCAGTGCATACGGGAACCTCCGCAAAGGCCTGAATCTCTCCTTCCAGAGTAGCGGTACCTGTGAGGCTGTTGAGGCGAAGGGCCCCAGGGCCTTACTGTGGATGGCTCCACCTCGAACAAGAACTCTTTGCATGCTTCGCAATGCCCGAATGGCTTCAGGTGGACCACCAGTCCCGAGCATCCGGGACAGATCACGCCGAAGGCCTCCGTGTCTCTGCATGAGTACAAAGCCAACTGCCCTCGGGGCCTGAGTCTTATCCCCGTGTCCGTAAGGGGAGCAGCGAACGTAGTCATCTTCGTGGGGTAGGGAACCGGAATCCACGGGGAGCTTGAGGCCATCCCGACTATCTGCTGCTCCATCACGCACTGACCACGCGCCGAAGTCTCCATGTGAGTTCCTCCACATGGCCAGACTCCTCCCACAACTTGCACGTTTTCGCGGGCTTCCATCAGGCTCCGCCCACGAACTGCACAGTCACGGGGTGCCTCGTGGTGCAGTGCAATAAAAGCCCCCACATGTAGTACTTCACACGGCTGGACTCCTCCCTCTTCTCGCTCCTCTGCATGGGCCTTTCCCGTCTTAGGGTCATTTCCACGACTTTGAGCAGGGATGCACTTTGGCCAATCACATGGCCGACCTGCTCGGAACTCCTCCGGGCAGCAAAGTCCAGACACAGCCATTCCTTCTTCCAAAGTCAAAACACATATCATCCCGGACTCACGAGCCCCCACGTGTAGCGGCCTCACCCCGTCTCCTCTGTCTAGGGGTATGTCGCACGACAGGGTGAGATGTGCTACGGCCCATGTCCTCCCCATAGCTGTGGGTGAGGTGAAGGCCAGCACCAGATATTTCCTCGGGCCTATGTGCTTTGTTCTAGAATACAGTCCTGCTGTGTCAACACTTCCCTCTGCTCCCATTAACCAGAGTTCCACACACCGATCACAGTCCAACTCTTGCTTTATTGTACATCTCACAATAAACAGTGCTTCAGTAGCCAACTGGTTGCGACTTGATAACATTTTGATACGGGGGTGAGCAGGTCGAGGCACTATCCTGGTTATTAACTAAACCACTGCGATCTCGCCAGCGGTTACTATAGCATTCAGCTAGAAAGGACTTAGAATCTGAGAGTCTCTACCAGCGACTCTAGAGAACCTAGATAGGAGTACCTTCTCTGGGTTGCGGCCCCTGTCAGGGGAAGATGTCCCTCCAAGGGAGTTACCAGAGGCCCATCCGTCACTGGGTTGATGCTGCTCCAGACTCTCCGGACGGGTAACCTCCCCGGCCTCCTCACCTCAGACATGGGCCCCATCCACCTCAGGGACCCTCGGACGTCTCCACCCTCGTGGGATCCAGTCGAAGTCACTGGACCCCAGGCCTCCTAGTTTAGTACCTCACCCCAGGCTGAAGGTGCCTGGGATGGACTCCAACTCCATCCCGGTCAGGCCTAGGGCGCCTGGGCCGGAATCCAGAACCGCCCGCACCCAGGCCTAAGGTGCCTGGGCGCGTGAAGAAGATCCTCCAGAAGACAGACCTCGTGGTAAGGGTGTCTCCCCCTTTTTATCTCCTCCCATCGACACCACAGCGGGTTCCCCGCCCTTGCCGTACCATCTCCGGAAAGGGACAAAAAGGGTAGCACTATCATGGCAAATCTACCTTGAGCCTCCAGGTACCCCGCCACCCAGAGGCCAAGGAGATTATTACACCATCCAATCCTCCACGAACACAAGTGGTCCACTTTTCCTAGACTTACACACCTGGGTGTCCCACCTAAATTTAGAGACCCCGCTACACATATTTTTGCAATTCTAGGTGATGCAATAAAATGTGGGTAGGGCTTATTTTTGTAGGCTGGATGTGTGTTTCAGGAAATGCATGCATAATCACAAATGTTGCCCCTATACTGCTGTAAAGTGATCACTTTAATAAACATCTGGATGTTATCTTGAAAATCCATGGTGTGCTGGTGATATGCACTCACTGGCCACTTTATTAGGTACACCTGTTCAATTGCTTAGTAACACAAATTGCTAATTAGCCAATCACATGTTAGCAACTCAGTGAATTTAGGCATCTAGACGTGGTGAAGACGGCTTGCTGAAGTTCAAATCGAACATCAGAATGGGGAAGAAATGGGATTTAAGTGACTTTTAACGTGGCATGGTTACTAGTGCCAGACAGGCTGGTCCGAGTATTTCAAAAACTGCTCATCTCCTGGGATTTTCACACACAACCATCTCTAGGGTTTGCAGAGAATGGTCCGAAAAAGAGAAAATATCCAGTGAGTGGGTTGTTGATGTTGGAGGAGAATGGGCAGAAAGGCAACAGTAACTCAAATAACCACTCGTTACAGCCAAGGTATGCAGAATACCACCTCTGTAGGCACAACACATCGAACCTTGAAGCAGATACATCAGCAGAAGACTACACCGGGTGCCACTCCTGTGAGCTAAGAACAGTAAACTGAGGCTACAATTCGCACAGGCTCACCAAAATTGCACAATAGAAGAGTGGAAAAATGCTGCCTGGTCTGATTCTCAATTTCAGCTGCCACATTCAGATGGTACGGTCAGAATTTGGAGTTAACATGAAAGCATGGATGCATCCTGTTTTTTATCAACAGTTCAGGCTCATGGTGGTAAAATAATGGTGTGGGGAATATTTTCTTGGCACATTTTGGGCCCCTTATTACCAATTGAGCATTGTTTAAACGCCACGGCCTACCTGAGTATTGTTGCTGACCATGTCCATCCCTCTTCTGATGGCTCCTTCCAGCAGTATAATGCACCATGTCACAAAGCTCAAATAATCTCAAACTAGTTTCTTGAACATGACAATAAGTTCACTGTACTGTAAGTTAGAAGAAAGCACATCGCCACATCCGTAGAAAATTTGTATACAGGGAAAAAAGGGGGGGGGTAGTAACCCACAGGTCGGACTTTAAAGGCACAATGAACAGCGTAAATTGTTCCAAAAGATTTACAAAATGTATTTATCATAATACATGGTACATTCAAAACATATAGGAGAATTAAAAGACATATACAAAATACATAGTATAGAGTGAGCCTCTGTGCATTGTGCCTTTAAAGTCCGACCTGTGGGTTACTAACCTCCCCCCCCTTTTTTCCTTGTATACGAGTTCACTGTACTCTAATGGCCTCCACAGTCACCAGATCTCAATCCAATAGAGCACCTTTAGGATGTGGTGGAATGGGAGATTCGCAACATGTATGTGCAGCCAACAAATCTGCAACAATTGCATGATGCTATCATGTCAATATGGACCAAAATCACAGAGGAATGTCTCCATTCCATTGAATCTATGCCACAAAGAATTAAACAGTTCTGAAGGCAAACAGGGATCCAACCCGGTATTGGCAAGGCGTACCTATTAAGTGTGGCCAGTGAGTGAATGTTTTCATTTTCAGAAAATGCAGTCTATAAATGAGAAACTAGTGACCTGTCTTAGGTGTAAGGCATTTTGTGTAGTCACTGGTTCCTGACGAAATAGTTGCCTGAATTTTGGTTTATAGCACAATATGGCTGCCTCTGCTGCAATGTGGGTGACATCTACACTTGAACTGAACAATGTGCTGGAAAATGTGCAGCCATAAACAGCAGACTGAACAAGCTCCAGTTTTTCTGATCCAGATGAATGACGTAATCTGCTGCCCACACAACCAGATAAAGAGATCTATAATCTTATTATAATTTTGAAAAATCCAGACTTATTTCATTATCCATGTTGTTCTCACAATATCTCCCTCTGCAAAGTGCATTAGAAAAAGCATTCTCCCATTCAGTCTTTACAAAGACCTCCAGGACTAGCTGCTTGTTATACTGCTGTGCTCTGCTGACCATGGCAGTGATAAATAGGTGTTGGTTTAAATGGCAGAAGTTAGTTACAAAGCAATTACACAATTGGCTTTTATAATGGTTGTTTTATTGTTTAGTTCCTGCATGGAACAGTACATGGTATTATGGCTTATGTAATTAAGGACAATATATAGACTGATCAGACTGCTTAGCTGAGGGAAGACTGGTATATAGGTTTGGCCATCCATGAACATGGCCTTACTGGACAGGTATCTGTCCACACCTACTGCCCACATTTTTCAGGCCCTTTTTTTTTTTTTTATCTGATGTGCCTTGGTCTTGAAATTCAGTTACAACCTGTACACAGGCCATTGATTAGCAGAGAACATCATTTACACTTGAGTGGAGCCTCCTTGGTATTTTTTCAAAGTTTTATTTTTTTATTTTTTTTAGCATTTGTACAGATGTTTTTGCACACATACTGAAAAAAAGTGGTTTATAACTGAAAGTGAACCTTTGATTTGGCAAATGTTAATTACTTGGTACTTGGGGTATTGGTAGGGTGACCAGACATCCCCGGTTTCAGGGGACAGTCCCCGGATTGAGGACACTGTCCCCGGACCAAGTCTGTCCCCGGTTTTGTCCCCGGATTGGATAGGGGCTGGGGCAATTTCAAAGACAGTCAGTGCAGAATTAAAAAAAAAAAATCTGAATTACATCCCCCATCCGTAGCTCCTACTAGCTTAAGGGGGTGTATTTTTTTCCATTATCTGTGCCCTTTTCTGATGATCATGTGCTGGTCGGAGCGGAGGGAATATTTCTTCAGTTTCGGGTGCCCATTCCGCTCGCATGTTCTTCTGCCTTGGCTCAAGTCCCGGCCAGCCGCCTGCCTGCTTATCTCCTTGCCTTCCCTGGCGGAGTGATATTCCTCCACTCCCCAGCCAGCCGGGGCCCGGAGAGTAATGCCGCGTACACACGACTGGTTTTTCCGTTGAGAAAATTTTCATTTTTTCCTTTGGACGAGAAAAACGATCATCTGTGGGCTTTTTGTCGTTTTTCTTGACGGGAAAAACTGCATTAATCACGAGGAGAAAAATTAGAACATGCTCTAATTTTTCTCGTCGTGATTCCCGTCGTTTTTTTCCGCTGCAGTTTTCCCATAGGGAAACACTGCCGCGGAGCCCACACACGGTCGTTTTTTTCGACCAAAAAAAAAATGTCATTTAAAACGGCCGTGTGTGGGGGGAACAAGCTGTTCCTCGTTTTTCATGTCGATTTTCTCGACGGTGTTTTCACCGTCGAAAAAAATCGATCGTGTGTACGCGGCATGAGACTTGATAGGCTGTGAGACAGGCGGCAGCAGCGATGGGCAGAGAGTCGCTGATTGTCGCCATTACTAGTAAAAAAAAAAATGTCCCCGGATTTCATTTTAAAAATCTGGTCACCTTAGTGTTGGGGAAGCTTGTAAATCTCAATCCAATCCCACCAATCCTGTAGTATACCAAGTACAAAAGCTGTTGTATGGGGGTGGGGAAGAGTTCTTAGATCTATGTAAACTCTAACTGAATTAGGTTAGAGATTAAAGAGCTTTTTCTCTTTGTGCCTAATGCATGCTCAAAGCACATGTTCAATTATTTGGAAAATAATTATGGGTTGCTGACCTCCTTCTGAATGTGCTAGTTTCCTGACCTACACACTGGTCTTATAGACTGACCTGGAACAGGTATGCTGATCAGGAAAGTAAAAAATCCTTATTTACATACAGGTCAGTAAACTGCTATCAACTTATTATTGCCAACTGTGTCCCATTTGGGGGATTTTCCCGACATCCTTTTTGGTTGCATGTGTCATACAAAATAGGAAATCAAAATAAATTTTCCAATTTCCTGTGTTTTTGGCAGGTAGTGGATATAACAGAAAATTAATGGGGACACAGGTAGAAAGAAAAACAAATTGCTAGTAGAGTTAAGCTGGCCATACCCTAATACATTTCCGCAGGCTGAATGGAAGAAATCGAACGGATTTCCTCATCGACACAAACCACGTGGATGCATAAATCCCCCCTGCCAGGCTATTGTAATCTCAGCCAGAATATTAAAACGGGGCCTGCAGCTGATTGGCTGCAGGCACTGTTTGGTCAACTGTTTTCAGCCCAGTTAAAGCGGAGCTCCCCTGAAAAAAAAAAAAAATTAAAAGCCAGCAGCTACAAATACTGCAGCTGCTGACTTTTAATATTAGGACACTTACCTGTCCTGGAGTCCAGCGACGTTGGTAGCAGAAGACGAGCAATCGCTCGTCACTCTGCTGCCCCCACCGCCATCCTCGGTGAGGGAACCAGGAAGTGAAGCTTTGCGGCTTCACTGCCCGGTTCCCTACAGTGCATGCGCGAGTCGCGCTGCGCCGTTCTCACTGGTCCTCGTGTTCTGGGAGCCGTGTGTTTCCCAGAACACAATGGGTATTCTGTGGGAAGTGACGTACTACCCACAGAATACCCGCAGAGAGGACTCCCGGAAGTGGGTGCAAATACCTGTCTTAGACAGGTATCTGCACCCCCCTCCCCCCTGAAAGGTGCCAAATGTGACACCGGAGGGGGGGGAGGGTTCCGATGAGCGGAAGTTCCACTTTAGGGTGGAGCTCCGTTTTAACAAAAGTCGAATGAGTAATCAACTTAAGTTGAGGCAAATTAAATTTGATCTCTCTCAATTGGCTGAAATTCTAACAGTGTATTGCCAGCTTTAGAAAAGCTACACAATGAAATAGAAAGTCATTTTTGTTTTCTTCTTTGCTATAATGGCAAAATCCTGTTGATCCTGCAGGCTTTACTCCATCCCAGATAGCAAAACTTGGCACAAATTTGTGGCAGTGTTGAATTGTAAGTCTTGTTAACATGCTGCACATTATCACTGGCAAGTTGTACATTTGCAGAGCACTTCAAGCACAAGTTCTAGTTGACAATTTGTAGCAAATTTGCATGGCAAGCAGTGGCGGTGTGTCCATTAGGGGGCGCTTGAGCGCTGCCCCCTCTCTCCAGCCACCCCCTCTGTGTAGAATGGATAGATTCATGCATTGCATGAATCTATCCACGGCCGCTGTAGCCACCCCCCATTCAGGCGTCCGGCCTCTTATCGGGCGCTGGGCGTCTGAATTACAGCGGGGGGGGGGGTGTTTTTGAAGCACTTGATTAGAGCCATAGGCTCGAATGGGCTTCAAATAAGGTGCACTGCGTGCGCCAACCATTGCGCTCGCAGTACACCCAGGTGTGTGAGCAAAGTAAATGAATACACAGAACCACCTCTCAGCCAATCAGGAGGCCCGGATGTAATACTGGGCACCTGATTGGCTGAAGGTAGAGGGGATCCCATTGGCCGCCGTGCAGAACAGGAAGAAGACACGCAACTAGGAGTCCTGCATCCATCGCCACGCAGCTCACTGCCTGTCCCTCTGCCTGACCCACCACCACGATGGGGTAAGTGCCGGGCAGACAGCGGGTGGGCCGGGGAGCACAGTGGCTGCATATTATGGGCACAAAGGCTGCAATTGATGGGGCACATTTGGTTGCATTTGATGAGCACAGAGGCTGCATATGATGGGCACAGAGGCTGCATATGATGAGCACAGAGGTTGCATATGATGGGCACAGAGGCTGCATATTTTGGGCACAGAGGCTGCATATTTTGGGCACAGAGGCTGCATAGTTTGGGCACATTTGGCTGCATTTTTTGGGCACATTTGGCTGCATATGATGGGCACAGTGGCTGCATTTGCTGGGCACAGTTGGCTGCATATGATGGGCACAAGTGGCTGCTTTTGCTGGGCATATAGTCTGCATATGATGGGCACAGTGGCTGCATATGATGGGCACAGTAGCTGCATATGATGGGCACAGTGGCTGCAATTGATTTTTTTGTTTCAGTATTTTTCAGAAATGTATAAAAATTTTCAAAATTAAAAAAAATATATATATATATATATATATTTTTTAAAGTGTCCCTTTAAGTGGGTGTGTTAAGGGCACCGGACACGGGGTGCTATTGAAGGCATGACCCGTGTGTAAACACGTGATTGGGGCTAAGAAGCTCTATTGGCGTAGTTTAGAGTGTGTTCGGGGCGCAAAGCTTGTAGCCACAAAAACGCTACCTCTAGGCTCTAGCATTAGGTTTCCAGTGCTTGTAATTAATTGATTGGATCCATAGGGTGGGGCTTTGATCAGACCTGCAGCGTCATTGGCTAACAGGCTGCCTGTCTCCTTCAGTAAGTGAGGGGGAAATCACGAGCAGAAGAGAACTGGTCAGGGCAGACAGGGAGCTATGTGCAAAAGCAGCTCCATTCATCCCTGTGACACAGACTCAGCATCCAGCAGTGCACACAGAGGGATCACACAGAAATCTTCAGGTACATTTCTACATGCCAGGACTGTAGGGGGGAGGGGGCAGAAGGGGCTATTATCACTGTGTCCTGACTCCTGAGAGACTGTAAAGCAGCATTTTAATCTCTAACTTTACTTCACCTCTGCATGTAATGCAAGTTTATACACCTTCCCTTTTCTCCCCTGCCTGTTCAGCTGCTATAGAGAAACAAAAGGCATTGTTCTTAAATTAACATTATTCACATGTAAATCGCGTGGGCATTGTTATGCAAATTAGACCGGCCGCCGCAATTCATATGCAAATCACGCCCCATCCGCTGCATGCCGCCCACCTAGACAGCATACAGATGAGCAAGGGGGGCTTGAGGTGCAGAGGAGGTGTGCAGTCAGAGGGGGTGTACAGAGGTGCAGAGTGGATGGGAGGGAAGGAAGGGTTGGATTGCAGAGGTTAGCAAAGTAGGGGTTTGGGGGACAGAGGTTAGCAGATGATGAGTTAGGGGAAGAGTTGTACTGATGGGAGATAAGAATGCAGAGATTAGTAGACAGATGGGGGGGGGGCACAGTAGGTGTACAGACCCAGGAACTCAGCTCAGGGATGATGGGAACCCCTCATAATGGGCACAGCAGGTGTACAGACCCAGGAAATCAGCACAGGGATGGTGGGAACCCCTCATAATGGGCACAGCAGGTGTACAAACCCAGGAACTCGGCACAGGGATGGTGGGAACCCTCATAATGGGCACAGCAGGTGTACAGACCCAGGAACTCGTTACAGGGATAGTGGGAACCCTTCATAATAGGCACAGTAGGTGTACAGACCCAGGAACTCAGTACAGGGATGGTGAGAACCCTCATAATGGGCACAGCAGGTGTACAGACCCAGGAACGCAGTACAGGGATGGTGGGAACCCCTCATAATAGGCACAGTAGGTGTACAGGGATGGTGGGAGGAACCCTCATAATGAGCACAGCGGGTGTACAGACCTGGGAACTCAGTACAGGGATGGTGGGAACTCCTCATAATGGGCACCTCAGGTGTACAGACCCAGGAACTCAGTACAGGGATGGTGGAAACCCCTCATAATGGGCACCGTAGGTGTACAGACCCGGGAACTCAGTACAGCCTGTCCTTATACATTTACTTGAGATCACTTAGACCCGGTGGGTCTCTATAGTGGGAGGTAGCGCCAACACCCCATTCTTTTATATTTTATCCTATTTTCCCTAGGGCGTTTTTAGGGGGGCTGCAACCTCAGTCTGGTGTTTTCCTGAGCGCGGATTCCCTACTTCTTTAATAATAGTCTAATGTCCATAAAATTTCATAATCTACCCAATAGACCTCATGCACACAGGGTGTTTGCTTTGCTCCTCTAAACATCAGAACTCCTGGCAGGAGAAAAGCCCACTGCAGGCGCATCATGCGTTTTATCGTAAATGTATCCTATTGGCCAAAATATTTTTTTGTTTTGGCCATTTAAATGCATTACCTCTCAAATGCGCCTAAATGCGTCTAGCGTTTCAGTGTGTAGCTTTTTTCTGCGCTTCACCTCCTCTCCTAAACGTGTTTTCCATGGGGTTTTTTTTTTCAGACTGTAATTGCTCTGCTTCTAATATGTCTGTAAATGCCTGTGTGCACATGGACACATAAGCTAACATACAGGTGCTTTTACAGGCTGAGAAAAAAATGTCAAATGCCAGTATTTTTTAAGCTTTAATCAGAGCCCTTTGTAATCTCATGTAGCCATATTCCTAAGCGATCATTACAAGTCTTTTTCTGTGCTTGATATTCCATCAGTCTGATTCATGCTTCAGAGTAAGTTTAAGGCCCCGTTCAGGCTATATTCACACTGTTGTGCAGAGAGGCTCACAGCAGGGGTCCAGTGCGTCCCTGTTCTCCATTTCAGGGATGAATCGGGCCCGAATTTTTGCCTGCATTTGGACCTAAAACAAAGCATATTTCCAGGTTGTAAGTTGGCAAATGTCATTGCAGATCCCTACTTGTTATTGCTTGTATTGAAACTTACATAACACAGTTGGTGTTCTGTACATTGACCGTGCACAAAACACCACCCTACATGTACACTATGTTTAAACATTTGCCATTTTTTTTATGAGTCATAGCGGGCAGCAGATGAAACTACATAGGTAATTGTAATTGTAAAAATACAAAATGTAGTGTAGTACTTACATTTTTTTCTTATCAAAAGCAAAATTACCTTTTAAATGCAACCCCTGTCGTCTAACGTTTAATGTTGTAGAGAGGCTATGCAATGGGTTAATAAAGTCAGAACTTAAAATGCAAGTTTAAACCATTTCCTAGTCTGTGATCTCCAGATATCGTCTGGGTTTTAAAACAAATTGAAGCTTCGTCGGTGTATAATGTGCAGCCTGGTATATGATGTGCAGAGCCCTGTGTATAATGTGCAGCCCGGTATATGATGTGTAGGGATGAGCTCTGGCGTGTTCGCATACTCCACGTGCAGAGCCCGCCAGGAAGTCGGAGCTGCGCTAATCACAGGCAGGGAGACATTGTCCCGATGCTCGGCTGCAGAGATCGTGAAATGTCTCCCTGCCTGTGATTAGCGCAGCGCCGTGCTGACTTCCTGGCGGGCTCTGCACATGGAGTATGCGAACGCGCCAGAACTCATCCTTAATGATGTGCAGAGCCCTGTGTATAATGTGCAGCCTGGTATATGATGTGCAGAGCCCTGTGTATCATGTGCAGCCTGGTATATGATGTGCAGAGCCCGGTGTATAATGTGCAGCCTGGTATATGATGTGCAGAGCCCTGTGTATAATGTGCAGCCTGGTATATGATGTGCAGAGCCCGGTGTATAATGTGCAGCCTGGTATATGATGTGCAGAACCCTGTGTATAATGTGCAGCCTGGTATATGATGTGCAGAGCCCTGTGTATAATGTGCAGCCTGGTATATGATGTGCAGAGGCTGGTGTATAATGCTGACACTGAGTGGAATACAGGGGACGGAGTGGGTGGATTCTATAAGGGGTGTGGCTTATGAGAAGTGGGATGGGCCAACCGTGAAGGGGCGGGGTCTTGCAACCCCCCCATCCTAAAATTTCACCAGCCGCCACTGGTTGGGAGTCCTAAGTGGGTGATGATATCATGAAAGCGCCAGAGTATCTCTGCACCCACAGCCCTAGTCCAGGAGACTAAACAGAAGATTATCGCAGTCATGTAACCACTACTAAAACATCTAAAAACAGGTGATTGGGATGCTATTTCTGTGCTTTTAATAACACAATTTACCTTTGTTTTACTACTTGCTGTTATTGTTGACCTTTTTTAAATACCTTACATCGGCTTTACATTCAATAGAAAAATCTTCTGGATGGGAAGACAGTATTTAAAAACCCACTATAGGTCCTAACCTTTCCCCACCCTAACTGAAGGTTTGGGTCATCCAGGTCATGCAATATATAGTGACACCAAAATGAAATGGACTGGTTGATTATTTCTGAAGACAATATACCATTTATTCAAGCAGCTTTTTTGATGAAGTCACTTGGATGAGTAGTAAAACGGTTTCAAGAATAACAAAGTCTGGTTAATTTTTATTTACCACTACTATATTGATGACTGTATGACTGCAATGCCTTATATTAAATGAAGCTATCAAATATACATTTTTTTTCTTTATGTCTGTATGCAGGCTGCTTAGTTTTTATCCCTCCTCGGTTCCTGTTTTTTATTTTATTTAATGGAACCTCTAAAACTCAAAGGCCTATATTGTGTTGGGTATATGTGATCATTCACCCCTTTTTAATCACGTTTAACTTTTACCCACTAGGATTATCATTTGCGCTGTTTAAAAGCGAACACCAGTGCTCAAATTCTACTGGTTTTGCTGAATTACATTTGCCACTTTGCCACTAACCAACTCCTGTAATTTCCAATGGTTATCTGTCTACCAGTAATAATCAGGATTTGCCTAGATCACAGGATGTGCTGCACTTTTACCACAGACCTGTCACGTCTGCTTTATTTTGAAGAGATTGCTGACTGTTTCACCATGGTCTTTCTCAAGTTGATTGCAGAATCGTTATACTCAACCAAGCAATCTCATCGTTTCAATAGAGAAAGCTTTACTGCCTACATCTATTTAGAAGGCAATGAGACTTAGAGGGTATCTCCCCTAAAAGAAACTTCTATTGACCAAAATTGGATTGGTGTCTTCAAATAAAGCAAGAAATTACATTTTTGGGGAGCATTCTGTACCACCAGTGGTGGTACAGAATAGCTCAAGGCTCCTGTATTGTAACTACTGTAACTATTGTAACTATTTAAACTATTTTTGAAAGTAACATTTTTAAACTGAAATGGACAAGTAATTTTTCTTGTTCAATGTGTTAGCAGACCCCTGATTTGCCACTGGCAACACTTATTCCAACCCAGAGTGTCTCTTATTTTGTAACAGGAACAAAATGGTGTACCATTCACCTGTATAATGGAGGGGTTCCACCATCTTAATTACTTGCATACTCCAAAGGCCCTCCTCCAGAAATAAAAAAATATCCACACAATCAGCCTATTGAAAGTTTTACTGTAAGATGAACAGATGAACAGTGCATTATTCCTCCCAATTCCACCAGACAGTGATGTACCAATTGGGGGGGGGGGGGTCCGCCCCGGGTACTACACCTTGGGGGGGTGGTGTCAGAACACCTGAGCTGTTCATGGTGCTGCCGCCCAAGAGCCCAGGTTCATGGCAGCCGCCGCCGATGTTGCTGCTGGCGAGGCTTCTCCGGATGGCGCCGCCGCGGTCACTCCTTGCTGGCTCCCCAGCTGCTTCATGCTGCCTCCTCCGCTATTGGCCTCTTCGTTGCTGTCCACCAGCTGCAAAGACCTTCATTGTTTGACTTTTTCCAGTAAGACCTGAGCAGGCTCATGAAGGAGGAATCCCCCTGACCATCCTCCCTCTCTGTCTGGAGCTCAGGGGGATGACACTGAGCCTTCCTCCTCCACCCCGGTGTCACAAGGAGGTGTCTATTTTCCTAGATCAGCCCTCCCCTTCCCTGCCAGCCGGAGACTCAACTCCACCACCTTCCCCTTCTTCTACCCAAAAATCAACTTCCTTTTTAATATTTGAGCCTCTCCCATCCTACATTTATATCCTGCACCCCCTTCTAATCCTACATATATATCCTGCACCCCCGCCTAATCTTACATTTATAACCTTTACCCCCTTCTTATCTTATATTTATATCCTGCACCCCCTCCTAATCCTACATTTATATCCTGCACCCCCCTCCTAATCCTACATTTATATCCTGCACCCCCTCCTAATCCTACATTTTTATCCTGGACCCCCTCCTAATTGTCTGTATAGGATTGAGCGCCGGGGGGGGGGGGATGGGTGATGGCAGTATTTGATCTGGCCCGGGGGGGGGGAGGGGGTGGTGTCAGATGTTCCGCCAACGGATGCCAAATGCTCTAGGTACTCCCCTGACCAGACATTAGAATTACTGTTCAGTCCAAACTCAAAGTTAGCATGTCGGTGCCAACCTGAGGGGCATACTTCACTAAAACTATTACCTACATGGTGTTTTTCTGAAGTTTTCCGATTCCTATCAACCCCCCTATGGTTCTTCCACCCCTGCTTATACAAGAATAAGCTGACCTAACCCACAGTACCCACCAGAGGCAGGGCCTCCCTAAAGGGGGTACTAGCAAATGTTTTTATTGTTAAAAAAAAAAATCAAAAGTTGGCTTCAATAACAAAGCTTGCACATTTTGTAATACAGATTTGTAGCATTAACTAAATTACACAGTGATATTGTATTCAGTCAATGATTCAAATTGTCTGAGTGTATACATGTTGCAACATGTACATACGAAATTAAAAAGGCATGGCAAGGCAGGGAAAAGTTCCATCTAAACACTGGGTAGTGGGGCATATCCAGTGACATAAGAATGGGTGAATGAAAATTTCTGTAGGGCATGGTCAAAGCCAGGCAGTGATTATTTATCTATCCAGGGTTGCCACAATTTAGTGTATTTGACTGTCCTGTCTGCAAGTATAGAAAGGAAATTTTTTATTTGATTCAATTTAAAAAAGTATTGTTTATAAATTATATCATATCAATTTTTTCTGAGTGGAGTTTTCCTTTAAATGTTGTAGTTCAATATGAATGTAAAACACAATTAAAATAAACTCACTGAAAAAGAAAAGAGGCTTGTCAAGTGCCATAATTTCTAGCAGGTGTGCCGGTAACATATGGTGCTGAGATGGCATTCTTTTTTTCTGTTTCTTATTTTTCAACATTTTAAATATTTATAACAAGTTTAAATATACATTTCCTTACCACTTGTACAAATGCTTAATGTCTGTCAACTAGAGTACTGTGCTCTTTTCCAGCATTATCTCTAGATAGTAATCTGGATTCGAGTGGTGTTCTTATACAGAGTTCCATGTTTTATTTAAATCGGAGAGAATTGCTATTAAAACTAAAAAATGATTTTTCTTTTCAGCTGAAACTTTATGCTGTGGTAGGTTACAAACTGCAGGAAGGATCAGGTTAGTTATTGTACACATAGGGAGTTCCACCTGTGTGCAGATCATTCATGGCCACAAGCAGTATGAAAAAGTGTGAGAAGGCAAAGGGATGCAGTACATTAAAAAAAGAAAAATCATAAAACGAAGGAATGGAAGCTAAATAAATATACAATTTAGGTATGGTTAGAAATTTTTTTTTTAGAAAATGTAAAGCAAAAAAGAAAGGTAACCTGCGTCTTAAATAACCATTGAGGATTTCCCATCAATGCATTTTTGGGGGATTAATCATATACCTGGTCATAAGTTCACATGCTGAGATAGTCGAGGCAAAATGTTTTCTGCAGCACAGCTGTTTCGTTCTCTTTTTCCACCTTTTGTTGTATCAAGGGTGCAGTGTGGTCGGGGGGTTGTGTTTTTACTATTGGAGCACTTTAAGACATGACAGAATTTTTTATTTTTTTTTTATATTAAATGTCTTTAGATTGTTTGTATTCTAATGGTGGCGACTAAGTGCTGTGCTCTAAGTGTGCTGCAGTTGATAAGGAAACATACAAGCACTTAAGTACTTGTCTCCAAGAAACGTATTGTAGTGATTGTCATGAAACATCTGCTCATCCTTCAACAGACTGAATGTTTTGAAAGGAACATTAACCATCAATTAAATTAGAGCTATTATCTGCATGGCACACAGAGAAAGGCAACATTTCCCCCCATACATCCTTGCCATTGAAGCATAAAACGGGCACAGATTCATTCATCCATCAATAAAGGCTACTCAAGCAGGGTCTTATTGCTCGCACCAATTTTTTCCTATAAAATTGACCAGCTTATTTATTTGTCAGCCTGAAGCATGTTTCAATGACCATACCGGGAAAACAGTTTTCTGTAAGTGACGTTCCAAACTTTTTACACTTTCCATGCATACAATACCAGCACAGATACTGTCAGTGTAAAAGTTAATGTTAAAAATAGTTAAAATTTCTGACTAGGTTTTCATGGCAGAATTTGTGTGCTACTTTTTTTATATAGTTAATTTGCTCAACTTTGCACACTTAACACATTGACCTTCCCTAGAGCCTTTTCAGTTAAAGCAGTAAAGAAAGTTAAAATAACAGTGACCACTAAAAATCTGTTTTTTAAATTAAAGGTGATTACTTTTTTTTTTTTAAACTCTTTTTATTGAAAAAGATATAAGACATTGACAGTAATCAAAGCGCTCAACATGAGCATAGAAAACAATGAGGTACATTTACAGTGCACAAAGGTTTTTCGTAATTACAAATATACAGCATTCTCCTTCAAACCAATCGTGATACATAAGCTCATTAACATATAATCACAAAATTTATAGATAACTATTACTTAATGCCCTTAGCGATATTCTCAAGCATTGGTTATAGTAAGAGCGGAAGAACACCAAGCATCCCACACCTTATAATACTTAGCCAGGCAACCTCTGTGGTCAAAAATAAGTTTTTCAAAAGGTAAGACCTGATTTACCAACTGAAGCCACTTACGTATGGATGAAGGGGTGGGCTAAATCCACCTAAAGTGATTGTAAAGTCCAGTTTAAAAAAATAAAATAAAACAACAAACATGTTATACTTACCTCCTCTGTGTAGTTGGTTTTGCACTGAGCAGCCTGGATCCTCCTCTTCTCGGGTCCCTCTTTGCTGCTCCTGGCCCCTCCCTCCTATCGAGTGCCCCCACAGTCAGCAGCTTCCTATGGGGGCATTGGAGCCAAGTCACAGCTCCTTGTGTCCATTCAGACAAAGAGCCCGGCCTGGCCCTGCCCCCTCTTTCCCCCGATTGGCTGACTGACTTTGATTAACGGCCGCAGGAGCCAATGGTGTCGCTGCTGTGTCTCAGCCAATCAGGAGGAGTATCCTGGGCGGCTTAGACATTCGTGGACATTGCTGGAGAGAGATGGGGCTTAGGTAAGTAATTACGGGGGTGCTGGGGTGTCTCGCAACACAAAAAAGTTTTTTTATCTTAATGCATAGAATGCATTAAGATAAAAAAAAACTCTGCCTTTACAACTCCTTTAAGTGCTACAGCTTTACGAGACAAAAGGGTTTCCATTAACATAGTCCTAGTATGTGTCGGCCACAGTTCCTCGTCCAGGACCCCTAGCAAACACACCAGTGGGGTACATGGAACAGGAACCGACAAAACTGCAGTCAATAAAGCTGCAGATACTTACTTCCTCTACAACAGTCCAACATCCACGAGGTTCCTTGCCAGTGCCAGATGCGTTGGTCTTTGGCCCACTTTATTAGTCCCCATTGCAAGGGTATATTCTTTCCTGTGCCCATAGTTAAGATTTAAAAGTAGTATGGCCAATGCTGTTTTGGCCATACTTCTCTTCTGGGTCACAAAAGTGCACTTATTTCTGCTCTCCTGTTACCCAGATTCAGCTGGTAGTGGACGAAAGCCCACTGTCAGCTGATGTCACAGAGCTGGTCCAGGATCTCCAGAGATACCAACTTTAAGGCACCACTGAGAGCTTGAGCCAGCCACTCCTGCCCCTTCACAGCATGGCGCTCCAGTGAGCCCTGGAGGGCAGAGCAGATGGCCGGTGATCGTCAGTCACCGCTCTCTGCTTTTGTAAATCGGTCATGTTCGCTCAGTTCTCAGTCTTAGGGCCGGTAAGGCACAGCTGCAGCTTTGGGCTGATGATATAGCCATATGGGTAAGTATGTATATCTGTTTTTTTGCTATCTAACACTTCTCCTTTAATAATTTGGAGGTGTATCTATATAGTGTATATGTATACTATTGTTTGGGGAAGCCAGTGTCTGTGATGGACACAGGAATTCCCAAGAGATCTGGGTAGTCATTTTGGGACTGCCCCTGATACAGTAAAGGTCTTTTTTTGAATTAGAGCAGTAGGCAGAGCCAGGTCTATGAAAGATACTTCCCTTGTGGATCCTTCTTCTTGAAAGGCGAGTACATTCACCTGCTATGGGGCAATCTGGATTTAGTCTTGGACAAGAGCACATGCACACTTTTCCCCTTTGAGGACAAGTAGGTAAGCCTCAGACTAACAGAATAAAGATGGGAGAATGAGTCCAGCTAATTCCTTTTTGATGCAGTACCATGAGCACTGTAACACTCCTCCTTTGACACAAAATAATTGTGAAAGTTACATGGGGTTAAATGCTATGTTCTTGAAACGGTTATGCAAAAGCCAAGTGCCATTTACTCTGTAAACTGTCCAATCATTAAGTAAAAAGCATAAAATGAAAAAGTGTCTGATGTGTTCAGTGAAGACTATCCGCATGTAAAGTGGGCTTAGTTTGCTGTATGGCTCCAGGCAGTTGGAAATAATGGCAAAGTTGCCTTCCAATATGCTGGATAGGTTGTGTAATCTGCAAGCAATGCAGGGGGCACAGCCAATACCTGTAAAGAGTAAGGTTCCTCTAGCGCACCGGCCACACCACCTGGGCACCTTTGTAGCATGGGCCCCTGGTGTGGGACTTGACTCCCCTTGGGACTGAACCTGGAATCAAGTATGTAACAGAAGCCTCTTGTGTAAATGTGTCACGTGATCAATGCCCAAGTGTAGAGCTGAAGAAATAGAATGTGGGCTTTCTTGGGTGGAACTGGAAGGGGCATAGTCAGAGCTTTGGCTCACCACTCTTGAAAAGCTTTCTTGTAGGCCCTGGCGCAAGGAACTCACTTAACAAACACAGGGTTTTATATTTTCCACAAACTGCTTATTCTGTAAGGTACCTGTGGAGATGACTGTTTCTTTAAAGCTGGACAAGTTCTGTTTAAGTGCTTTGCACTCCAACAAGCAAAACAACCAAGCACATGTTAGCACAGACACTTCACTGCTGCACCCTTATAAGAAGCAGGTGGGGTCGGCATTCCAGGTACACTGAACATAGCCTAATACAGACAGGGCAGGGATGACATCTTCAACAGATGCCAATTTGAGACCTAAAATTGCATATTCTTTGTTTCCAAACTGTTCTTTACACACACAGTGGACAATAAATGTCTTTACTTACATGAACACTGCTAAAACTTATCTGTTCAATAATATGTTTTACCCCTGCCTAATTGAGTTGGGGAGCTAGCATATTTGTAGGACCTTTGACATATAGTTTCTCCTAGCTGCAGCTAAATCACTGTAGGCATTTAAATACCCCGTAATGTTTTTCCAACTTTAACCCATCCATTTCATTCCAACAAATGTGATTACAGAAATCAACAGTCGTCCATCACACAAACAATAAAACGCTGTCAGGTTAGAGGTGTAATCTCCTTGATTTCAACTGTTCCCGGCTGTACTTCAGTATACTGACACATACAGTGGGTAAAATAAGAATTGATAAATATTGTTAGGGATTGGGGAAAGGGGGCTGGGGTAGAGGAGGAAGGGAGTGTTGAGATTGTTCCCAACTAAGGTTATATGGAGAATCAACTACAATTCTAATGGGTAATAGTGAAAAAAAGACTTTATTGGTTGGATGCTACAAAAATTGAGAGTACACATTTCATCCTAACTGAATGACCTAGGTCATAGAGGAGAAAGGAGTTTCTCCCGTGACTATACATAAATGTATTAAAACTTTACATGAATACACATGCACAGTGCACTGTTAGAAAACAAACATCTAAAAAAGATGGCAGAGAGGACTATAACCCCCCACTACTCCTATCTAAACTTTGTAAGAGCTGTAAACACCATGTATCCGGACATAAATTAGAATTGAACCCGTCACCATTTTTCTAAGTAAATATACATTTCTAATGTTGGTAACAACCCATGCAATCCATACATACAAAGAAACCAAAACAAATCAGTTCAGAAATTAAGTTATGTGTAATAAAATGGAATGACACAGGGAAAAAGTATTGAGCACGCTAACTGAAATTTATTTAATACTTACAATAGAATAGTGCAAAATCCTCATACTTGCCAACAGTCCCGATTTTCCCGGGACAATCCCGATTTTGGGACCCTCATCCCAATCGGAGGCTGTCCCGATTAAAATCCTGGGGTTTTGCTTTTGTCCCGGGAAATCGGAATTGTTTTTGGCACCGCAGCTGCTTCTGGCTCCAAAAATATGTCTGCCACCGCAAGATCTCTTTCCGGCTAGCAGGTTTTTTCCCCTTGTGTTTAGTGAAGAGGGGAGGGGCCTCTGATCCGTGCAGCCAATCAGCTTCTCTCTTCAGTGTACAAGTAGACAGTTCTCTTGTACACTGAAGTCGGGGTTAGCTGCACGGATCGGCCCCTCCCCTCTCCACTGAACATCGGAAACAAGACCTGCTAGCTGCATGGAGCTGCCGCCATACCTCTGCCCCGTGGCCTGCTGCCAGTCTGTGAGAAGCAGAGCCAAGGGACTCAAAGAGCATATATCGCACAGCCGCGGGCTCTTCAGATCAATATGCTGACGTTACCGCTGAGCTCTGACCTACGTACGCTTTGTCCAATAGGATGTCTTCCAGGGGCAACAGAAAGGTCCTATTTACTGTAGAACCCAAGCAGTTTAGTCAGATCAAAGTTAGTGATATGGCTACAGAAGTTTTGCAAACTGGAGCACAGTACTGCCAGTCTGTGAGAGGCAGAGCCAAGGGACTCTACTGCACTGGGGACACCTGATGTAAGGAGGTACTCCACTGGGGACACCTAATGTAAGGAGGCACTCCACTGGGGACACCTGATGTAAAGAGGGACTCCACTGGGCACACCTGATGTAAAGAGGGACTCCACTGGGCACACCTGATGTAAAGAGGGACTCCACTGAGCACACCTGATGTAAAGAGGGACTCCACTGGGCACACCTGATGTAAAGAGGGACTCCACTGGGCACACCTGATGTAAAGAGGGACTCCACTGGGCACACCTGATGTAAGGAGGGACAGCGGCGGGGACGCCCGATGTAAGGGGGCTCCGCTGGGGACGCCTGATGTAAGGAGGCACTTCGCTGGTGACGCCTGATGTAAGGAGGCACTCTGCTGGGGACGCCTGATGTAGGGAGGCACTCCGCTGGGGACGCCTGATGTAGGGAAGCGTTCTGCTGGGGACACCTGATGTAAGGAGGGGCTCCGCTCGGGACACCTGATGTAAAGAGGCACTCTGTTGGGACGCCTGATGTAAGGAGGGACTCGGCTGGGAGGCCTGATGTAAGGAGGGACTCGGCTGGGAGGCCTGATGTAAGGAGGGACTCGGCTGGGAGGCCTGATGTAAGGAGGGACTCGGCTGGGAGGCCTGATGTAAGGAGGGACTCGGCTGGGAGGCCTGATGTAAGGAGGGACACGGCTGGGAGGCCTGATGTAAGGAGGGACAAGGCTGGGAGGCCTGATGTAAGGAGGGACACGGCTGGGAGGCCTGATGTAAGGAGGGACTCGGCTGGGAGGCCTGATGTAAGGAGGGACTCGGCTGGGAGGCCTGATGTAAGGAGGGACTCGGCTGGGAGGCCTGATGTAAGGAGGGACTCGGCTGGGAGGCCTGATGTAAGGAGGGACTCGGCTGGGAGGCCTGATGTAAGGAGGGACTCGGCTGGGAGGCCTGATGTAAGGAGGGACTCGGCTGGGAGGCCTGATGTAAGGAGGGACTCGGCTGGGAGGCCTGATGTAAGGAGGGACTCGGCTGGGAGGCCTGATGTAAGGAGGGACTCGGCTGAGAGGCCTGATGTAAGGAGGGACTCGGCTGAGAGGCCTGATGTAAGGAGGGACTCGGCTGAGAGGCCTGATGTAAGGAGGGACTCGGCTGGGGACACCTGATGGCATCTGGTGGCAGGTGACGTGGCAAGTGACACGCTCAGGGCCCCCACTGAATTCTGCATTATGGTAAGTTGAACTATTTTACATTACAATACAATAGAGTTGCACGATTAATCGCTAAGAATCTAAATCGAGATCTTTTTCCCTTCCCTATCTTCAAAACAGCATGTCACGATCTTTCTAACAAGTGCAGAGAGTTCTCACAGCTGGAAAAACAAAATCCAGGCAGTCTGCCAAGTTTTATTACAACATGCAAATAAGTAAAAACAAAGTATCTTTTCCTTCTTTTATCAAAGGAAAAAACTCTGCCGTGTAAATGAGGGAAGTTTAACCATTTTAAAGACCAAACCTTTTCTGCCATTTGTTGCTTACAAGTAAAAATCATTATTTTCTGCTAGAAAATTACTTGAAGTAACCAAACATGATAGGTTTTTTTTTTTAGCAGAGACCCTAGGCCTAGAGAATAAAATGGTGGTTGTTGCAATATTTTATGTCACACCGTATTTGCACAGTGGTTTTTCAAACGCATTTTAAAAAAAAAAAAAAATACACTTTAATTGATTTTAAAATAACACTAAACAGTAAAGTTAGCCCATTTTTTTTGTATAATGTGAAAGCTGTTACACCACAAGAATCTGGAGAGAATCATGATCTAATAATGAAATAATGCGCTTCAATCATCCTGACACCATGACAACCATGGTGCCGGGATGATTGTAGCGCTAACACCAGGTGTTTGGCATATCTTTATATGCTGTTTGTTAAACTTTATAGAATACACATATTTATATTGTGGTGTAGGATCTGGGCTTGCTGTCCCTCCATCCCTCTTTCTTTCTTTCCTTCCCTCACAATTTTTTTCCCTCCATCCCTCATTCATCTCAGACTCGGACCACACCCCATTTAAACCACGCCCATTTAAGCCACACCCACTGTGAAGTTTAAACCACACCCATGTTTCGCTTTTCGCGCTACATTTCCCTTTCCCCTTGACACCACACCTTAAAACGAATACCCACCCTCTAATTATAATAAGACTCCGCCTACAGACAGAAAAATGTCCCTATATTTTTTTTTACAATGTTGCCAACTATGAATCCTTTGTTGGTAATGACAGCTTCAAGACACCTCCTGTATGGAGAAACTAGTCGCATGCATTGCTCAGGTGTGATTTTGGCCCATTCTTCCACACAAACAGTCTTCAAATCTTGAATGTGTATGTTTTAAAGGAGAAGTATGGGATGGGTTAAATAACTAGTACATATCACATTAGTTACATATCAGCTAATCTTTTTTTCCTACCTCTTTTAGTTTTTACAGCATGTAACTTTCCTTCAGCTGGCAAAAACGGTCCATTTTCAGTTTGAAAAGTTTCAGGGGGTGTGTACATCTACACCAACACACCCCCTGCCTCTGTCCCCCCTCCCCTAAGAGACGTGGCTGTGCTGATAGATAGAAATATATAGTGTAGATTCTCATACACAGCACTATCAGTGACTTCTCTCACATTACACTCACTGAAGTGCTGAAATCTCTGCCGACTCTTCTGACCATGCTGCAGAGGAGGAGGGAGGGGGAGGAGTGAGAAGGGAGGGGGGAGCAGCTATGCTCTGTGAAGTTTCGGGAATGAGCAGAGGGAGGAGAGCCGACATCAATCAAGCAAAATGACAGGAAAGGGGGTGGATCCAGACTTCATATCCAGGCCATTGTCAGGATGATGCTGTATGAAAGACTGTAGAACCTCCCACAGGTATTTATCTAAATTTTAACAGAATGGGGGCACCTCTGAGAGGGCTGGAAGGGTATAGCTATCGGCAGCTCACATAGAATATATGTAAGCAAAAAAAAGGGAAACCCATACTTCTCTTTTAAGGAGAACCCAAGCCTCAGGCTGTAAGCTCTCTGACCTTTGGTCAGAGTGGAAAAGAATGCAAATTAAGTGTAATTTTATTATTGCAGTGTCCTTTTTTTTTTACATCACATCATATCTGATATTGTTGGAACTTCAATAACTTCAATATTTCCTATTATTAATCGCCGTCATTGTACGTTGGTACTTTGACGCTAAATACCGTTGTTATGGCAGCTGCCATAACCCCGGTATTTTCAACAAAGGCGAGCTGCTGGCTTTCAGATAAAAGTGGTCTCTGCGGCAGATTCGCCGCTAGATTACTTTTATCGTGGGCGGGAAAGGGGCCCTTCCCGTCGCGTTCCGGTCATCTCCGCCGCTTACCGGAGTCGTCGGTAGCGATGGAGACGATCGCGTTCTTTCTCCTCTGAGACATGGAGTCGAGTGAGGGAAGATGGCCCCCGCTCGGCTCCATAATATTGAATGGCGGAAGTGATGTAAAACGTCACTTCCGGCCAATGGTCTTAAAGGGGATTTTTATTTTGCAAAATAAAATTTATATTTCATTTTTTTTCTTTTATTATTGCATTTTAGTGTAAATGTTAGATCTGAGGTCTTTTTGACCCCAGATCTCACATTTAAGAGGTCCTATTACAAGGATGTTTACATTCCTTGTAATAGGAATAAAAGTGACCCATTTCTTTTTTTTTACGTGACAGTATAAAAATAAAAAATAAAAAGTAAAATAAATAAGAAAAAAATAAAATAAATTGAAGCAAATGCATACACAATTCGCGCCCGCATATGAAAACGGTGTTTAAACTACACATGTGAGGTATCGCCACGATCGTTAGAGCGAGATCAATAATTCAAGTACCATACCTCCTCTGTAACTCTAAACATGTAGCCTGTAGAAAATTTTTAAACGTCGTGTATGGAGATTTTTTAAGGGTCAAAGTTTGTCTCCATTTCATGAGCGGGCGCAATTTTGAAGCATGGCATGTTGGGTATCAATTTACTTGGCGTAACATTCTTTCATAATATAAAAAAAATTGGGCTAACTAAGTAAAAAAAGTGTATTTTTTCCAAAACAATTGAGCATGTAAGACCGCTGCGCAAATACGGTGTGACATAAAGTATGTTCATCCGCTGACACCCGCTATCCCATAGGGATACCTGTATGTCCGTATTTCATCCGAAAACAGATGGATGAAATACGGACATACGGTCCGCTGGTGTGAAAGGGCCCTTATTGTAAACACTTTTATGAACACTTTAAAACCCTTGTATCTGTATCGTTTGTATGTATAATGTAAACTGAATACATGAAGGCAGCCGTGTTTCCTCATTACATATGTAGACATATTCATTGCTGCTCCTCTAAGGTCACAGAAAGTCTACGGGACAGAGTCTGTCTGAAAATAACTGATGTTGCTGTCTCAAATTTAGGGCTTATTCACACAGGCACTGTGGTCCATAGAGTGAATAAGCGTTTTGTTTATGTGGCTGAAGCCGTCTGGAGCTGCATGCAGGCAGCCTATGTTTCTCTATGGGAATGCAGCGGTTGTATGGATACAGACACGTCTTCTAATGTAACAGCTGTGCAGGGGCCAGTAAGTGGCCCCAAACACACACTGTCTACATATGGGGCCGATTATCTGCCTCTGCATGCCTATGACATAAGGATGAGTGGCTTTTTCCCCTTGTGCCACGTACACACGATCGGAAATTCCGACAAGAAAAGTCCTATGTGAGCTTGTGGTCGGAAATTCCGACCGTGTGTATGCTCCATCCGACTTTTTCTGTCGGAATTTCCGCCAACAAAAGATTGAGAGCAGGTTCTCTATTTTTCCGAAGGAAAAAGTTCTTGTCGGAAATTCCGATCGTCTGTATGCAATTTTGTCACGCAAAAAAACACGCATGCTCAGAATCAAGCAGAAGAGCCGAACTGCCTATTGAACTTCATTGATCTCGGCTCGCCGTACGTCACCACGTTCTTGACGTTCGAAATTTCAGACAAGATTTGTGTGACCGTGTGTATGCAACACAAGTTTGAGCCAACATTCCGTCGGAAAAAAATCCACGGTTTTCTTGTTGGAATTTCCGATCGTGTGTACGCGGCAATAGAGAAACATGGGCTTCCTGCACACAGCTCCAGGTAGTTCCAATCACTTAAACAAGGTGCTCATTCACACAGTATGGCCCACAGCGCTCGTGTGAATAAATCCTAATTCTGTGGAAAAGGCACTTATTTATCTAAAATTATTATGTACTTTTATTGCTAGCATATGCCCTGATAGTTGTGAATTGGTTAACTTTAAGAACATGAACATTTTTAATTGATCACTAAATCATGCCTTACATTAGGTTCTAAGGACTTAAATGGGGGTTGGCTTCTGATTTCCTTGAGCCTGGAATGTGGTTATATTTTGTGTCTAAATACAAAAGGGCCTTTTATTTCATATTTGTACAGTGTGAAGAAGAGACGTGCCTGTGTAGCTTTATGTTGGTGAATAATTTATTACCTATCCAACAGTCTACTATAGTGGCTGATGTTCTCATGTTCTCCTTTGTCACCTTGGGCCTGTAGCTAGAAAGAGTGTTGTTGCAACACCAAATCCGGTACTTATTTCTGCTTGAATCTATTATATTTTGATCAAAGAAAAAGGAAGGCAAACATTACATTAAGAATTAAAAAAGACAATTATTCAATTGCTTTGCTTAGCATGCCAGTTAATGAGACAGTATCAGTAATTCATGAGTGATCCTCACTGGGGGTTGGTTAGGAAGAGGATGAATTAGTATCATCTCCAAGCTGCCCTATGTGTATGAGAACACTTGTGTACTAATAAGAATGGAGTGGCATAGTTTATATAAAATCATTATTGAAAGTGAAGAGAAAAACCAGGTAAAGGTGTGACGGTGTGTACAAGTGCTGGAGGGTGTTTTGTACTGTTCAGGACATTCAAGCAAGTCTGCTAATCTATAGAAACATGTAACTAGTGCTGTCTGAAATGACAGCTAAATGGTTCTGGATGGATGTTCTATATAAAGCTAAACTCTGGGCATAAGCACTTTCATTTAAATCTATTTCTCAATATTCACAAAGGATATAAATCAACGTTGTGTGCACCAAATGCCTTTGCAAACCCAGATATTACATTGGAAAAGTAGCAGTGACATCATCACTGTGCTCCACATAAACCATGCAGATAGTAAAGCTGTGGGTGGGACCAAGCAGGTACTGTACTGCCATTACAGGCTGCCTGCAGAGAACTACAGGAGGGGGAGGATACAAGACCAGTTACCCTGTACATGGAGAAAGAGCAGCAGGGCCCGGTCTTTATTACAGAAGGCACAGACTAAGAATTTAAAGCTGGATTACTGCACCAATCTGAAAAAAATACACAAAACACATCAAGATTCAAGTTAGAATACACATAGCTTTTGTAGGCAATATTTGGCAATATTTGGCAGTGAGCCAGGTATGCTAGGTACGCCACTGCCTGCATGCTTCTTGCACCCACTCTCTGTGGGAGGTTGGAACTGGGCCAATCATCATCATTAAAGGAACACTACAGGTTCCCGTTTTTTTTTTTTTTTTAAATAACAAACAGTTTATACTTGCCTCCACTGTGCAGCTCGTTTTGCACACAGTGGCCCCGATCCTCCGCTTCTGGGGTCCCTCGGTGGCTGTCTCGGCTCCTCCCCGCAAGGACTCCACACCATAATGCGAGCGAGCTTGCATGGTGTGGAGTTATTGCGGGCGCGCTCCCGTGATACAGCGGCGGCCATAGCCGCTGACTGTATCACTCGGCCCCGCCCCCGGCGCGCCATGTCATTGGATGTGATTGACAGCAGCGCCAGCCAATGGCTGCGCTGCTTTCATTCCATCCAGTGTAGCCAATCGGCGGCCAGGCTGAAAACCGAAGAGGATGACGGGGACGAGCGCGAGACTTTCGAGGGGCCAGGTAAGTAAAACGAGGGCTCGGGGGGGGGGGGCCGGTATTGTCGAATGTTTTTTCACCTTAATGCATAGGATGCATTAAGGTGAAAAAACACGTAACTTTACTACTCCTTTAACACCACAGTGGGGAGTGAAGACATCCTGACAGACTGTATGGTAAGAGGTTCTGCAGCAGCTGTATGACCACAAGGCTGACACAGCAAATGTTGATTTAACAGAATGCTTATAAGCCAGCCAAAGAAAACATCTTGTCAATGATTTTTATGGAACTGTGTAGCTGGTTTATATTGACTATCAACAAACACTATATCATTTTTGTTGTTTGCCTGGAGTTCCACTTTGAGATTACTGTCTTAAGCCTATGGGTAAATCTAAAAAGCAGGAACAGCCTTGAGCAGATGTAGTAATAATTAACAGGGGACCAGCTTGGAGGAAAGCCTCCCTCATACTACCTCACTTTTGCCGGTATGGCAGCCTGTTATTGGGGCAGAGTTGGGAGGGAGGAAGCAGGGGACAAACAGTTTCCTGCTGCCCCAGAGGATAGAGCTTCTACTCAGTAATTACAAGGATGCCTGGCCTTGTATTAAGGGCACTCAGATGCAAGGTCAAAGCAGGAGCCAGACTTATGGAAGCCTTCTCAATTGTCAGTTTACAGATTTCCTTCTCCTGTGAGAGATTTTATTACTGATGGATGATGGTTGCGAGTCGGTTCCAGATACGATGGTATACATTTTAATAAAATAAGCTGTTTTAAAATTTCCATCCTTGGTCTATAACGTCCCTAGCATTTAACTGCACCAACATAAATATGTAGAGCCAATTCAGTGCCGGAAGAGCAGAGCTTCCACACATAGCTGTATTCTTGTCAATAAAGTCCCAATGAAAAACACATCTCTTCCCCTAGTTTGCCTCCCTAAAAATGGAGTAAAGAAAATGAGGAACAAATCTATTACTGATAAATCTATTACTGATAATGACCATTCAATATTCATCATTTATTCTCTTGAAAAATTAAGCAAGGATTTTGACAGTCTTTACAAATTATTCTTAACCACTTGCTTACTGGGCGCATAAACCCCCTTCCTGCCCAGGCGAAAATTTCAGCTTTCGGCACTGTCACGCTTTGAATGACAATTGCGCCGTCGTGCGACGTGGCTCCCAAACAAAATTGACGTCCTTTTTTCCCCACAAATAGAGCTTTCTTTTGGTGGTATTTGATCACCCCGGCGTTTTTTATTTTTTGCGCGATAAACAAAAAAAGAGCGTCAATTTTGAAAAAACACAATATTTTTTAATTTTTGCTAAAATAAATATCCCAATTTTTAAAAAAAAAAACTTTTTTTTTTCTCAGTTTAGGCCGATACGTATTCTTCTACATATTTTTGGTTAAAAAAAATCCCAATAAGCGTATAGTGATTGGTTTGTGCAAAAGTTATAGCGTCTACAAACTAGGGGATAGAATTCTGAATTTTTTTTATTTTTTACTAGTAATGGCGGTTATCTGCGATTTTTATTGTGACTGCGATAATATGGCGGACACATCGGACACTTTTGACACATTTTTGGGACCACTCACATTTATACAGCGAACAGTGCTATAAATATGCACTGATTACTGTATAAACATGACTGGCAGGGAAGGGGTTAACACTAGGGGCGAGGAAGGGGTTAAATGTGTTCCCTATGAGTGATTCTTACTGTGGGGGGGAGGGGACTGACTGGGGGAGGTGACCGATCTGTGTCCCTATGTACAAGGGACACAGCATCGGTCTCCTCTCCCTGACAGGACGTGGATCTGTGTGTTTACACACACAGATCCATGTCCTTGTCTGTGTAACCGCCGATCGCGGGAACCTGGCGGACATCGCGGCCGCCAGGCACGCGCATCGACATCTCAGTGATGCGCCGGCGCACGCACCCCAGTGGCCAGAGGAGCAGAGGTCGTATAATGACGGCCTCCCGGCATTTTAGAACCACTTTGCGGCCGTCATTTGTCGTATGGCGGGAGCAAAGTGGTTAAAAAAGGGAGAAACTCCAGGATGGCAAAATTCAGTTTTTGGGGAGAGATGATCTTATTTCTGGTATTTGGGAGCTGCTCTCCAGACAGTTGATTGATGTGTAAATCTATGTAAACTTATATGCTTTTATTACTAATTCTACTAATACCGCGTACACGCAATCGTAAATTCCGACAACAAAACCGTGGATTTTTTTCCGACGGAATGTTGGCTCAAACTTGTGTTGCATACACATGGTCACACAAATTTTGTCGGAAATTCCGAACATCAAGAACGCGGTGACGTACGACGAGCCGAGATCAATGAAGTTCAATAGGCAGCTCGGCTCTTCTGTTTGATTCTGAGCATGCGTGTTATTTTGCGCGTCGGAATTGCATACAGACGATCAGGATTTCCGACAAGAACTTTTTCTGTCGGAAAAATAGAGAACCTGCTATCAATATTTTGTTGGTGGAAATTCCGTCAGAAAATGTCCGATGGAGCCTACACACGGTCGGAATTTTCGACCAAAAGCTCACATCGAACTTTTCTTGTTGAAATTTCCGATCGTGTGTACGCGGCATTAGTATCATACAGAGGGCAGGGGCATGCGAGGGAACCAACTTCCCAACTTTAAAATTTAAGTTCTCAGGGATTGAGTACAAAAGTTAAGGGTAACGGACAACATTACACTCACCTCATCCTAAGAGAAATATTTAGGTGGCAATTGCCAAATTCCTTTTAAAAAACTACTACTTGCCTGGCAGTTATGCAGACCCGCTGGCTTCAAATCAGAACTTAACAAAGGCATGTCATGAATGATAACTGTCACAGTTGCTTGTGTTTTCAACTGAACTGTCAAGCCATCAAATGGCTGGTGTTATAACTGATTATATGTGCAGCACCTCGGCAACTGCAGATCAAACACAGGCTAAGATGGCAGCTTTCTTGGCTGTAAAGGAGAGGAGGGTTTATTTCCGCTTTAATACTTTGACTAACTGATCTGGAAAAATTATGCAAATCAGGAAAGTTGAAGTAAAATCCGAACTTTTTATCAGCATACTTGCTGTGGGTTGGTGACTTGGAGTAATAAAGGGTCAGGATCAGAATGACAGACAGGAAAGTGAATCTACCTCCATGTTTGTCTCCATTAATAGGTCCCTCATAGGGTCATTATCAGTCAGATTAAACCATTTCAGACATACTTAGGCCCAGTATTGGTGGACAGCTCATGTGGCCAATATTTATCGATTATGATAGCAAACATCCAGGATGGTAGGAGCAGATGTATAATGACTTTATTCTCTTGTGTGAGCTGTTATAGTTTCTGTGCCCTTTACAAGTTCTTCCTGGGTACTAAACATCCAGAATTGACAGATCACATAACATGTGTATGGCCAAATCTGTTTAAAAAGTGATGTATTTTTTGGACAAAGCAATCTTTGTAGTCACCTTTGACCTCATAACAAGACCAAATATTTTACATTTTGTGTCAATATGGGAACTTATAAATCTATATTCATGAATGGTATCAACAGAGGCGGCTCTAGGTTTTGTGAGGCCTTAGGCAAAATATAGACATGAGGCCCACTCATGCCCATAATAGGAAAAATAATTCAAGCAATAAAAATTGCCTGTATAAGGAGGGTACAGGGGGAGGGTAAATGGGCACAGTACAGGGGACAGAAGGGCACAGTACAGGGGACAGGAGGGCACAGTACAGGGGGGGAGGGTAAGTGGACAAAGTACAGGGGGCAGGATGGTAGAGTACAGGGGGAGGGTAAGTGGACAGAGTACAGGGGGCGGGATGGTACAGTACAGGGGGAGGGTAAGTGGATAGAGTACAGGGGGCAGGATGGCACAGTACAGGGGGAGGGTAAGTGGACCGAGTACAGGGGGCAGGAGGGCACAGTACAGGGGGAGGGTAAGTGGACAGAGTACAGGGGGCAGGAGGGCACAGTACAGGGGTAGGGTAAGTGGACAGAGTACAGGGGGCAGGAGGGCACAGTACAGGGGGAGGGTAAGTGGACACAGTACGGGGGGCAGGAGGGTACAGTATAAGGGCAATAATGTATAATACAGAGCTGCTCTCACAGATCCTAGCTATTCTGACAGGCTGTCACTGGGGAAATAAAGAAAGAAAAGGAAAAGAACATCCATCATATAAGTGTGTACCACAATAAAATGCTATAGTGTGATAGATCTCAAGAATAGTTAATAGATGTACATTCCAAAGTGCTGGTACAATAAATAATAAGCATAAAACATACATGTCACACAAAAAAAACAACAAAACTGTGCTGTGATAAACTTGTGCAGATCCAACTATTTGCTCGGACTTCGGTGTACCATCACCAAAACAAAGCACATACCATTTGCTTACCAAAAAAATGTGACTCCTTAAACTTATGAGGTCACTTGCACTTGTCATCTGTTGGATATTTACAACCACTTCACTCAAACAACAACACTGCAGGTAGAGTAGCTTGGTCCGATACTAACCACAGGGAACCCCGTAAATGCAAAGAATAAAGCAACACCAGGACAAGTAAACAATTTGTTGCTTTATCCTAGTAAAGTTTGCTGTAAGTACATTACTTCAATAAAGCAGCACAGTATGTCCTGGTAAGGTAATGCATACAATGTTTTTTTTTTTTTTTTACGAAAGGCAAATCCACTTTGCACTATAAGTGCAAACTACAAGTGCAAAGTGCACTTGAAACTGCACTGAAAGTGCACTTGGAAGTGCAGTCAATGTAAATGTAGCGGCTTCACCCCTGTCCCTTGCTTTATCGGTTATATGGCTGTTGTCTAGGGGTACCTGGGAGAGAGATCATACACACCACGGCCCATGTCCTCCTGTAACTAAGAGGTGAAGGCCAGAAGATTGGGCTTTGGTGTAGGTGTCCTAGAGTCAGGTCCAGTCCTTCGTCCCTGACTCCTTTGCTTAGTAACCCAAGTTCCACACAGTGAATAGGTACAACTCAGTTTTATTCTTCTCGCCAAGCAATAAAACAATCTTTCTCCTTTGGAAACATGGGGGACAGATCGAGGCACAATCCTTTCCCTTCTTGCTGCTGCCCACTGTGGTGTCACCAGTGGGGAATAGTCACTGCCACTGACTAGGTAATATAGAACATGAATTACCTTTGCTCACTTTGCCCCTGTCAGAGGAAGAAATCCGTCCAAGGGAGAAATGGAGGCCTCTCTGTCACCAGCGATGCTGCGCCGGACTCTTCGGAGAAGTTACTGCACACCAGTCCTCACGAACTCTCATTTCTTATCTTTATTAAACCATTTTCCAATTTACAGTACATTCAATCCCCTTTCCCCTCCCCTCCCAAATTCCCATACAAAACAGATAATAAATAATATCTTCTTAGAACCAGCCAACCCGTCTTCCCCTTCCCCTAAACTTCCATCCACTCCTTTCATACTCCATCCCCCTCCCCTTCAAACTCCCCCACTCTCACTCGTTCCATCCTTACCTCCTCCCACTCATCCATCCCTATCTTTGAAGTCTTTACTTATATTGAATTACTATATGTAGCGGGGTCTTCAGATTTAGTGGGATACACCTGGGGGTAGTGTGACCCAGGTGTGTAATTATGTCAGGGTTTAGACCCCTTTTTGTTATTCGTGGAGGATTGGGGGATGTAATATTCTCCTTTGCCTGTGGGTGGCAGAGTACCTACAGGCTTCAGGTAGAATCATCACCATAGTGCTACCCTTTTGGTTCCTTCCTGGAGATGGTACGGCTGGGGCGGGGAACCTGCCGTGGTGTTGATGGGAGGAGATAAAAGGGGGAGACGCCCTCGCCACGAGGTCTTCGGGGGGGGATCAGCTCGTCGCGCACCCAGGCACCTTCGGCCTGGGTGCGGGCGGTTCAAGGTTCCGGCCTAGGCGCCCTAGGCCTGGCTGGAATGAAGCTGGGATTCCATCCCAGGCACCTTCAGCCTGGGATGAGGTACTATTGAGGAGGCCTGGGACCCAGTGACTCCGACTGGGTCCCGCAAGGGTGAAGTGATTCCAGGGTGCCCCTCGCGAGGGGACCCACATCTGAGGTGAGGAGGCTGGGGAAGTCACCCGTCCGAAGATTCCGGTGCAGCGTCAACCCGGTGACGGATGGGCCTCCGGTAACTCTCTTGGAGGACATCTTCCCCTGATAGGGGCTGCAACGCAGCGGAGGTGTTCGAATTAAGACTCCTGCAACCCTTGGTCATAGCACAGGGGGTGTAGGGACCCGGATCAGTATAGTGCCTCGACCTGCTCATCCCACCGTATCCTGCCATCGCATTGCCTGTATGTGGAGATACGAAATAAAACCAACAGTTGGACTGTGATCGGTGTATGGACTCTGTTAATGGGAGCAAAGGGTGGTTTAGTGGTTTTCTGCCCAACAGACTCGGTACATGCCCAAGACACACCGGCCCGAGGAAACATCAGATATTGGCCTTCACCTCACCCACCGTTATGGGGAGGACATGGGCCATAGCGCACCTCACTCTGTCGCGTGACATGCCCCTAGCTAAAGAGGACGGGGTGAGGGGGCCGCTACATATATATTTTTTTTTTTTCTCCTGCCAAGGTTTCCAAATTTTTTCAAATCTTTTTAGAGCTCCTTGTCTAATATATGTCGTCCTTTCTTTTAGTATTGTTAGGTTCATATTTTGCTCCCAGTCATTGCTAGACGGTGGGGAGGCTGATTGCCATTTCTGCGCTATCAGCTTCCTAGCTTGGAATAGGCATCTTGTTATTGCTAACTTGGTATTGTCATTTGTCCCCTCCCCCTCCAGCCAGCCCAGTACACATTGTAGGGGTTCCAACTCCATCTGTATTTCAAAAGTCTGCTCTATCGTTCTCACAACCTCCCTCCAATATCGATGTAACTTCGGACATCGCCAAAACATGTGTATCATGTCCCCCCCTTCTCTTCCACACCTAGGACAACTATCGTCTGCTCTACGCCCAAAACGAAAACGTTTATACGGGGTGTAATATGCTCGATTTAACAAGAAGAGGTGGGACATCCTCTGAGAGGGAGACAGTGATACCGTCGGAGCGAGTTCCAAAATTCTACCCCACTGTTCATTAGATAAATTACCTATGTCTTTTTCCCATTTCTTCCTATGTGCCTGACCATGGGTTCCCCTTTGGCTCCCCTCATGCAAAAATTGGTAAATCCTTGATATTGCATATTTAGATGTTTTGGTGTTAACGATTTCCTTTAAAAGAGGGATCTTACTCCAAATCATTACTGTTCCTTTATATTGTTTTGCTAATGCATGCCTTATCTGTAGGTATTTGTAGAAAGATGCATTTGGGAGTTTATATTGTTCTCTTAATGTCTGAAAAGTTTTTAGTATGCCATCCTGATACAACTGTGAAACATATTTTATGCCCTGTCTTTCCCATTCCTTAACTGTTCCCATCTTCTGTATTTCTATTAAGTTGTCGTTCTCCCATATAGGGGTATACTCATTAATACCATTATATCCAAGCACAGTCTTCACCTCTTTCCATGTTCTAATCATAAGGTCCAGGGTAGGCGATTTAATAGGAAATGAGCCTGACTCCACCGCTTCTACTAAATAATCATGCGTAGGGTTCTGTATTAATATTCTCTTTTTTATTTCTCCTCCTTCCATGTTGCTGCCCTTCATGTATTGGATCTGGGCTGCCAAGAAATAGCTAAACGGATGTGGGAGTGCCACCCCTCCCTCTCGCTTGGTCTTCTGTAAAGTACTTAATTTTATTCTGGCTACGCCCCCTTTCCAAATTAACTCCCTGTATATACTTTCTATTTTTTTTAAACCATTTTTTGTTTACCCACACTGGGGAGTTTTGTAGGACATAGAGAAGCTGTGGCATCCAGACCATTTTTATTAAGTTGCAACGGCCTGCCACTGAAAGTGGGAGGCGTTTCCATATTTTACTTTTTCCCCTATATTTATTAAGCAAGGGTATCAGATTATCTATAATGTAATGATTAGGGTCTTTGGTTATATTTACCCCCAGATATTTTATTTGAGTTGTTATTTATATCCGTGTAGCCTCTTGCGGTAAAGGATTTAAAAGAGGGTCCACTGGCATCAACATAGATTTTCCCCAATTTATGGACAGGCCTGAGAATCTTCCAAAGTTCCTTATTTGTTCCATAGCTTTTCCCAGTGAATACTGGGTATCCCCCAGTAACAAGAGGAGATCGTCGGCATATAATACTACTTTCTCCTCTATCTCCCCTCTTTTAAATCCTCTTATCTCCGGGGTCGACCTAAGAGCTATTGCTAGAGGTTCTATTGCGAGGGCAAACAGAAGGGGGGACAGCGGACACCCCTGTCTCGTTCCCCTCTGCAATCGAAACCTCTCGGATTAAACATTGTTCACTTTCACTCTCGCTTCTGGGGTTTTATATAACAATTTGACCCATTTCATGAAGGTCGGGCCAACCTGGAACTCACTCAAGGCTCTCCACAAATATTTCCATTCTACATTGTCAAAGGCCTTGGCGGCATCAAGCGAGACAATTGCTCTTGTTCCATCTTCCTCTGTTGGTATCTGAAGGTTCATGTAAACTCTTCTTATGTTTGTATGGGTAGCCCTGCCCGGGATAAATCCCGATTGGTCAGGGTGCACCAATTTCTTGACTACCTCTGTTAATCTGGCCGCCAAGACCTTTGACAATATTTTTACATCTGTGTTGAGTAAGGATATAGGTCTATATGATGAAGTATCCAGTGGATCCTTTCCTTCTTTATGGATAACTATTATTGTTGAATCCATCATAGACGGAGGGAGTTCACCTTTATCCATAGAGCTATTTAGGACCTTAGTAAGCTCCGGGAGTAGCTCTTTCCCAAAGTGTCGATAGGTCTCCACTGGGAGACCGTCCGGTCCCGGGGATTTCTGTCCTGCCATCTCTTGCACTGCACGTTGTACTTCTTCTAAAGTTATGGGTTTGTCTAGCTCTGCTCTATCTATCTCCGAGAGTGAGGGAATGGTTAACCTTCCAAAAAAGGCATCCACTTCCTCTCTCCTTTCCACTTGCCTTGAGCTGTATAGATCCACATAAAAGTCCCGGAAGCTATCTATTATTTCTGATTTTTGGGAAGTAATTCTGTCCCCTTTTACCCTTATCGCTGGTACCATTGAGCTAGGTGAGTTTGTTTTAATTAATTGGGCCAACATTCTACCTGCACTTTCTCCTTCTGCAAATGCTATTTGTTTTTGAAAGATTTGTTTATTTTCTATTTTTTTTTAAATTAATAAACGATAGTTCTGCTGCGCTTGTATCCATGCTCTAGAGTTATTGAGTGTTGGATCCCTAATAAATTTTGCTTCCTCCCTAAAAACCAACTCGCTAGCTATTCGCTCATTTTCTCTGGATTGTTTTTTTATCCTAGAGATTTTTTGAATCATTATGCCTCTGAAGAAGGCTTTTAATGTGTCCCATACCACTTGTTCTGAGGCAGTACCTTGATTTATTTCTATAAATTCTCTGATCTCCTCTAATATCTCTTTTGGATCTTTTAGTAATTCCATCCAGTGTGGGTTTATTTTCCCATCCCTTTGGTGTAATATTTCTCCTGTGTCTAGTTCCACCATCATTGGGGAGTGGTCCGAGAGACTCCTTGGCATATATTTCACTTGTTTTAATATTGGTATTGCCTCTTCATTACCAAGGACTAGATCTATTCTTGAAAGCGTGGAGTGTGTTCTGGAGAAACATGAGTACTGCTGAGTCTCGGGGTTGTGTAATCTCCACACATCCTTCAGACCTATTTCATCCAAGAATTTAGATAATCTAGCATCTCTTTTTCTATTCTGATGTCCATTACTGGGGAATCTGTCCTTACACCAGTCTACGACCGTGTTAAAATCTCCCATCGTAATCACCGGTACCTCCGGTCTCTCCAGAACAAACTCCATCAAGCTAGTCAACACTATAGTATTAAAAGGGGGTGGAATATACAGGTTGACCAGTATATATGGTTTGTTGTCTATCTTACAATGCAAGAAGACATAGCGCCCTATATCGTCCACCTTGCTCTGGATACATTTAAACATTATGCCCGCTTTAATGAATATGCTTACTCCTCTAGAGTATGAGGTGTGGACTGAGTGGAACTGCGTTTGAAACTCTCTCCATCCTAATTGGGGTGCCGAGATATTCGTAAGATGGGTCTCCTGGAGGCATATAATTGAGGCTCCATATATTCTCATCAAAGACATTACTGCTGCCCTTTTCCCTAAATCTCCCAAACCTCGAACATTCCATGAGCATATTATTAAATTTTTCACTTGTGCCCTATTAATCATTAATTTTTACTGCAAGTGTAATTGTCCATATCCATAGTGAGTCCCCTAAGTATCAAGACGTGCCTGTTTCTCTCTTTCTTCAATATTTTCTTCATGTTCTTTCTTTGTGTAACCATCACCTCCATTCTTTCTCTCCATGCATACATACTTTCTTTCTCGTGTACCCTTGTCTCCGCCTTCCTCGGCTTGGGTTGAGGCTTCCTATTGTGACCCATACTCACAACCTCCCTCAAATCTTCACCCTTTTGGTGCATCCCATGTTTTGTTTCCCCTTTATTCCCTCCCCCTCCCCCTCCTACCTCCCTCCTAATCCAAAATACATCTACCCCATTCCTCATCCGGTTTTATACTTGGGAGATTGTTCCTGCTTCCCCCTTATAAAGGGAGACAGCATGAGCATCGTTCCCTTCATTCAGACTCACCCCTTATTCCTCCCCTCCCTCCCCTCACCTCTTCATATCCCTCTCATGTCTCTCTCCCCCAAAAAGTAGAGAACAAACAAAAAAAAAATAAAAGAGGGGGATAATGATCCCTGTGTATTTCAAATTCTAAAATTCTATATTTCGTGTTTCCCTTTATAGGTATATCTACTTATCCCTGTCTCCTCCCAGTAAAAAAAAAAAAAAAACATGTCTTGAGTAAATATAATAAGCAACAGTCAATATGTATAATCTAAAATATAAGAATGTCTTGAGTAAATATAAAAAGCAACAGTCCATATGTATAATCTCTATGGGACTTCACTATGCGATAATAGCCACTCCGTTGCCCCCTCCGATGTATCAAAAAACTTTATCCCATCTGGTGCGTTCACCCTCAGTCTTGCTGGATATAGTAGTGTGTATGTAAGTTTTAATTGCTGTAGTTTGCGTTTTACTTCGCCAAACCTAGCTCTTTTCTTCTGCAGTTCTGGTGAAAAGTCTGGGTAAATAGATATCCTAATTCCATTATATAGGACATTTCCCATCTCTCGGGCCTTCTGGATTATTGTCATTTTATCTTTAAAATTAAACATCTTGATCAGGAGAGGGCGGGGGGGGGGGCCGTCTTGTCTAAGGCGTCTGGCAGGGACCATATGCGCCCTTTCCACCGCTAGGAATTGCGAAAAAGATTCTTGGCCAAATGTCTCTCTAATCCATTTTTCAGCAAAAGCTATTGGGTCTACCCCTTCGCTATGTTCTGGAAGTCCCACAATCCTAATGTTTTTCCTCCTCATTCTTTTTTCGATTTCATCCATCTTCAGCTCCTGTTTAACCATTTGTTCTCTCATTTCTTTTATTTCTTTTCTAAGGGGGGTCAATACATCCTCCACCAGACTGACTCTCTCCTCCAGGGCAGTTGTTCTTACATTTACTTGTTGTAAATCATGTCTTACCAGGGTCACTTCCTCCTGTATTGTTCTGAGTTGGGTAGTTACTTCATTCAAAGAGGTTTTACAGAAGTTAATTGCTGCAAGCACTTCTTTTTATGTTGGCTCACTTTGCTCCTCTCTTGCACCCTCAGCTAAAGTTCCACGTACCCCTCTTGCCCCATTAACTCCAGAGAGTCTCGTCTCCATATCACCCCCTTCTAGGGGTGTCTGGTTTTGCCCCTGACTTCCTCTTGCCCCAGACTGCGATTTAGGCTGCTGGCTATTTTTTGGAGGGGTCTGGGTTGGGGGTTGATCTGGGTTAAATGTATATTTTCCCAATTTCGCTGCCGCTTGGCTTGCTGCCATGCTTGCCTTTGTGGTCCGTTGGGTTGACATTATGGGGACTAAGAGCTGGAAACTGGGGTGCTGCTGTGTTAATGTCGGCTATAGTGGAAGATGATCAAGCAAACAAGCAGATAGCCTCTTTGACAAGGCAAGGGTAAAAAAAAAAAATAAAAATACCCATCCACTATAATTCTCTCCAACTGTCTACAAGCCAGGTTTATCAGGGTTGTCAGGTGGAGGAGAGAAAAAGAAAGAAAAAACACTGTACAGGAGGGATTCCTCCTTCTCTTTCCCCCTTTTTCATTACCAGTGGTGTAACATAACTTATTAATTAGCAGTGTCTCTAGGCGCAGCTCTCCTATGCAACCAGTGACAGCAGTGATTCCTTATTTTGAGCTTTTAATCAGTCCTTGGTTAGTTTATACTTTTGCATCTCTCCTTGAATATATCATGATATTTAAAGCTTATCTCTATTTTTAAGTCATTTTGAAGTCATAAGCTAATGTGCTGGGCGGGTATCGGGGGTCTAAGGTCTCTACTCCTGTCCACTGAGGGAGCTGACACTCTTTCTCTGTGCTGTTTCACGGGGGGGGGGGGGTAGTGTGGGGGGGGCGCCTCTCTTGCAGACGTTCCTACTCCACTCCTTCCCCCTTCAGCCACAACCACCACCAAATCTATCAAATAGTATGCAAAGAATATCAGCGCAGTCCAGTCCTTACCCTTCCTCTGATGCACTTTGCTCTGTTCCTCCGATGCACAACTCGCGTTGACTTCCTGGTTTGTGAGTCACCTGCTCCTTGCTTCTTGCTCCACGCAAGGGATTGTGGGGACTGTAGGCTGTAGGCCGAAGGATCACCGCGGGCACTTGTTCTCCTTCCACACTGCAGGGGGGGTCGCTGTCTGCGAGCCACAGACAGCACACTCCGCCGTCCGCCGTCACCACATCGTGGGCTGCAATCTCCCCACTCTCCAGCTACACATCCCGATTGGGTAGAGGCTCGGAAGAGGCACAAGGTATAGGATCCAGTCTCGGGGTTATGAGGGGTCGCAGCCTATGGCATATTTAAGACCATAGTAAGAGCTGGGAGGTAGACTGGGAAATCACCTTGGATGTCTCATCTGGCAATCTCCTTCAATGCTACACAGGTGATAGAGGTACGAGCGGAGGGGGGAGAGGCGTCTTCCTCTCACGCTCACACCATGGTCACGCCTCCTGCAAAACAGTCCTCACGAACTCAGACACGGGCACCCAAGGAGTTAGGGCCCCCTCGGATTCCTCCACCCTCGTGGAACTCAGTTGAAGGTACTGAGCTCCAGGCATCCGCCATAGTACCTCACCCCAGGCTAAAGGTGCCTGAGATGGACTCCATCCCCGCTCCAGCTAGGCCAAGGGCACCTAGGCCTGGAAGACCGGAACGCCAGCACCCAAGCTGAAGGTGCCTGGGTGCGGCCGCGTCCTCTGACACTCTCCCCAAGGTCAGGGCGTCCGCCCCTTTTATGACCTCTCCCTTTGCGTCGCAGCGGGTTCCCCGCCCCGCTGTACCAGCTCCAGGGGAGGACAAAAAGGCACGGTTTGCAGTGTGAGTTCAACTTCGGCCCAAGGCAACAGCGCCACCCAGGGACCCCAAGGAACCTCACACCACCAGAGTTCTCACATAATTCAAATACCCGCTACATAAATCTGAGGGGTAGATCTGAAAAGAGGGGAAGCTCTGTTGATTTGATTATCCAATCATGTGCAAGCTAAAATGCTGTTTTTTATTTTCCTTGCATGCCCCCCTCGGATCTACTGCGACTGCACTTCCAGTGCAATTTCAAGTGCACTTTGCACTTGTAGTTTGCACTTGTAGTGCAACATGGATTTACCTTTCGTAAATAACACCCAGTATGTTTTATTCTTTGCATACCCGGGGTTGCTGTGATTGGTACCTGACCAGGCAGAGTAGTGAAACGCTGCTCCTGGGAGAACGCTACTATAAATGCGTTGTCACTTTTTGAGTGAAGTGGCTGTAAATATCCTGCAGATGACAAGTGCATGTAACTTCATAAATTTAAGGAATCAAATTTTTTGGTAAGCAAACAGTATGTGCTTTGCCTTGGTGATGGTACACCAAAGTCTGTGCAAACAGCTTGCGGTGGATCTGCACAAGATTATCACAGCACAATTGGAGTGTGTGTGTGTGTGTGTGTGTGTGTGTATATATATATATATATATATATATACATGTGTGTAGCGGGTATTTGAATTTAAGGGAAGCATCCGGGTGGTAGTGTAACCCAGATGCACTGATTGCTAGGGAATCCGAGACCCTTTTATGGTTCTTGGAGGACTCTGGTGGTGTGAGGTTCCCTGCGGCCTGCAGGTGGCATTGTCGCCCTGGCCAGAGTTGAACCCACACCGAAAGACTGTGTGCCTTTTTGTCCTCCCCTGGCGCTGGTACGGCGGGGCGGGGAACCCGCTGTGACGCAAAGGGAGAGGGGATAAAAGGGGTGGACGCCCTTACCACGGGGTTTCAGAGTTCGAAGTCGGAGGACACGGCCGCACTCTGGCACCCTCAGCCTGGGTGCTGGCGTTCCAGTGTTCCGGGCCCAGGTGCCCTTGACCTGGCCGGAGATGGAGTCCATCTCAGGCATCTTTAGCCTGGGGTGAGGTACTATGGTGGATGCCTGGGGCTCAGTACCTTCGACTGAGTTCCGCCAGGCTGGAGGAATCCGAGGGGGCCCTAACTCCTTGGGTGCCCGTGTCTGAGGTCGAGGAGACTGGTGAGCGGAACTTCTCTGGAGAGTCCGGCGCAGCATTGCTGGTGACAGAGAGGCCTCCGGTTTCTCCCTTGGACGGATATCCTTCCCCTGACAGGGGCTGTGCTAGCGAAGGTAATTCATGTTCTACCTCATATAGTCAGTGGCAGTGACTATTCGCCATTGGTGACACCACAGTGGTTAGCGATACTTTAAAGGATTGTGCCTCGACCTACTCCCATTAATACTGAACTGTTGCAAAGGTCTCAACTTGACTGTGCTGTATGTTTATTCGCTGAGAGGAATAAAACTGTGTTGGACCTATTCAGTGTGTGGAACTCTGGTTACTAGGAGCAAAGCGGGAGTCAAGGACGGAGGAAAGGATTTGACTCTAGGACACCTACACAAAGCCCGATCTTTCTGGCCTTCACCTCTTCATTATGGAGGACATGGGCCGTAGTGTATCTCATCCCTCCCCCCGGTACTAACACCCCTAGACAAAGACAGACAAGCCAAGAATGAGAAGGGGTGAGGTTGCTATATATATATTATATATATATGTGTGTGTGTGTGTGTATGTGTGTATATATATATATATATATATATATATATATATATATATATACACACACACACACACACACACACATATACATACACATACACACAATTCTTGACATCTGTCAAATTGCACTTTAGGCACTTTCACATGAAGGGTCCAATCAGGTCCACCTGTCAGTTTTCAGGCAAACCTGATCGGACCCTCCATTCTCTATGGAGCAGCAGATGTAAATGGACTTGTGTCCATTTACACCCGCTTACCTTCAATTTGACCCAACAAAACCAAACTGAAGGGGGATCCATTACGCTCTGTCTGGGTGGATCAGGACGGATGCCAGTCGGGTATAAACAGACAGGCGGTCCGTTTACACCTGACTGCCCATAGAGCAGTGTGGGCTGTGTCTGCTTGGCATAAGCGGAGCTAACGCAAACCTGTTAACCTCTTGTTCTACTCAGCGGGCGGTCAGTAGCCCTGCTTAGAAAAGCAGAGTCTGTCCCATGTGAAAGGGGCCTCATTGATGTCTTGTTTTGTCCCATCACCTTTGCTTTGTCTGCCCCTATGTAATCTCTAACTGCTCTCATCTCTCTTTTCCCCCTGCTCTGTCTTTATGTCCCCTTCTCTGATCCATCTGTCCCTCCTCTATCTCTAGATGGTCCCTATTATGTACATGCAGCAGGCTGTGTAATAAGTACAGTCACACATGATATAGCACCTTACCTCTACCTTCTCTGAGGATCCATGCCATTCCTGCTTCTGTATTGTGCCTGCTGGCCCCTCCCCCTGGTCTCACTCGGCCCCTCTCACTTACCCCCAGTTCACCAACGAGTATGCTGGAATGGAGGAGGTCCTGGTGCCACCCATGTGGGAGGGGATTCTATTGGAAAGAAGCAGCAACTGATCGATGCGCTGAAATGAAAGGCCATCGTCTGCCTTTCATATGGAAGAGGAGGGGCAGCGGAAGCTGGTGAAAGTGTGGAGGCAGCAGCTGAAGCTCTCAGTGCCCGGCGCTGAACTGCATATTACCGGTCTGATGTCTGCTGTGCTGAGCAGGGCAATGCCATCATAAGCACTTGAGGGACCGTCGGCTTCAGTACCCCCCCTAAGGTCGCTGCCTTATGTGATCCGGAGCTGTCAGATCCCTGAGCTGGTTATAATTGCAGTCCTGTGATCTCTCCAATGAGTGCATTGTAGTGCTTATAGACCAGCCGGGATTCAGCACTTTTCTGATGGAGGGGAGATTCTTGCTGCCAGGCTCTTTAACTAGGTAGATTAGGCGGCCACAAGCGCAAGGCCCCTGTGTCAGCGCGGGGCCTAAGGCAATCGCCTAATATGCCTAATTAGAGAGCCGCCTCTGGGTATCAACATCCCTTAAAATTTGAAGTTTGGTCAATTTAAAAAAAATAAAATCAGAAGGAGGAACAGTACTTAGTATTTTTTGAGAGGTGTCCCTTGTGCTGCTGTTTTAGTTAAAATCCAAAGTCCTCTAACCCAGTGGTCATCAACCCTGTCCTCAGGGCCCACTAAAAGGCCAGGTTTGCACGATAACTGAAATACATCCCAGGTGATATCATTTGCTGTTCAGTGATTGCAGTATTCTAGTCTGCTTCTCCCCAAGGTAATGCATAAAATCTGGCCTGTTAGTGGGCCCTGAGGACAGGGTTGATGACCACAACTCTAACCCACCCTTTCCCATACCCCGTTATTAGAGCCAAGGACTTGTCAGAAGCACTCATCATGAGTGCTGACTATGTCCTCCCTTTCCACCACTAGAAGCTATACTATAGCTTCCATCAATAAAAATAGCTCTATAAATGAAGGATGGGTAGATGAATGATAGGTCTACCTCCCCCATTCATAGATCACTTGTCATTCACGGAAGCTATAGTACTGCTTCTATGAATGGAGTAGATGGGTGGAAAGGGCAGGCATAGTTAGCACTCTTGATGAATTCCCGGGACTGGTCCCTTGGCTGTAATAACCTCTGCAGCACCGGAAGATTATGGCTGTGGGTATGGGAAAGGGGGAGGGGGGGTCAAGGGACTTCGAATTTCAACTAAAATCGCAGCCAGCAGCACAAGGGACATTTCTTACTGATAGTACAGTACCTTGAAAGGTATTCATATCCCTTGACATTTTCCACATTTTGTCATGTTACAAAATGCGTGGCCTGCATTTGTGATCAGCCCCCCCCCCCCCCCCCGAGTCAATACTTTGTAGAACCACCTCTTGCTGCAAGTCTTTTTGGGGATGTCTCTACCAGCTTTGCACATCTAGAGAGTTAAAATTTTGCCCATTCTTCTTTGCAAAATAGCTCAAGCTCTGTCAGATTGGATGGGGAGCGTCTGTGAACATCAATTTTCAAGTCTTGCCACAGATACTCAATTGGATTTAGGTATGGACATTGACTGGGCCATTCTAACACATGAATATGCTTTGATCTAAAACATTGGACTGTAGCTCTGACTGTATGTTTAGGGTCATTGTCATGCTGGAAGGTGAACCTCTGCCCCATTCTTCCCCAGCTTTTTTAGGATGTTCCTGTATTTGGCTCCATCCATCTTCCCATCGACTCTGGCCAGCTCTCCTGTCACTGCTGAAGAAAAGCATCCCCACAACATGATGCTGCCACCACCATGTTTCACGGTGGGGATGGTGTGTAGTGTTAGTTTTTCGCCACACATAGTGTTTTGCTTTTAGGCCAAAAACTTTATCCCTGACCTGTCTGGTGTGTTCCTTGGCCTTCATGATGCTGTATGGTTCTCTAACAAACCTGAGGGCTTCACAGAACAGCTTTATATACTGAGATTGAATTACACACAGGTGGACTCTAGTTACTAATTAGGTGACTTCTGAAAGAAGTTGGTTTCACTAGATTTTAGTTATGGGTATCGGACTAAAGGGGGCTGAATATAAATATACTTTTCAGATATTTATTTGTAAACTATTTATCATTTTCCTTCCACTACACAATTATGTGCCACTTTGTGTTGGTCTATCACATAAAATCCCAATAAAATACATTTACGTTTTCGGTTGTAACATAAATGGAAAATTTCAAGGGGTGTGAATACTTTTTTCAAGGCACTGCAAGTACTGTCCCTTGTGCTGATTTTAACAAAATGTTGTACTAAACTTAAGCTATGTTTAGGTATACTGGTCCTATACAATCACTCTATAGTGCACAAATGGTATCGCTCATGTGTTTATTGTGCTTCATTGTGTTTGCTGCCGGAGTTTTCTTCCACAAAACTTGTTTGAGCCCATGAGTTAACATATGGAAGTAGCTCTCAACATGTGACTTAATTGGTTTGTCCTTACTTCTCCTTAATTGTCCCTCTAGCTGCCAGTGCTACATTCACAGAGAATGTTTCTCCCACACAAGCTCCTCGGAAAGAAGAGCAGCCAGACTACAATAATATAAGAATTTTCAGCACTATAAAACAAAACACATTTCAATTCCAAATCTATGAAATGCCAGTTCTGACACATTGCAGTGTGCCGCAAGCCTCCTGGCAATATAAAATGAAAACATTCATTCTCTTTTCTATATGAATGGTTGATTGGCTAATTGGCTATAAAGAAAAAGTGTACTTTATTATAAAATAATTGTGACTATTAGTTTTTGAAAATTAAGGAAAAAATCCTAATCCCGTGGATCTGATATCAATACCTTTTGCCAAATTATATTATGTTACTAGAGGAGTGATGTTAGCGGGTTTACTTTTGTTTTAAATAATTTTATCTAGGTCTACATTATTCTAGAATAAATACCCTATTGAATATTACTCTATGATCATTTGACTACATAGGCAGCCTTTAAAATTGGATGCTTTACGTATTTCAATAAGAAAAGACCTGTAATGTTTGGTGAAAATGTTGGCATGCATTAGGACTCTACAAAGTGATTGTCTTGTTGGCAGAGTTTTTAAGGATGCTAAGATGTTCTGTTCCTCAAATAAGCTTTCATAACTTACAAAAAAGGTTCCTAGGATTGAAAAAGAGAAAATTGCTTTTGTTGCTATACTATATTCTACTAAGAATGAGAGTCCTCCCACTACTTAAAGCGGTTGTATACCCGTTGCTGTTTTTTTTTTACATTCCTGAAAGGCAAAAGGCATAATGAGCTAGTCTGCACCGCAAACTAGCTCATTATGAAATACTTACCTTAGAACGAGGCGTTGGCAACTTACCTGGTCCACGCCGAGGGAGATGTCATCTTGCCTCGGCGTGTCTTCCGGGTATTGCCGCTCCAGCGCTGTGAGTGGCTGGAGCGGCGATGTTGTCACTCCCGCACATGCGCGCGGGAGACTTTCTTCCGGCAAGGTCCGGCGGCTGCCGGGCTTTAGCCGAGAATCCCTGCTGCGCATGCGCCGCTGCAGTCAGCAGCTCATTGTGAGGGGAATATCTCCTAAACCGTAGAGGTGTAGGAGATATTCATTTTACCTACAGGTAAGCCTTATTATAGGCTTACCTGTAGGTAAAAATGTGAAAGCGGGGTATACAACCGCTTTAAAAGGAAACCTAAACTAGGAAAATAATGTAGACTGCCTTAAAGTGATATTAAAGTGACTAAACGATATCCTTGTTCTCCAAAAATAATCCATACACATCCACTACTTACCTTCACCCAGTAAAACAAGCTTATTTGCACCAGGCTCCACCCCCTCCCTCTCCCACAATTAGATAAAAACATATTTATTTTGCTGCATTGCAGCAGTTCCTGTACTTATGCCCACGTGAGAATGGTACTGCACTCCCTTTAGCCTGTTATGACACTTGCGCAGATTGGTCGCAAGGCTTCATGTCTTGGCAGAGATCTGTGCATGTGTGGGAATTAGTGTTGGGACTGAAGTTTCTCTTTAATGGCCCTGTAATCTATTTTAATTTAATTAAATGGTTGCTTCCTGTGCTTTTCCGGCTCCTTGTAACATCCTCTGTGAGCTTTGGAACCTCCTCCTTTTTTTCCCCTCACTTTAATTTGTTTTGAATAAGTAGTACACGTTCGTTGCGGTCATGAGCACTGCTCTGTGGACATTTCAAATCCCATAGTCCCTAGTCCATCTTAGGAGCGAGCAAGAAAGGGAGGCTACATACAGTGGGACCGCTGAGAATGAACACAGCCACCCTGAAGTAGGAAGTTGGATCACAGCAGCAAAAATAAAAATGAATTTGAAGGAGAGCAATAGAAGGTACTTTTCTAAGTTAAAAATACATACATGAACAGAATTCTTTTTTTTTTAAACCAGAGTTTAGTGTCACATTAAACACTAACTTGTGTTTAGCAATTATAGCAGCTTATAACACATTGAGAAAATGAAAAGCGATCTCTGAATGGCACCGGTGCCAGGAGAGCGACCTCCTGTGTTCGAGAAAGAAGCATGGGACCCGGAAGCTAGTGGAGATCACTGTAGTAGACAATGTGAGATTGGTCCAAGCTGGACCAATGTAACTATGTAAAAATATCCATACCTGGAATTTTTCTTTAAAACAGGGGTCTCCAAACAAGTTTACTGTCCTTCAGGCTTTAGAGGGTGCCGGATTGTGGCCGGTGGGGGTAGAAAATATCCCTGACCCAGCACAATGAAAATAAACATGACTCTAGGGTGACTAGTCCATATTTGCTATATTTTCCCAAACTTGCCCGTGTTGAAATTTTTATACGCTAACATTAACTCATATTGAGCTTGTGTATTTAACCGTATAACAATATCAGATAAATTCAGTGCTTCGTTGTGTTGTAATATTAATATATATGTGTATGTATTTTATATATTGTGTTATATGTATGGTACGATATATATGTGGTACATACAGGCATTCAAGATTACACATCAAAGGGTGTTTGTTGACCAAAGGGGTAAGTGGCCAAACAAGATTTACTACACATATCAAAGGGGGCTTGTTGATGTTAATTTGCAAGAATGCAAATTAGGGCATGTGATGACTGCCGCCGTCTCCGGCTAGGAGTCATTATCTGTCATTCTGAAAGACAGAGCGTAGATCAAAGACGGCCAATCAAATTGCGCAGCCATTCAGTGGATAGACAATATAAGCTGGCATCCAGTCTTGTCTAGATATATTCTCTATGGATATGAAGGCACAGGTCTAGGAAAAGATGGGACTCTAAAGCTACTATTTGTTGTCATATTTACTCTGTGGATTTGTATCATCTGTGGACTTTGTTCCTGTGTTGGAAGTCAAATAAATTGCACTCTCTGGAAGAACTTGGGTGTTGCTGCGGAACATAGTGACACGTACCTTGGAGGTGAGCCTGACGTGCAGAGGGAGACCTCTCGTACAGCCCTGGTTCCCAGGTCACTGGAGTTGGGACAGTGGCCGAAGGAGCACAGTGAGGTATGAGTGCCTGTTAGGTTCTCCTGGACTAGATGAGAAGCCCGTTATGGACAGCTGAAGATGCAGGTCAGGTGATGCAGGCCAGCGGGTGCAGGTAGCTGGGGATGCGGCTGGAAGGTGCAGATCAGCTGATGCAGGTAGCCGAGGATGCCGGTAGATACGGATACAAGCAGCAGGCAGGAGAAAGGTCAGACGAGCCAGGTCATGCACAGCGGATCAGATACAGGCAGAAGCGTCAGGCAGCGGAGGGTCAAGTTCAGGCTGGATCAGGCAACAGAGGATCAGGCAGACAGATGATCAGGACTGGGTCTAGGAAGCCAAAGGTCAGGACTGGAGATAGCAGCAAGGTCAGGACACCGGGTCAGAGTAACAGCAGGTGCAAGTTCAGGATCAGGTCACTGGATAACTGCAGATCAGACAGCAAGAGTCTGGACAGGAGAAGCCCCTTTTAAAGGCCACTGGGCGCCAAGGCAGCGTCACCATGCGCGCGCGATTGGCGCGCATGCGCAATGGAAAGCTTCTGTTTACACTTGGAAGCCTACTAGCGGGGATGTGCCTGAGCTTTGTTGTGGGTACCAGAGGCATACGTCCATGACACATAGCTTACATTGTCATACTAATAACTAAATATCAATTATCTAATCGGACTATACTATATCACTACTCGTTGGATTTCCATAGTTTTGTTATAGTCGGCCTTGCTGCTATTAATACATTTGCTACTACTGTTCTATAGTCTACAGAGTAAAGATCCAGATTTATTCCTAAAAGGGCCATTGCGGGAGTAAGGGGAAGTCAATTTCAGTATTATTCCATGAGTAATAGCAAGGTTTTCCAGTTCTCTCTTTTTCAAATTTCTTGAATTGTCCATGATAATGTTGTCATTATATTAGTTAGCGCCTGTTTACAGTTAGAACCCAATGGGGTAAACAGGGATGTTACTATACTGTTTATGTATGCTTTATTTGATCATTTGTATGACTATAGTCCATTACTTTGATTGAGATTAGTATGTAAATGTTTTACTGCTATACCTGATTGTTATATACCAGAACCAGCTGCCTTTAAATTTTCTGTTATTTGTATGGAAATTTCAATAAAAAATCTTTAATGAAAATAAACATGGCTTCAGGCTTGGTGGTCATTAGGAGGATGAATTGTATAATTTCATTGGTATCAGTGGGAGGAATAGTACACCATCATTGGTATCAGTGGAAAAAATTGTGCCCCATAGTTGGTGTCAGTGGCGGGAAATGTGCACCATCATTGATATTAGTGGAAGGAATAATGCTGCATCATTCGTGTCAGTGGCAGGAATTATGCCCCACTGTTAGTGTTAATAGGAGGACTAATTCATCATATCATTGGGAGGAATAGTGCCTCAAGGACCGGATAAAGGCTGGCAGCATGGAGATCACTGCTTTAACACATCAGCAAATGTCCACTCAGGCACCAGGCATGCACACAGGAGTCTGAGAACCTTCCCTCCCCTCCTGAAGACTCCTGGGATCTATGACATTATTTGCCAAGGCCTGGAAGCCAGTGAAGAACTGAATAAATGTAAAATAAAAAAAAATTCAAACAAGTAAATTATGATACACTTTTCTATCTATTTATTAATGCTAATAGCATAAAGATTAAAAATAGTCAAAGCTGATTGAGAGAGTGACGTTTCGCTTTATGCTTAGCACATGCACACTGGGGAAATCAGTTTTCGGGTCCCAACAAGCCCAGGGAGGATCAGCCATTTAAATTGCGGATGGATGGTTTTGGTGGCCCTGGTCCAGAACTAACATCTGGGCCAGTCAGGAAAATGGCAGGATCACCAAGTAAGGGGTGATCTTTAATTTATAATTTCTGACAAGCTGGCATAACAGTTTTTTTATTTTTGGCCTGGAATTCCACTTGAAGACTACGTTTGTGCCACCCCAATGGGGCATAGAATCTATATATATTGTTTCTCTGAACCATTTTTCTATGGACGTTATGTTTAGTTCACATGCTGCCATCTACTGACCTTTTGTGGTAATGCATTTGTATGTTTCTTTCCCTGATGTATGACACACTTCCTTTTGCATGTAATGCTCCACCCCTTCTTCCTGTGATTGTATTTCCTGTGTAATGTAGGCATCTACAGGCCACATGTAGCAGGGCACATGTATTCTGCATAGTAAGTGTAGCGGGGTGCTAAATTTAGGGGAAGTGTTGGGTGGTAGTTATACCCAAACACCCCAATTGTTAGAGTTCTTGCAACCATTTTTGTCTGCAGGGAGAGTATTGGTGTATAGTTCCCTGTGGCCTGCAGGTGGCACTGCCATAGTAGGCCAGGGTCAAACTGCTAATCCAGTGCTGTCCCTTGTGTGTCCCCTATCAGCAGCCATACGGTGGGTGTGGTAGGCTCTCTGTGCATGCTGGGAGAGGATATAAAAGGGGCAGACGCTGCCTGTTCAGGGTTCGTTGTCGGGGTCCTACCCCAGGGTGTGTGTTCCTGTCCGTCCTTGGCACCTTTGGCCCAGGGGCGGAGGTCGGTGGATCAGTCCCAGGCACCTTTAGTCCTGGGGCTGCAACAAAGGCCTGGGCCCAGCACCTTCGGCTGGAGCCCACGAGGATCGAGAAGTCTCAGGGTGCCGCCTTGCGAGGGGACCCGTATCCTAGATGAGGAGGCCGGGGGAGGAACCGTTCCGAGGGACTGGTGCAGAAGTCACGGTGAAGGAAGGGTCCCGGTAACTCTCTGGAGGGATGTCTTCTCCTTAATAGATGCCAAGTTCACCAGGTATGTGGCAGAGACCAAGTTCACCAGGTATGTGGCAGAGACCAAGTTCACCAGGTATGTGGCAGAGACCAAGTTCATCGGGTCTGTGGCAGAGTCCAGGTTCATCGCGTCTGTGGCAGAGTCCAGGTTCATCGCGTCTGTGGCCGAGTCCAGGTTCATCGGGTCTGTGGCCGAGTCCAGGTTCATCGGGTCTGTGGCCGAGTCCAGGTTCATCGGGTCTGTGGCCGAGTCCAGGTTCATCGGGTCTGTGGCAGAGTCCAGGTTCATCGGGTCTGTGGCAGAGTCCAAGTTCATCGGGTCTGTGGCAGAGTCCAAGTTCATCGGGTCTGTGGCAGAGTCCAAGTTCATCGGGTCTGTGGCAGAGTCCAAGTTCATCGGGTCTGTGGCAGAGTCCAAGTTCATCGGGTCTGTGGCAGAGTCCAAGTTCATCGGGTCTGTGGCAGAGTCCAAGTTCATCGGGTCTGTGGCAGAGTCCAAGTTCATCGGGTCTGTGGCAGAGTCCAAGTTCATCGGGTCTGTGGCAGAGTCCAAGTTCATCGGGTCTGTGGCAGAGTCCAAGTTCATCGGGTCTGTGGCAGAGTCCAAGTTCATCGGGTCTGTGGCAGAGTCCAAGTTCATCGGGTCTGTGGCAGAGTCCAAGTTCATCGGGTCTGTGGCAGAGTCCAAGTTCATCGGGTCTGTGGCAGAGTCCAAGTTCATCGGGTCTGTGGCAGAGTCCAAGTTCATCGGGCCTGTGGCAGAGTCCAAGTTCATCGGGCCTGTGGCAGAGTCCAAGTTCATCGGGCCTGTGGCAGAGTCCAAGTTCATCGGGCCTGTGGCAGAGTCCAAGTTCATCGGGTCTGTGGCAGAGTCCAAGTTCATCGGGTCTGTGGCAGAGACCAAGTGTAAAGTTTGAGTACCATATCGGCTGCTAGTCCCAAGCTAGGGAGACTATCCGAATGGCCCGAGTCTGCTTGAGAATCGGAGCAGTGAATTTGGTTACGTTTGTGCCTGGACCTCTTCCACACCTTAATCTGTCCTGTCCTCCCTCCAACCTTTTCTGTCAGAGACTGTGTTTTGCAAGAGAATAAACTCTGCGTTGGAGTTTCAGCTGGTGTGGGCATTCAAGTTACTGTAGGGATACAAGGACTTGTCTTTATTTAATATAGAGGTGAGAAACATTCTCTGGCTGTCTGACTGTGGAGGACCCATCAACAACACCGCTCAACCTCTTCACACAGGAGGGTACGGGCTTGTGGCGCGGTGTGCCCCTCTATTCCTGCGAGGAGCCGAACAAGGCAGGTAAAAGAGGGGTCTGTGCGCTATATAAGCTACAGACAATATCATCTTTTGACTGCATAAATACCACAACCTCTTCATCTGTTGTATCCTGTCATCTGCTGAAACCCGATGTTCAGAGTTAAAGCACTTCTGTGGATGAAATCGGTATTTGGTGAGTTCAAGCTATCTTATGAGGATTGTCCTCAGTGATTATATCTGCTTTTACAGGCCAGGCATAGAGGTCTCACAAGGGATAAATTGCTTCACAACAATCGGAGTCAGAATAACGTTGACAACATTTGTTTTAGATATGCCTTCAGAATAATGGCCACTATGGCCAATAAGTCATTGTCATAATATTCACTGGGATGATGTGAGCTACAACAGTGATGGGCTAATTGTTTATTCAAATATTTTATTAAAGCATTCAGAAGTAACAAAGTTATCAAAGCATCGGTTACATAGGCGTAGACAGAACAGTGATAATTACAAGCCACCAGCAGAAAACTTTGGCAAAAATAAAAAAATAAAAATCTGACATAAGGGTGGTTAAGGGATTCCTTGGGGGGTAGGTAGGATGTCAGTGGCCGCCGGTGTGCAGTAGACTCTGGGAGTGCACACTTTGGTGGTTACATGAACCATAAGGTATCGTCAAACCCCGGAAGCAAATAATTAACCACCCAGGGTCTCCAGAGTTTCTCATAGTTAGTCATTTTATCATATCAAGCCGGATGACGGACTAATTTTTTAACAAAATGTGATCTAGGTCCCCTAGACAGCACTGTATAGATGTCACCTGAAATGCACACAAAAATATCCTATAATAAAACTAAGCTTCAGGTCAGAGCATATGTTGTTTATAACGTATTTTTATTTTTTTTCCAGATCATTAGCTCTTTTGTTACTTTTAGTGCTTATTGAGAATAAAAAGATAATCTAGAAAGACAAAACAGTTTTGTGGAGATGCTTTTTGAATTGGTTACCAGATTTGAAGTTATTATTTAGACATTTATTCCTTTGTCCTTTTCAGCTTCTATTAAATTGAATTAGCTAAAATGGAACTTTACAAAGAAGTCGCTTAGCTCTCAGAAGACCACAAGGCCATTCATACAACCTTTCAAGGTTCAACAAAGCAGGCAGAAAACAAACCAAAATGAGACTGTTTAACATGTGACTACCTGCACTTTTGTAAGATAAATTGGTAAGCATTGATCGTTCTCTGATCAATTCATTTGGCTTTTAGAATGAAGATTGATTAGGAACTTCAGGAGCGACGTTGGCGACAATTGTCTCCACTGCAAGGCCGGGAGAAATAAACGGCTCCCAGGAGCCTGAGCTGAAATACAAAGAATACACTTTAGCTTTTATATTGTGTTTTTTTAAAGTGGAATGCAAAAGTTCCTCAAATTCGCATTTAACCACTTCAATACCGGGCACTTACACCCCCTTCCTGCCCAAGCCAATTTTCAGCTTTCAGCGCTGTCGCACTTTGAATGACAATTGCTCGGCCATGCTACACTGTACCCAAACAGAATTTTTATAATTTTGTTCCCACAAATGGAGCTTTATTTTGGTGGTATTTGATCACCTCTGCGGTTTTTATTTTTTGCTAAACAAATAAAAAAAGACAGAAGATTTTGAAAAAATAAAAAAGTTTTTATTTTTTCTCTGTTATAATATCTTGGGCACTGATAAGGCAGCGCTGATGGGCACTGATAAGGGGGCACCGACGATGGGCACTGATAGGTGGCACTGATGGGTGGCACTGATATGCAGCACTGATTGGCATTAATAGGCGGCACTGGTGGGCACTGATAGGCAACACTGATGGGTACTTATGGGTGGCACTGATAAGCGGCAGTGCTGGGCACTGATAGGCGGCACTGATACATGGTACTAATATGCGGCAATGATAGATGGCACTGATAGGAATCCCTGGTGGCACTGGCAGGCATTGTGGATGGGCTCTGATTGGCAGCTGCCTGGCGAGTGATTGGCAGCTGCCTGGGCACTGATTGGCATATCCCTGGTGGTCTAGGGTGGCATACCTGGTGGTCCAGTGTGGGTAGCCATCCCTGGTGGTCCTTGCGGCATCCTGGTGGTCCTGGGAAGGCATCCAAAGGGGGGGCTGTGCTGATAAACAATCAGCGCAGACCCCCCTGTCAGGAGAGCAGCCGATCGGCTCTCCTCTACTCGCGTCTTTCAGACGCGAGTGAGAAGAGCCGATCAACGGCTCTTCCTGTTTACACCAGGATCAGCCGTGATTGGACACAGCTGATGACGTGGTAAAGAGCCTCCGTCAGAGGCTCTTTACCAAGATCAGTGTATCGGTGTGTCAGACTGACACGCTGCACCACTGATCGCCGCGATGCGCGCCCCTACGGGTGCGCGGCGGCTGTTATCCTGCTGGACGCCATATGACGCCCAGTCAGGATAACTGAACCACCGCCCAGCCATCATTCTGCTAATGGGCCGGGAAGTGGTTAAAGAATAACTCCAGGAATTTTTTAAAACTGGGTAACAAATAGATAAATCTCAGGGGGTGTACGCCACCTCCTGGATTGCTGCCTGTTCCTTACAATTTCATTGAGCGCTGATAGTATCGTTTTCGCAGACTTGCAACTCTCCTACACACAAGTCCTCCTGTCTGAAGTCAGGTACACACAATGAGATTTTTGGACGATTGAACGTAAAAAAAATTTGCATGCTAGTCTCCATATCGAAAACTAATAGATTGCTAAAGTACGAAAAATTCTTGTACGACAGAATAAAAATTCAGAAGTGATGTAATGTATTTGTATTGCATTTTCAGATGAAAACTGTCCCGATTAAACTAAAATCACACGATCTAGTATCGTATAAGCAAAATTTTCACGTTTCTCCCTTCGGAAAATTTCGGACGAAAGCTGTGCACTAACGATCAGACTATCATAGAATAGTTTCAAAAGCGATATTTTTTGTACGATATGCTGATCGTGTGTCCTCGGCTTGACTCTCCTCTTCCCTGTCCATTCACAGAATGCTTTGTATTTTGTGAATGGTTTACAGAATACAAAGCATTCTGTGATTGGACGAGAGGAGAGGAAGGGTGGGTAAACGACAGGATGGCTGCTGTGCAGGAAAGCCACAAGTCTCCTGTCGAAGCGCAGAAAGTATATCAAAAGCTATACTATCAGTGCTCAATGAAAGTGTAAATTGTAAATAACGGGCAGTTTTTGAGGATGTGGCATATACAGTACCTCCTCGGATTTAACTGTTTGTAACCCAGCAGATTTAAAAAAAAAATGGTTTTTAAAGAATAATTCCAGGCCACATTTAAACTAAATTAAGCTTCTAATGCTGTCTAGCAAGTACTGTGGTCCAGTTAAAGTAAAAATAAATCTACTTGGTGCCAGTGGCATCTGGTGCTCAATATTTGGGGGGGGGTCAAAAAAACCTGCCCCCTTCACTCACATTACCACCACCCCCCTCCCCTCCCTCGAGGCGGAAGGGAAGGTAGAGATCAGTGGCCTTACCTTAGGAAGCCGATGCTGCTCCTCTCTCCAGCTTGCCGAGGGGCCGTTGATTCTCCTTATGGCCGTACAGGGGTTGCTTCTCCTAATGGCCGAACAGAAAGTGGGTCCTGAGACCCAATTGGCTGGGAGTCCTAAGACTCCCTGTCCAATCGGGTCTCAGGATCCGCTTTCTGTTTGGCCGGGAGGAGAAGCAGGAAGACATTAGCGAATATTAATTTGCTAATGTTACACAACTGGGTGGGCTCAGGGCACAGTGCTCTGCGCCCCAAACCCGCCCTTTTTTAAATCCATGTAGAGCAGGGGTCTTCAAACTACAGCCCTCCAGGTGTTCAGGAACAACAATTCCCATCATGCCTAGTCATGTCTGTGAATGTCAGAGTTTTACAATGCCTCATGGGATTTGTAGTTCTGCAACAGCGGAGGGCCGTAGTTTGAGGATCCCTGATGTAGAGCCTCAGGCTCTAATCATGTGCTTTGAAAAAAATAAAAAACATGGAAATCCATATGTCTGGCGCCCTGCATGTGGATTAGGGGCCAGGCGCATAGATTAGGTGGGCGGCGCCACTGGGCGCCTAATGGAGCGGCCGCCACTGCTCAGTGCACCATATGTAAATATTTCTAAAGGGTAACACAGGCAGATTTAGATGTCTTTTTCTAAGGTTTCTGGACTGGAATGTACCTGTCACGAGGGTACTCACCGAGGCCGAGATACTTAAGAGCGGTTCTCCCTTGCGACTAATCGCACTCCACCCCTGGTGATGGTACAGAGGGTGAAGGGCACAAAGAGGCATGAGGTACAAGCAGGCTTAGGCAGGGCTGCGTGCAGATCACCGTGGAGTAGGAAGCCGTGCAGAACTGATGGACACTGGAGCCCAACGGTGTAGATGGATAGCGGAGTCCAACAGCTGGCCGAGGGTCAAACTCAGAAGTCCGGTGGCACGTACCAAGTGCTGAGGATCAGACACAGGAAACTGATAGCAAAGTCTATGAGCAGGCTGAGGGTCAAGCAGAGGAGACTGGTAACGTAATCCATAAGCAGGCTGAGGGTCAAACACAGGAGACTGGTAGCGTAATCAGTAAGCAGGCTGAGGGTCAAGCACAGGAGACTGGTAGCATAATCCGTAAGCAGGCGGAGGGTCAAACACAGGATATAGTAGCAGAGGTCCAAAAGGCAAGCTGAGGGTCAGGTGCAGGTGGAGATCAGAGTAGGTCAGGGTTAATCCGGGTCACAGCAGGTAATCAATCACAGGAACCAGGAACTCAGTTACAGGAAGCTGAAGACAAACCAGCAATTCCTCTGAGCACTTGTTCAGCTTTTATAGACAGCTTCTCACTGTCAACTTACTTTGCTGCCATCTAGTGTTCAAAGTATAATATGTTTTTTTATAATATGCTTCGCTGACAGTACCTGATTATCAAAAGATAATTTTTCATCACACCATCCAGTATTTGTAAGTGTCGTCAGAGGGAGGGTAATGTATGAACCAGTAAATGCACAAGCTTGTACTTATAAAGTCTCAAATCCGTGGCCATTCAGAACGCACAAATTCCGCGAATTATAGTGATTTCGTTTTCAGGGCAGCCAAGATCACAAGTTAAATGCTAGCAAGAAAATTAGAACTACCCAGCTGGAAGAACTGAGTCCCTTGAGTAATTTTAAGTTAACATTTTTCATGACTGAGGCTGGAATCGTGTATGGCTTTCTAAAACACTGCTTTGTAACATAGGGTTTCATTTTTCTCTGCTTTACTGGAAATCATTGCATTTGGTGTGCATTGTAATGTGCCAAAACATGCATTAATAATGTATCAACCCCTACGAAAATGCAGTAAAGAGATGCAAGATGCATGCTGAAAAACTGCATTTTTTTGGGGTGTAGAAGAATGTATCCAAGCCATATACCTACAATATGTGTATGCAGTAACGCATATGTTTCTTTTCAAATTATGCATTTACCCATGCATGCACATTTAGGGGCTTTTTTATCAAGCAGTGAATTCTACATTCAGCAAACATGTGTCTGTGAATTTTCGGGTTCAAGTGTTTTAAATGAGAGTGAATGGTTCTCCACCAAAGAATGTTTGGTGAAAGCCATATTGACTACTGTATATGCTCGAGTATAAGCCGACCGGAACATAAGTAGAGGCACCTAATTTTACCACAAAAAAATGGGAAAACTTATTGACTCAAGTATAAGCATAGGGTGAGAAATGCAGTAGCTACTGTAAGTGGAAAAATGCCCATTTGCAGCCTCACTGTGCCCATTTGCAGCCTCATTGTGCCCATTTGCAGCTTCCCTGTGCCCATTTGCAGCTTCCCTGTGCCCATTTGCAGCCTCACTGTGTCCATCTGCATGCCTCAGCCTCACTGTGCCCATCTGCATGACTCAGCCTCACTGTGCCCATCTGCATGCCTCACTGTGCCCATCTCCCTGCCTCACTGTGCCCATCTCCCTGCCTCATGTACTTGATCTGTGCCTCATGTACCGGCGCTGTGCCCATCTGCAGCCTTATGATCTCCCAGCGCTGTGATATGCAGTCTAGTCGGCGGCTGTGTAGCGTAACAAAGCCACGCCTCCTCCTAAAGGCGGGGGCTTTGTTAAACTGTATGGTCACTGACTAGACTGCATATCGCAGTGCCGGGAGATCATAAGGCTGCAGATGGACACAGTGAGGCAGCGGGACTCGAGTATAAGCCGAGGGGGGCTTTTTCAGCACAAAAAAAATGTGCTGAAAAACTCTGCTTATACTCGAGTATATACGGTAATTATAAATACAGGTTTTTGTTCATGCATTTCGCACAGATAACTTGGCTGGATTTATACTTCCTGCACCACTAGGTATTTTTTTTTCAGCTGCCCTCCTCCTAACCCATTCATCTGGCTAGCCTTAAGTAGCCCATAGACTCAATTACCCCATCCACACAATTGATGTGGATGGGGGAATCATCTCTGCTGAGCTATTGTATTCTGATGTGGGGAGACTTCCCTTCCATCAGAATACACTGATCAGCGTTGCAGGCTATAGCCTGTATCGCGGATCATGCAGGGAAAATCCAATAGGGCAGTTGCACAGGAGTCGATGGATAGATCAAATTCTGTACAACCTCTGTGCCCATAAATGAATTGAAATTTAGCCGGTGCCTGCTGAACCAGCTGATTTTCGATCCATGTATGGCCAGCTTTAGTTTCACACTAATGCAGGCAATAGGCAGCTAAAATTTTGGCCAGTTCAGCAGGAATTCCATCCATGGGTAGCCCTGCTGGTACCAACCGGCTTGACAAATTTGATATGAAAATCAAAGGAGCCAGGTAGAAAATACTTGGCCTAACAGTGAATGCAACCAATCAAATATGGTCACTGGTCAAGTATTCTGACAGCCAGGGGAGCAGTGACTTTCAGAATACAATAGTCAGCAGGGAAAAACCCTCTATCCACGCTGTTTAGTGGGGATAGGGGAACTTCACTCTTTTAATCAACATTGACCATATGTAATCTTCATACTGCTAGCATTAGTAAATAGATAGGAAAGTTTATTATAAGAAAAACAAAGATGGAAGGCGCGCACACCTAGTGCATTACCAGAGATAATTTATTAGAAAATGATTGTATAAAGATGGGTACTCCACAAAGTATATCATATTTACTTGTATATGATATTTAAAACTTTGATTTACATTTCTTCAGTTACTTCCTGGCTTCCAGACCTAGGCAAATAATGTTATACATCCCAGGAGTCTTCAGGGGAGGAAGGGTTTTCTCAGCTAAGCACACCCTCCTGTCTGCATGCCTGAACTAAGGACATATGGATTCCAGGAAGTAAATGCTACATGAATCATCTTCCCTAAGATGGCTACTGCCGTAAATGCTTGGGGATGATTTTTCAGCAAAATAAAGAATAGAGATGTGGATAGATGGGGGAGTTTGCTTTGAATCTTAAAAATTAACTAGCTTTTGGTGCTTAGATGCAGTGTAGTTCCATTTTAAAGTGTAAAGCCTCGTACACACGGTCCGACTTCAAACAAACTTTTCCGTGGATTTTTGTCCGAAGGGAGTTGGCCGGGCACACCCATAGCATACACACGGCAGGACTTTTCTACAAACTTTCCCCAAACTTTCCCAAAATCACGTGGTTTTTCTGCTCTTTACCGCCACCCTTTGGTCAACTTCTGCTATTGGGAACAGAAAGTATAGCGCTAATCAAAATAAATGAATACCAGAAACCATAAATTAATATAGTGCTCAAATCTCAAATGTGAAAAAGGAAAAATGATGAATGACTGAATGTCCACATAAATGCAAATTAAATGTCCATATGTAGAAGATTCAAAAAGTGCAAAAATTACACAAATGTTTATCCTTAGAGTGATCAAACTTGAGTATTGACACAATCCAAAACTTAGTGATAAATTCCAGATGATGTCCTAGGGACGAAACGCGTCGGTAGGACTCTATTGTTGCCACACCTTTTGCACAAAGCGCTTGTTTATCAACGTAAATGTAAGTGTTCTTGCTACATTAAAATCTTGATACTTAATACAGAGTTACGCTATGTGGCCACTTTTTTCTTCCTATCTTTGATATATACCCTTCCATACTGACCTGGGATTTCCTGGACCATCATGTTCTGCGAGATCACCTGTTAATTGGCTATCTTCTTCTGTGGCATATTCCATCTTGGTGGTGTTTGGTCACTCTCGATACAGCAATTGGAGAAACACACAGGATTGTCCTGGTTTCAACGTGGTTCCACCACATAAAGCCTGTTTGACCCATTTGAGCGTATGGTGGTGTTTTTTTTTCACTTCAAGTCACTTCAATAATTGTTCACTTTCAGCACTTCAATCTTGAATTTATCACTAAGATTTGGATTGTGCCAATACTCAAGTTTGATCACTCTAAGGATAGACATTTGTGTAATTTTTGCACTTTTTGAATCTTCTACATATGGACATTTAATTTGCATTTATGTGGACATTCATTCCATTCATTCATCATTTTTCCTTTGTCACATTTGAGATTTGAGCACTATATTAATTTATGGTTTCTGATATTCATTTATTTTGATTAGCGCTACACTTTCTGTTCCCATTTTTTCTGCTATTTGTCTTATTGTTGTGTTAGCGGCTTATCTATAAGGGCAGCGCGGAATTATTCTGTACACTCAACTTCTGCTATTGTTGGTTCATTGGTTCTGGGCATGCGTATTTGTACTTCGGACAAAAGTCTGATGGATTTCTGTACACACGGTCGGACTTTGCACCATCAGACTTTTGTTGGCGAAAAGTTTGTCCGTTTGCAGAGCGAACTTTTGTCCGATGAATACCGAAAAGGTTTGTCCGATGGAGCGTACACACAGTCGGATTTTTGGGAAAACATGCTCATTTTGAAGTTTGTTGGCAAAAAGTCAGACCGTGTGTACGGGCCTTATGACTAGCCTTACAAAGAGAAGTCCTAGCCTTATAAATCATACGGAGTTTGTGGTTGGAGGGACATTTTGCCCATTCTCGATCGCTATAACCAGCAACCAGAAGGATAGACAAACTGTCACCCTACTCTGATAGCAGTTCAGTTCTACATGTACAGACCAGGGTGAATGAATGGTCTGCACGCGGAACATCATTCCACTGACAGAGTTGCAGCTGTACAGAGATGGCAACAATGAGGTAGGTAGGTTTGCAACGGTAGCCACCTTGACAGTTTGGAACCATGTTTTAGGCCCTCCAGCTGTGGTGAAACTACAAGTCCCATGAGACATTGCAAGACCCTGACAACACAGGCCTGACTCCTAGAGGCAGAGGCATGATGGGATTTGTAGTTTCGCCACAGCTGGAAAGCCAAGGTTGCCTACCCCTGATGTATTATATGTGAGAATGTGTTACTGACAGGTAAAGTGTTGATGGTTGTGCTGTGCCACTGGCAGCCCTCCTGCCTTATACGGCTGCCTATATTGTCTACTCAGAGATCCAGTCCTGACGGTGGGGGAGGAACTTTTCAAACTGATTGGTGGTTATGAACAATACAGACAGTTCTTTGTGCTCCATCCTCGCTCTGTCCTGCTGCAGCTTATACATTCTGTCAGCCGGTAGCATCAGCTAACAGAATACCTGGACAGTGCCTGTATCTGATTGAATGTAGGAACTGTTTGGCCAACACTTTTCAATGTTTCAGCTGAAGAATGTCGAGCAGAGTGGTGCAGACAGGGCCACTTACTTATTGAGTTTCGTCCAGTTCATTAGGAACTGGGAGAAATCTGCTCAGTGTATGGCCAACTTTAGCAGTAGGACTTTCTCTCAGGAGACCCAGATTTTTCAAGATTGTGTCCAGACTACAGAGTGTGTAAAGAAATCGTAAAGCATGTCTGTTAGAGCTTCTATCTGCTGTCTAATAAGGATGAGAATATATTCCATACAGAGTCCAATGGTAGAATGCATGCTGCTCTCACCACACCAGCCTATAAATATTTAAATGGCAGTTCAGCTTTCAGATCAAGTCATCAGTAACAAAGAATCAAGCTTTTTGACCTTTTGTTAACTTGCAATGTGAAATATGATTCTTGCAGGCTGCATCTGACGTTTTCTATGAGAACAGGCTTTATGCAGCATTGTCATAATTGCCTGAGGGCAAGTTAAATGGATCATCAGAAGTGATGTGCACTATTATCTGCATTTCAAGATAGACAAGATACAAGCTCTTCATCAGAGAAAATTACTGGTTTGTTATTAGAGATAAAGTAGTATGCTTCTTTTTGAAAGAAATAACAGAAATGGCTTCAATAGACTGTTTCATTACATTTTTAAGAATACAATGTATAAAAATGAATAAATCTTTGTTTGCCACATCTGTAGCTGAATGACTTTAGCCTTTTCTATGCAATTACTGGATTGCAAAATCTGCACTTTCGTGGTTGTGGCGTTTTCTGATACGCCCACATGAGTGCTGTGACACACAATTCTTTGTCAAAGTCGAATTCCGGCCAAAGCATTTTTTCTGAGTGGAGAAGGGTTACAACTTTTATTGTTTTTTTTTGCTGAAAATGACTCTATTGGGGATATTTCCAACCACTTGTGTCACTCTGATCACTCAGAAGAAATTAAGGGAATAATAGTTGTGAGGCCCTTCTCTGTAGAGCCTAGAGGGCCTTAAAGTGGATATAAACCCCATTCATGAAATATGACCTGGGCACATATATCTGTAGTGTTTACTTATCCCTCCCCAAAGCCCTAAGTACCACGTCTTTCTGCTGCTCTGTTCCTCCGTTATCAGTATGATAACTTCTGACAAGCTCTCTGACACAGAAGATAAAAGCAGCTGTAAATTTGTATCAGGGAGGGAACTTAGAGACAGATAAACAGAGAGCTTGTCTATTCACAGCACAGCTCTGAGTGTTTCTGCATTTCTCTGCTTATGTGGAGGGGGGGGTGTTCCTTTCCTCCAATCAGCGCACACACAATGTATGCCCAGGCTCCCCTCTAACTACAGGAAAAACTATTTCTAACACAATGTGCACTTTCTAACAAGCCTAGAAAGCCAAAGACAGCAGATATACATGTAAAACTTATGCAGGGAGACTTGTTTAATCTCTGTGTATCATCTGAGGTTGTTCACTTCACTGGGTATATGTGAGGGTTTACATCCACTTTAAATAAAGTGATAGTGGAATGACATGTCTTTATATCGTGTCAGTAGAGGTAAGAGGAACATCATCCTCCCTGAGTGTGGTCACCTAGCTAATTTTAGTGGCATTTCAACACCACAACTCTGGCCTACTTCCATCCTCCAGCTGAATTCACTTAATAGCCCACCTGTACAGGTTTCCTATGGCATGCAGTTCTCCTTTGTTGCTGAGGAACTTTTGCTGAACTTTAAATGTACCATCACATACCATCTTGATCCAAAGTCCAGGCCATTCACTTTTCTAAGCATATTCCTTGTAGTCTGATGCATATGGTAATATATAATGATTCTTTCCACACAAAATCTCTATCGACATCACATAACACATGAAGTCCTTAACAGAACACTGTCCTGGCCTGTTCCTTCTAGGATGGGGAACCCTGTTCAGCGATCACATGGTGGACCTAGTGGTGGTACTCGCTAGCAGAAACATGTGACCTTGTCAACAGCCTCTGCAATAGGGCCTCCCACCATCAACAACTAGTGCCTTTTCTCTTGACCGGTGTAAAACCCCTCAAATCAGTTACACCCTAAAGTGGGAGGAAAGGGGCAAGAAATATGCAAGCACCTCTTCCAGGATCACCCTGACTAAAATGCACAGACAGCAATCAAAACTGACAGTGGTACCAACCTTGTCCTACTCTTAAAAAAGCTGCCCCTGTCCCCTGGAGAGATTTTCCTATCACATTCTGTCCTCTGACCACCTGGCTAAGTTTTAGGGTTTGGTTATAAGTTATGTCTTCCTTTTAGTTTTCAGTAGATTGAAGTATCCATTCTTTGGTTACTATTGCTCTCTGTGTTCCCGTGCGGATGACATTTCCTACATTCTATCCCAGTGACAGCATTGTGAAATGAGGTAAATAAGGGTATGAATGTAGATTGGGGATGCCTTTTTTGTTTATTCTTTTTGACACTGAAATCCCAGCGCAGAGAAATAGACTACTAGTGCTGGATCCAAAAGACTGCTTCAACATTGTGAACCACTTCTGTGTTGTGGTGCTCTGCAGTTGAAAAAAATATTTCAGGTATGTTAAAAACCTGCATTATGTGTGGGCAGCTTATTCAAAATAAATTGGTTGCATTACTGAGTAGTATTAATCCAGCCTTGGTGTTTCGCTATAGTTCAGCCATATGGGGGTCCAGTATGCTTTTATTGCCATATCTAACTCAATTAGGCCTCGTTTACACTTGCTTTGATTAGTAAAGCACATTAAAGTACCTACCGCTTTAACATGCATTTTTGATCATCCCCCGTGTTTAGTAGTACATTTTCAAATCCCCGTAGCCCCAACCCTCCAACTGCCCCCCCCCCCACTCAGTAGTACATTCCCCACACAACCCCCCCCCTCTCCAACGCCACCACGTATCTCCCCCTGTTTAGTAGTAGTCCCCCTGCTGCGCTAATCCCCCCTCCCTCCACACACACTCTGCTAATTCTCCATTCTCCTGAAACTTCACTCTGCTAATATCCTTCTGATTGTCTATTCTGCTGATCTGATATCCTGCTCTGCTGATCTGATATCCTGCTCTGCTGATCTGATCTCCTGCTCTGCTGATCTGATCTCCTGCTCCTCTGATTCCCTGCTGCTCAGTTTCGTGCTTGGTCCTCATTCTGGTCTCATCTCACCTTCCTTCTGTATCACTCCCATGTTGTTTACCATGTGTGATATCTGCTGATCCCCTCCTCTGGTCCCCTCTCACCTTCCTGCTGCTACATACTGAACACCATAGCCTGGATGTGAACACAAAGCACAGCTAACGATGAACAAGTGCGCCTTAATACCTGCAGGTGCGATTAGGGAGCACTATCATAGGCCTTGTTTACATTTGCGATTAAGATGCGTTTTGTACCAACCATCGACCGCTCCCCCCAGTTTGATCAGATGCTTTGGCCTCAGATCTCTCCATAAAGAGAATCCGTCACTGCCTACGGCTATCACAAGTGATGTGGTTTATAAAGTAAATAAACAAAGGTGCAGTGTAAAAAAATAAATACAAATTTAATAAAATAATTAAAAAAAGATTAAGTGCTCCTGTCCCCCCCCCCCCTCATGTTCATGCGCTAATGCAAACATGCATATAGATCCTGCACATATATGTAAACTGTAATTGCACCAGTCAGAGTGAAAGCAATAATTCTAGTTCCAGACCTCCTGTGTAACTCTAAAACTAGCATAGGCGTGCGCACAGGGTGTGCCAGGTGTGCCCAGGCACACCCTAATCACCCTGTGCAGAACAGATTCCCCCTACTGACCTGGGTCCCCCTCCTTCCCTCCACAGCACTGACGGCTTCCCTCCTCTCCCACCGATTTGTTGCTGTGGATGTCTTAAGATGAGTGGGGGAAGGGGCCAGTAAACATGCCATTTACCGGCCCCTTCCCTTTCTGAATGAACATTGTGAGTGATCAGTAGAGTGTGTTTGAGCTTTGGGGTGCACACCCTAATTCCAAAGGCTGCGCACACCTATGAAAACTAGTAAACTGTAAAGTGTCTCTTATGGAGATTTTATATATCCGAGTTTGTCGCCGTTCCCCAGGCGTATTCAATTTTAAATCATGATATGTTAGGTTTCTATTTACTCTGCGTAACATCGTCTTTTATATTTTACCAAAAATTGGGTATTATATTGTGTTTGTATGCACTAAAATCATTAAATTGTATTTTGTTCCTGAAAATTTGTGTTTGATAAATGGCTGCGCAAATATTGTGCGACAACAATCATTGTATTCTCCAAGGCCTCTGCTTAAAAAAGAATATATATTGTTTGGTTGATGTAAGTAATTTTCAAGCAAAAAAAAAACACATTTTTACATGTATGAGAAAAATGGCAGAATTGGCTTGCAGCAGAGTTGGTTAAGAATAGGGATGAGCTTCGTGTTCGAGTCGAACATACGTTCGACTCGAACATCGGCTGTTCGATCGTTCGACGAAGATCGAACGATTTGGGCCGTTCGCGCCAAATTCGAGTGACGCGAACGGCCCACAATGCACTACGCCATCGCAGTGTCATCCAGGCGCTGTGATTGGCCAAGCATGCACTGTGACCCCGCATGCTTGGCCAATCACAGCGCCGGCAGCGAGGAGAGCAATGATTGGCCACAGGCAGGATGCCTGTGGCCAATTATTGCTGAGGGTGTTTAGTACACGCCCCACACTATAAAAGGCCGCCAGCACGGCGGCCTAGTGTAGTGTGTTCCGGAGCAGGGATAGAGCAGCATAGGCAGGGACAGTGACTTTTATTTCTTTCTTGCTTAACCTGGATTCCTTTAGTTTAGGGAAAGAGAAGGATAGGTAGGGAGAGTGTCAGTGTGTTTTGTGCTTGTGCTATATTGTGCTTAAAAAAAACATTTTTTCTAGGGACAGAAAACTGTAGGTAGGGAGAGTGTGTCAGTTTCTTTCACTGTCAAAGTCCTTGTTTCCAGGGACCTGGAAGGACAGTGAGGTAATTCTCCTTGTGCTAAATTGTGCTTAAAAAAAACATTTTTTCTAGGGACAGAAAACTGTAGGTAGGGAGAGTGTGTCAGTTTCTTTCACTGTCAAAGTCCTTGTTTCCAGGGACCTGGAAGGACAGTGAGTGAATTCTCCTTGTGCTATATTGTGCTTAAAAAAAACATTTTTTCTAGGGACAGAAAACTGTAGGTAGGGAGAGTGTGTCAGTTTCTTTCACTGTCAAAGTCCTTGTTTCCAGGGACCTGGAAGGACAGTGAGGTAATTCTCCTTGTGCTAAATTGTGCTTAAAAAAAACATTTTTTCTAGGGACAGAAAACTGTAGGTAGGGAGAGTGTGTCAGTTTCTTTCACTGTCAAAGTCCTTGTTTCCAGGGACCTGGAAGGACAGTGAGGTAATTCTCCTTGTGCTAAATTGTGCTTAAAAAAAACATTTTTTCTAGGGACAGAAAACTGTAGGTAGGGAGAGTGTGTCAGTTTCTTTCACTGTCAAAGTCCTTGTTTCCAGGGATCTGGAAGGACAGTGAGTGAATTCTCCTTGTGCTATATTGTGCTTAAAAAAAACATTTTTTCTAGGGACAGAAAACTGTAGGTAGGGAGAGTGTGTCAGTTTCTTTCACTGTCAAAGTCCTTGTTTCCAGGGACCTGGAAGGACAGTGAGGTAATTCTCCTTGTGCTAAATTGTGCTTAAAAAAAACATTTTTTCTAGGGACAGAAAACTGTAGGTAGGGAGAGTGTGTCAGTTTCTTTCACTGTCAAAGTCCTTGTTTCCAGGGACCTGGAAGGACAGTGAGGTAATTCTCCTTGTGCTAAATTGTGCTTAAAAAAAACATTTTTTCTAGGGACAGAAAACTGTAGGTAGGGAGAGTGTGTCAGTTTCTTTCACTGTCAAAGTCCTTGTTTCCAGGGACCTGGAAGGACAGTGAGTGAATTCTCCTTGTGCTATATTGTGCTTAAAAAAAACATTTTTTCTAGGGACAGAAAACTGTAGGTAGGGAGAGTGTGTCAGTTTCTTTCACTGTCAAAGTCCTTGTTTCCAGGGACCTGGAAGGACAGTGAGGTAATTCTCCTTGTGCTAAATTGTGCTTAAAAAAAACATTTTTTCTAGGGACAGAAAACTGTAGGTAGGGAGAGTGTGTCAGTTTCTTTCACTGTCAAAGTCCTTGTTTCCAGGGACCTGGAAGGACAGTGAGTGAATTCTCCTTGTGCTATATTGTGCTTAAAAAAAACATTTTTTCTAGGGACAGAAAACTGTAGGTAGGGAGAGTGTGTCAGTTTCTTTCACTGTCAAAGTCCTTGTTTCCAGGGACCTGGAAGGACAGTGAGTGAATTCTCCTTGTGCTATATTGTGCTTAAAAAAAACATTTTTTCTAGGGACAGAAAACTGTAGGTAGGGAGAGTGTGTCAGTTTCTTTCACTGTCAAAGTCCTTGTTTCCAGGGACCTGGAAGGACAGTGAGGTAATTCTCCTTGTGCTAAATTGTGCTTAAAAAAAACATTTTTTCTAGGGACAGAAAACTGTAGGTAGGGAGAGTGTGTCAGTTTCTTTCACTGTCAAAGTCCTTGTTTCCAGGGACCTGGAAGGACAGTGAGGTAATTCTCCTTGTGCTAAATTGTGCTTAAAAAAAACATTTTTTCTAGGGACAGAAAACTGTAGGTAGGGAGAGTGTGTCAGTTTCTTTCACTGTCAAAGTCCTTGTTTCCAGGGACCTGGAAGGACAGTGAGGTAATTCTCCTTGTGCTAAATTGTGCTTAAAAAAAACATTTTTTCTAGGGACAGAAAACTGTAGGTAGGGAGAGTGTGTCAGTTTCTTTCACTGTCAAAGTCCTTGTTTCCAGGGACCTGGAAGGACAGTGAGGTAATTCTCCTTGTGCTAAATTGTGCTTAAAAAAAACATTTTTTCTAGGGACAGAAAACTGTAGGTAGGGAGAGTGTGTCAGTTTCTTTCACTGTCAAAGTCCTTGTTTCCAGGGACCTGGAAGGACAGTGAGTGAATTCTCCTTGTGCTATATTGTGCTTAAAAAAAAACATTTTTTCTAGGGACAGAAAACTGTAGGTAGGGAGAGTGTGTCAGTTTCTTTCACTGTCAAAGTCCTTGTTTCCAGGGACCTGGAAGGACAGTGAGGTAATTCTCCTTGTGCTAAATTGTGCTTAAAAAAAACATTTTTTCTAGGGACAGAAAACTGTAGGTAGGGAGAGTGTGTCAGTTTCTTTCACTGTCAAAGTCCTTGTTTCCAGGGACCTGGAAGGACAGTGAGGTAATTCTCCTTGTGCTAAATTGTGCTTAAAAAAAACATTTTTTCTAGGGACAGAAAACTGTAGGTAGGGAGAGTGTGTCAGTTTCTTTCACTGTCAAAGTCCTTGTTTCCAGGGACCTGGAAGGACAGTGAGTGAATTCTCCTTGTGCTATATTGTGCTTAAAAAAAACATTTTTTCTAGGGACAGAAAACTGTAGGTAGGGAGAGTGTGTCAGTTTCTTTCACTGTCAAAGTCCTTGTTTCCAGGGACCTGGAAGGACAGTGAGGTAATTCTCCTTGTGCTAAATTGTGCTTAAAAAAAACATTTTTTCTAGGGACAGAAAACTGTAGGTAGGGAGAGTGTGTCAGTTTCTTTCACTGTCAAAGTCCTTGTTTCCAGGGACCTGGAAGGACAGTGAGGTAATTCTCCTTGTGCTAAATTGTGCTTAAAAAAAACATTTTTTCTAGGGACAGAAAACTGTAGGTAGGGAGAGTGTGTCAGTTTCTTTCACTGTCAAAGTCCTTGTTTCCAGGGACCTGGAAGGACAGTGAGGTAATTCTCCTTGTGCTAAATTGTGCTTAAAAAAAACATTTTTTCTAGGGACAGAAAACTGTAGGTAGGGAGAGTGTGTCAGTTTCTTTCACTGTCAAAGTCCTTGTTTCCAGGGACCTGGAAGGACAGTGAGTGAATTCTCCTTGTGCTATATTGTGCTTAAAAAAAACATTTTTTCTAGGGACAGAAAACTGTAGGTAGGGAGAGTGTGTCAGTTTCTTTCACTGTCAAAGTCCTTGTTTCCAGGGACCTGGAAGGACAGTGAGGTAATTCTCCTTGTGCTAAATTGTGCTTAAAAAAAACATTTTTTCTAGGGACAGAAAACTGTAGGTAGGGAGAGTGTGTCAGTTTCTTTCACTGTCAAAGTCCTTGTTTCCAGGGACCTGGAAGGACAGTGAGTGAATTCTCCTTGTGCTATATTGTGCTTAAAAAAAAACATTTTTTCTAGGGACAGAAAACTGTAGGTAGGGAGAGTGTGTCAGTTTCTTTCACTGTCAAAGTCCTTGTTTCCAGGGACCTGGAAAGACAGTGAGGTAATTCTCCTTGTGCTAAATTGTGCTTAAAAAAAACATTTTTTCTAGGGACAGAAAACTGTAGGTAGGGAGAGTGTGTCAGTTTCTTTCACTGTCAAAGTCCTTGTTTCCAGGGACCAGGAAGGACAGTGAGTGAATTCTCCTTGTGCTAAATTGTGCTTAAAAAAAACATTTTTTCTAGGGACAGAAAACTGTAGGTAGGGAGAGTGTGTCAGTTTCTTTCACTGTCAAAGTCCTTGTTTCAAGGGACAGAGAAGGACACCTGAAGGTAGCCCTTATTGCTTTTTTCCCATCTCCCTGCAGGCCATCTATTAGAATGTCTGGAAGGCAAACAAGGAGAGGCAGACAGTCAGGAGGCAATAAAAGAGGGCAAGCAGGCTCTGTGTCTGGGGGCAACAGTGCTGGTCGTGGACGCGGTGCATTGTCATCAGCACATGGCCATGGGACACGCTTGTCCTTCTTTTCGGCAGCTGGACATGTTGAGCCACATCATGCCGAAGACTTGGTAGAGTGGATGACCAAGCCCTCCTCCTCCTCCTCATCCTCTCTCACCCAGGCTCAGGGTACTGGAAAAGCAGCTGCCAAAGCGTCCTCTTCCCTGGTATCAATGTCAGACTCATCATCAGTCACTCCTTCCCTAGACCCACCATGTCCTCCTCCTGAGGAGTCCCCCGAACTGTTTCAGCACAGTGTTGGGTACATGCTCCAGGAGGATGCCCAGCGTTTCGAAGGGTCTGATGATGAAACCCAGCTACAGGAAGGCAGTAGGGTGAGAGCAGACAGAGGGGATGCTCAAGAAGGACACCAATCTGGCAGTCATGTTCCAGCAGCTGCAGCATACTGCCAGATTGGCTCCAGTGATGAGGAGGGAGGTGATGATGAGGTCACTGACTCCACGTGGGTGCCTAATAGGAGAGAGGAGGAGGAGGAGGATGAGGAGGAGGCACATCTCCAACGAGGCAGGATGCCCTTTGGTGGCCAGCGTAAGGGCAGTACACCGACGGAATCACACCGCAGAGCTCCGCCTGTGCAGGGCGCTGCCTCTGCCCGTCATTCAAAAAGTTCTTTGGTGTGGGCCTTTTTTGAGGCTAGTGCATCAGATCGCACAGCTGCTGTTTGCAACATATGTCTCAAGCGTATATCGCGTGGCCAAAACATCAGCCGCTTGGGTACCACATGCCTGACCAGACATATGTTGACCTGCCATGCAGCTCGTTGGCAAGCCTACCTCAAAGACCCACACCAAAGAACAAAGCGGACCTCTCCTTGCACCGCATCAGCTGGGATCTCCAACCCCACTATAACTTCAGTCCTCTCTGAAACATGCACTGAGAGGAATGAAGGTGTAGAATTAGGTGTGTCACAGCCAAGTACTTGCGGCCACTCTGCTAGCAGTACACCGACGTCCGATTCTAGCAGGCAAATTTCCCTGCCCCAGCTGCTGGACCGTCGAAAGAAGTTCACTCCCAGCCATCCACATGCCCAGCGGTTGAATGCTAGCTTGGCTAAATTGCTAGCGCTTCAACTGCTGCCTTTTCAGTTGGTAGACTCGGCCCCCTTCCGTGAGTTTGTGCAATGTGCGGTTCCTCAGTGGCAGGTTCCCAAACGCCACTTTTTCTCACGGAAGGCTATTCCGGCTCTCTACCGGCATGTGGAAGGCAATGTCTTGGCCTCGCTGGACAGGGCGGTCAGCGGTAAGGTGCATATTACCGCTGACTCATGGTCCAGCAGGCATGGACAGGGACGTTACCTTTCTTTCACGGCCCATTGGGTCACTCTTTTGGCAGCTGGGAAGGATGCAGGACAAGGTGCAGTAGTGTTGGAGGTTGTCCCACCGCCACGCCTCCAAAATGCTACTACTGGTTGTGACACACCTCTCTCCTCCACCCCCTCCTCTTCTTCTTCCTCCATGGCCTCTTCCTGTGGTTTGTCCTATGAACCAGCGGTGCTCCGTAGCCGTTCACGGGGCTACGCAAGTACGCAGGCAAAAAGATGCCATGCCGTGCTTGCGCTGGTGTGTTTGGGGGACAGAAGCCACACTGGGGCAGAGGTCCTGTCTGCTCTGCAGGGCCAGGCCGAGAGGTGGTTGACGCCACGCCAGCTTAAGCCAGGAATGGTGGTTTGCGACAATGGCACCAACCTCCTCTCCGCCCTCCGACAGGGACAACTGACCCATGTGCCCTGTGTGGCTCACGTCCTTAACCTGGTGGTGCAGCGGTTCTTGGGCAGGTACCCGGGCTTACAGGATGTCCTGAGGCAGGCCAGGAAAGTCTGTGTGCATTTCCGCAGATCTTATAATGCCAGTGCTCGCCTGGCTGAGCTGCAAAAGGAGTTGAACCTGCCCAAGAACCGCCTTATATGTGACATGCCCACCAGGTGGAACTCAACGTTGGCCATGCTGCAGCGGCTGCACACGCAGCAGAGGGCCATCAATGAGTACCTGTGCGACTACGGCACCAGGACAGGGTCAGGGGAGCTTGGTTTTTTTTCTCCACGCCAGTGGGGCATGATCAGGGATGCATGCACTGTCCTGGCACCATTTGAGGAGGCCACGAGGATGGTGAGCAGTGACAGTGCATGCATCAGTGACACTGTACCTCTTGTCCACCTGTTGGAGCACACGCTGCGTGGAATAATGGACAGGGCACTTGAGGCAGAACAGAGGCAGGAAGAGGAGGACTTCCTTGCCTCTCAAGGCCCCCTTTACCCAGACAGTGTTCCTTCTGTCCCACCCATCGCACAGGAAGAGGAGGAGGAGGAGGAGGAGGAGGAGGAGGATTGTGTCAGCATGGAGGTGGAGGCTGGCACTCAGCATCATCAGCAGCAGTCTTTTAGGGATGATTTACAGTCCCAAGAAACCAGTGGACTTGTACGTGGCTGGGAGGAGGTGGCTGCGGATCATGTCGTCCTTAGTGACCCAGAGGACTCCGGAGCGAATGCCTCAGCAAACCTACGCTGCATGGCCTCCCTGATCCTGCAAAGTCTGCGGAAGGATCCTCGTATTCTTCGGATCAAGGAGAGGGACCATTACTGGCTGGCCACTCTCCTTGATCCACGGTACAAGGGTAAGGTTGCGGACCTTATGTTACCGTCGCAGAGGGAGCAGAGGATGAGACAACTCCGGGAGGCCTTGCAGAAAGGTCTGTGCAACGCGTTCCCAGAGACTGGGAGGTTACAAACTCCTGGTCCTGGACAACGAGTTGCTGAGGCTTCGGCCAGTCAAAGAAGGAGCGGTGGGGAAGGTGGCCGTCTGACCGATGCGTTCAGACAATTCTTTAGTCCGCAGCCCCAAAGTATGATCGGTTCCAGCAACCATCGCCAGCGTCTGATAAACATGGTGCAGGAATATCTAGGGGCAAGGTCAGACTTGGACACCTTCCCCACCGAAAATCCTCTGGCTTACTGGGTCTTGAGGATGGATCACTGGCCAGAGCTTGCACAGTATGCAATTGAGCTACTGGCCTGTCCTGCATCCAGCGTTCTTTCGGAACGCACATTCAGTGCTGCTGGAGGATTTGTCACGGATCACAGGGTGCGCCTGTCCACCGACTCGGTTGATCGACTGACTTTCATCAAGATGAACCAGTCTTGGATCACCACCAGCTACCACACACCTGATGCTGATATAACAGACTAATTGATTTTAACATGTCACATCCCTTCAAGACTGATGCTGATGCTGAGTGCCTGTGCTGTTATGTTGACTGACTATCCTCCTCCTCCGAGTCCTCAATGATACGATTGATGATGATAGCTTGGAAGATCATTTTTGTTTATGGGTGCCGCCACCAGTGGCTAAGGCCCAATTTTTCAGCCCCTGTTTTACAGGGGCGTGTAATTACAATTTTTTTAGCAATAATTTGCCATAGGGCTCATTGCTGTGCTCCAAGTACAGTATCTGTGAGGGGTTGGAGTGTTGTGGCACCAGTGCCTAAGGCCCAATTTTTCAGCCCCTGTTTAACAGGGGCGTGTCATTACAATTTTTGAAGCAATACTTTGCAACAGGGCTCATTGCTGTGCTCCAAGTACAGTATCTGTGAGGGGTTGTAGTGTTGTGCCACCAGTGCCTAAGGCCCAATTTTTCAGCCCCTGTTCAACAGGGGCATGCAATTACAATTCTTGATCTAATAATTCACAGCAGGGTCCATTGCTGCACCCACCAAGAGTAACTCTGAGGGCTTACAGTCTTGTGGCGACGCCACCACCACCACCACCACGAAAGGCCCAATTTTTCAGCCCCTGTTCAAAAGGGGCATGTAATTACAATTCTTGATCTAATAATTCACAGCAGGGCCCATTGCTGCACCCACCAAGAGTAACTGTCAGGGCTTACAGTGTTGTGGCACCAGCACCACCATCAAAGCCCCAATTTTTACTACCACTGTTCAACAATTATATGTAATTAAAATTCCTGATATAATAGTTGACAGCAGGGCGTTCCAGCACCAACCAAGAGTAACTGAGTGCTTACAGTGTTGTGCCAACACCAACAACTAAGGGGCCTATTTCTGCAGAGTATATACGGCAGGTCCCTACTTTCAAACATCCAACTTACAAACGACTCCTACTTGCAAACGAAAGAAGACAACAGGAAGTGAGAGGAAATCTACCCCTAGAAAGGAAAATTCTCTCCTGTAAGAATAAATATGGGAGAAAGGGGTCTCATCTGTACTGATGCTTTATCAGCAATCCTTGTTTCAAGAAAAACACCACATTTCAAAAACAGTTGTCATTGGGACGGAAAGTGAGGTGAAATGTTCTGAACAGGGGCACAGACAGCAAAACAAATGTTACAGGGGTGATAACCCTTACCTATGTTTCCCAAAAAGTTTAAAAATAGATTTTTGGGCTGGAGCTACACTTCAACAATGTACCTGTTCAAAATTACAAACACATTCTACATAAGAACAAACCTACAGTCCCTGTCTTGTATGCACCGCCTGTATACGGCTGTTCAGAGTATATAGGGCCTTTTTTATTTTATGTGCGGGGTTCCCCTTAATATCCATACAAGACCCAAAGGGGCTGGTAATGGGCTGGGGTAGGGGGGGGGGGTCATGGGGTAGCTATGCCATTTTTCTTAAAGAATTTCATCCATATTACCGGGACCAGACATTACATTAAAGCCGCAAGCAGTTTTAAATGGCTTTTTTTTCCTTTAGAAGTGTCATTTTGTGCAGGGACAGTTCTAAACACGGGAAACACGTGGCACTTCACAGGCATACTTTAGACACCCCCCAGGTACGATATTTAAAGGAATATTTGACTTTTTTTTTTTCACTTTATGCATCATTAAAATGACTGCTCCCGAAAAACGACCGTTTTTAAAACTTCTTTTTGCATTGATACATGTCCCCTGGTGCACAACCCGGGTTCCCAAACCCTATTTATGACAATAACATGCATAATAGTTGTTATAATTAGCACTTTAGAATTCGAACGTTCGCATCCATTGTATTTAATAGGGTTCTAATGTTCGTTCGAACTTTCGGTCCGTTCGCGGGTTCTGGTGCGAACCGAACCCGGGGGTGTTCGGCTCATCACTAGTTAAGAACCATTCACTTTGCTTCCGAAAAATTCTTGATTAATTATCGCCAATTCACAGATTAGGAATCTGCTGGCAATTAAGACCAACAATAAGTTGATATACAGGTATGTCAGTGCTCTGAGTAGGGCATGTATGTGCTGAGAAGCTGTCATTCAAAAAGAAGGTGGACCTAATGTTGAACTAGTCTCTCGATTTCCCACCGGGCCTTGCCAACCCCACTACAAGACTTCTAGGCTATGCGCTTGTCTATGAGATTGGTGCAGTGGCCAGGGAGGGAGTGCACTGAGGAAGGAGTGTCTGACCTTAGCTTTGGCCTTCAACAGTTTCATGTACCTATTTGTAAGCAATACATGAATCTGGCTCAAGCTCTGCCAGTTTTGGTGCGGAGGCCAAACTGAATTTTAAAGAGCTTCTATGACACGCTTTATGGATTTCTGTCATTGTGTATGATACAGTTTGATTTATAAGTTGAGCTACCTGTCCCTGGAAATTATTCAAAAATATTGTCCAGTCAGCCAATTTCCACAAAAAAAAAGTTTTGTGTGTTTAAAAGATCTAAAGTTTGTTGTGTGCCTTGGCAGTAGTTCACTATGGTGTATTTAGTTACACTTGTGATCACACAACATTAGCAGCCAAGTAGGTCTGCATTCAGGGTTATGAATAAGTAAAAGATCCAGTGTAGAGGCCTATGACAGAATAAAACAGCAATATATATTATTGGTAACTGGATAAATATAATCTGTGCTCTTATGCCCCGTACACACGGTCGGACTTTTGACCGGCCAAAATCACATCGGAATTCCATCAGAGTAAAAGAGAACATGTTCTCTATCTAAACTCCGATGAAATTCCTCGAGAATTTCCGATGGAAAAGGTCCGATGGGGCATACACGGTCGGAATATCCGATGAAAAAATTCCGTCTGACTTTTTCCATCGGAAATTCCGATCGTGTGTACAAGGCATTAGAGGGTCAGGTCGACTAAAACAGATATTTCAGTTCTAAGTAAATGTTGAGGAGTTTAATCACAGGGCAGCTACTTAGATCTCCCAGGGGTTCTGACTACAGATTTATTGCACTTGGAGTTCTCCTGTGTTCCCTATTATGTTAGGGTCTCATCCTCTTTAATTTGATGCAACAATAAATTTAGCGAGTCAAATGAGACTCCAAGATGAAGAGGTATAGACGCAACAGCAAACAAGAAATAATTTTATTACACAAAACAGCAGCTGATCGCGTTAGGTAAGTATGGTCTTTCGAAGTTTATGCTGCAAGGATGAGGTTGGAAGTATAAAGGGTAATAAGGTTGGTGGCATTCGTTTGTAAAGCTCGGGTCTTGTCTCAGAAACTGCATCCCCTCCTAATTTACCCTCCCCACTGGAGCACTGGCTATAATTGCCTGTATTCAAGTATGTCCTTAGTCCCGGAAAACTGCCAACTAACACTACCCATACTGCCCGTGGTGAATTATTTGCCATTTATGTCTCTTTGCTATTCATGTATAGACAATAAAACATACAGTACACATAAAAATTAGGCAAAAAAATATTAAGCATAATGAGTAAGAGAAGAATGGGCAAGTTTAGCTGGACATAACCTAGGGTCAATGTAATACGCGTAAGCTAAAGTTACTGTTGAACAGCAAGCACCCTAAGGTGTCAAAGCACCACTACTTGTACTAAGTGATCAGATGTATATAGAACTCCTGACGTTCCTATGCAGATACTCATTTTTCTCAAGTCCTATTATTATTATACAGGATTTATATAGTGTTCGACAGTTTGAGCAGCACTTCATTGCCTAATCATAGGTATGGCATTCCAGCCTCTCATGTGGAAATGCAGGAAGGGTTGTGGCTATTCCCTACATGCCAACACATTCAGCCCAGTCCCCAGGACACTGTCACCTCTACCCATGGCACACATTATAGGGCACTTTCACAATGCAGCGCAGTGTGCGCACGATTTTTGTGCAGGTTACCCGCACTTTCCCATAGACTTCTATTAGATTGTGCAAGCTGTATCTTTGGTGCGCTTTCAGAAAATGTACCAAAAGCGTCCAGTCTAATAGAAGTCGGGGTAAGTGTGGGAAAATTGCACTAAAAATGTGGCTACACTGCGCTTCATCAGCGCTGTAGCCAAACCACAGTGCGGCAGTGTGAAAGAATCCTAAAAAGCACACCTAGATCACACTTACTTTCCAGGTGGTCCTTTCCAGATCACACCTCAATTCTAGAATTCATGTTCCTAATAATGCAGGAACTGTCCCCCATTGGCTGCCATCCCCTCAGTTAATAACTATTTTGAATTCATCACATTCTCAGTAACTCAAATATAAGTGTTGCTGTGATCTTGGGATGCAGCTTGGGGCACAACATTAATGGGACAGAGAGTACCTAGATGCAGGACTGTCATGGCAAATCTGTATCCCTATATTATCTATCTTTTTTTTTTTTTAACCACTTGACTTCTGGAAGATTTACCTCCCTTCATGACCAGACCATTTTTTGCGATACAGCACTGCGTTACTTTACCTGACAATTGCGCAGTCGTGCGACGCTGTACCCAAGTACAATTTATGTCCCTTTTTCCCCACACAAATAGAGCTTTCCTTTGTCATATTTGATCACCTCTGTGGTTTTTATTTTTTGTGCTATAAACAAATAAATACCGACAATTTAAAAAAAAAGAACAATATTTTTTTCTTTTTGCTATAAAACATCCAATGAAAAATTTAAAACATTGAATTTCTTCATAAATCTAGGCCAATATGTATTCTGCTACATGTTTTTGGTAAAAAAAATCCCAAAGAGCGTATATTGATTTACGCGAACATTATATCATCTACAAACTATGGTATATATTTATGGATTTTATTTACCGGTATTTCTTTTTTATATTAGTAATGGTGGCAATCAGCGAATTATAGCGGGACTGCGATATTGCGGCAGACAATTGGACACTAAACACTTTTGACACTTTGTGGGAATCAGTGACACTAATACATATTTCTAGGTGAGTTTTTTAAAGCAGGATTCCACCCACGATTTATTTATTTTTTTTAAAGTCAGCAGCTACAAACACTGTAGCTGCTGACTTTTATAAGAACACTTACCTGTCCTAGGCGCCCGCGATGATGCCCCCCCCCCCTGATGCCGATCCGGATAATTGCAGGTCCCGGCGCCGCCATCCTCAGTAAGGGAAACAGGCAGTGAAGCTTGCGGCTTCACTGCCCATTTCCTACTGCGCATGCGCGAGGCTCGCGCCGCTTTGTGAATGGGCGGCTGCTTTCTGGGATACACACAGTTTCCAAAAGGCAGCGTGCCCCATTCACCAGAAGGAGGATGCGGAAGAAGACCAGTCGCAGATTCGGAACATCCACATAGCAACAGGTATTTCGGGTGAGTAAAAAAATTTTTTTTTTTCAATTTTTTTTTTTTGCAGCATTTTCCTGTAATTTTTTTTTTCAGGGTGGAACTCCACTTTAATGCCAAAAAACAACCAGTATGCTTATGGTGGCCATACAAGCTTTGCTATTATCAGTGGATTGACATGGGTGAAAACATATTGACTGTTTTACATAAATTGGAAGCACTGAGCTGCTTTGGTCATAAATGCAATTATATTTTGGTAGATCACATAATGAGATAGCAAGGTGAAAACAAAGATGCGATTGGTAACTTGTGATTGCATATTCCAACTATCGATCAAAATCCATATCCCTGTGTGTTGCTTATTGTTTAAACGTGTTGTATACTATGGAATGATTATTACTATTGGGAGAGATCGATCGGAAACAAAATTGATAATTTATTATCGAAGAGTCTATTGCCACCGTGTGAAGGACAATAGCAGTAGCTAATAATTACTTTTAGTGCCGGTTCACACCGGAATGTGGTGCGAGAAGCCCGCATTCCGTGGGCGTTTCCAGCACCATATTCCACACTACTCCTCTCTGTCCTGCAGCCTTCAGCTGCTTTTTTAAAAAGGTATACAGGGAGATTGGTGTTTGTAACTGCCCGCACCGATCATCCTGACTGTCCCCTGTGTCCTCCTGCGGCTCCCCGGGTCCTCTTCCAGGTCTTCCCCGGGTCTGCTCTAGTCCCCCTCTATGCTCCTCCGGCCCCACCCCCTGTGTCCTCCTGCGGCTCTCCTGGTCCCCCGCCAGCTCCTCGGGTCTGCTCTGGTCACCCTCTGTGCTCCTCTGCCCCCTCTGTGCTCCTCCGCTCCCCCCTCCTCCTGGATCTTTCAGGATGTAGAGAGGAGGAAGGAGCCAGTAAATCTGTCATTTACTGGCTCCTTCCTTTTCCAAATGCACAGAGTCAGTGATCACTGACTCTGTGCATTTATAACTGAGCATTGTAAACTGTGTTTTATGATGTCTCAGTTTATGAATAGAAAGTATCGTAATCGGTAAAGGCAAGTACTTGAAAAAAAGTATCGGTACTTGTACTCGGTCTTAAAAAAGTGGTATCGGTGCAACCCAAATGCAAATCACAAACGCAATGTGTTTGCCTACACAGGATCACGTGGTACAGTAGTACCATGATATCCGGTTCAGTATGCTTTTAAAAGTAGTACATGCAGTACTTTTGGTGTGATCCAGTGCGATTTGCATTGCACTAAATTGCACAGGAATCGCAAAGTAATGTGGAGCGTGGCCCAGTGTGATGCTTGATGTCAACCGACATTTAGAAAGCAGCCAAAGTAATACAACCACAAGTGCAAATGAAAAAACAAAGGCAACCATAAATGTAGATAGGAAAAGATCCATAAGGAACTAGGACGAGCTCCCTGTCTCTGCCTGCACTCACAGCGGTCTAGTTGGACTTTACCTTTTTAACTGAGCGGCACCTAAATTTAGTCTTTTTTGGGTCACAACCCAAAATGTACTCTCTATATCTACATGCAATGCAGAATAGTGTGCAATGATATAACAACCAGCAAGAAGGTAGAATAGGAAAACGGGTAAAAAGAGGAATTTTGATTTGGTTTACTGCACTGTTATAATCTCACATATCTGGGAAGCTTAGCAATGTGTTTCACACTTAGCAGGCAGAACACAATGGGAAATCTCTTCTTGACCAAATGGAGCAGAAATGATGATTATTATTTGAAATCTGTCATTTGTTTTCGTGCAAACTTTGAACACCGGCAGTGGTTTTTGTTTCTCAGGCAAAAGTCCCCCCCCCCCCCCAAAAAAAACCTTTTGTTCAACATGCGCCTCATTTAACCACTTCAATACCATGCACTTCTACACCTTCCTGCCCAAGCCAATTTTGAGCTTTCAACGCTGTCACAATTTGAATGACAATTGCGCGGTCATGCAACACTGTACCCAAACAATTTTTTATCATTTTGTTCCCAAAAATAGAGCTCTCTTTCGGTGGTATTTGATCGCCTCTGCGATTTTTATTTTTTGCACAACAAATAAAAAAGAGCGAAAATTTTGAAAAAAAATAAGTTTTTCTTTGTTTCTGTTAATTTTTTTTTGTAAATAAGTACCTTTTCTACTTCAATGACGGGCATTGATAAGGCGGCACTAACGGGCACTGATAAGGCGACACTGATGGGCACCGATGAGGTGGCACCGATGAGGTGGCACTGATGGTGGGCACTGATAGGCGGCACTGATAGGCGGCACTGATGGGCGGCACTGATGGGCACTGATAGGCGGCACTGATATGTGGCACTGGTATGCGGCACTGATGGGCACTCATAGGCGGCACTGATAGGCACTCATAGGCGGCACTGATGGGCACTTATAGGCAGCACTGATGGATACTTATGGGTGGCACTGATAGGTGGCACGGACGGTCACTGATAGGTGGGCACTTATGGGCACAGATGGGCACTGATAGGTGGCACTGATGGACACTGGTAGGTAGCACTGATGACACTGGTGGCTGGCATTGCTGGGCATCATACATTTTGGTCGTGCCATGATGGTGCCAGTCAGTGCCCATTTGTGGGCACTGATTGGCATATGTTGTGTATGTATTTGTGCATGTGGATGGCCATGGGGGACTTACCTGGCCATCCACATGCTTGGGGCTTCCCTGGTGGTCCAGTGTGGATATCCGAGGGGGGGCTGCGCTGATAAACAATCAGCGCAAACCCCCCCTGTCAGGAGAGCCGCCGATCGGCTCTCCTCTACTCGCGTCTGACAGACGCGAGTGAGGAAGAGCCGATCAACGGCTCTTCCTGTTTACATCGTGATCAGCCGTGATTGGACACGGCTGATCACGTGGTAAAAAGCCTCCACTGGAGGCTCTTTACCGAGATCAGTGTAGCGGTGTGTCAGACTGACACACCGCTCCACCGATCGCCGCGATGCGTGCCCCCCCGGGCGCGCGGCGGCTGTTATCCTGCAGGACGTCAATAGACGTCCAGTGTGGATAACAGAACCACTTCCCGGACGTCAATCTCCTATTGACTGGGCGGGAAGTGGTTAAAGTCTCAAATATTCCCCTTTTCTACTTTTTCTCAGGTAAAGTGACACTAAACTCTGGTTTAAATAGAAATGATATTCAAGTATGTATTGTTAAAGTGGAGTTCCACCCAAAAAAAGAACTATATCCCGAAACATGCAGACACTATCAACAAGTTAAATAGCCACATCTAAATTTTTTTAATAGTGTAAATACCATAGATTAGCTTTTTTAGCTGCCACTTCCAGGCTTTCCCTCACGCGGGAGTAGGCGTTCCTACTCCTTTCCCCGGCGCCGTGATGTCATCTGGGAGCACAGTGTCATGTTTCCCAGGAGACAATGCGGAACGCACACCTGCGAAATATCTCAAGATATCTCAAGACGCCACCCGTTGTGATGGCAACCATGAAGTTTACGGTGCTACTCGCCATAAACACTGCGCATGCGCGAGAAAGAGCGGTGAATGCTGGGAGATGAGCATTCACCGCTACCCGGAAATCAGTGCTTGTGGGCTTCACAATGCCCACAAGCAAAAATGGAAAATCACTATATCGTTATTTTTAAGTTCTTCTTTTGCAAGAAAAAGGAAAGGCGATATTTCAGGACACCAAACAAGTGCGTTTTAATTTGTTATGAAAAAACACATTGAATGCTCAAAAAAAAACAAAAAAAAAAAAACATTGGCCGCGGAACCTCCGCTTTAACTAAAATTAAAAAGTACTTTCTATTGCTCTCAGCCTCCTCCAAATTTTAAAACCCCTTTTTTTTGCTGCCATGACATGACTTCCTGTTAGAGGGTGCCTATGTTTGTTCTCCATTGTCCTACTGTATCTAGTAATATAGTCACCCTCTCTTGCTGGCTTCTGAGATGGACTATAGACTATGAACTATGGACTTTGTATTGTGTATGGAGCAGACAGTACACATGACCACAACTAATGTTCACTGCTCATAAACAAACTGAAGAGGGAAAAGGGGAGGATCGGGAGCTCACAGGGGACTTTACCAGGAGACAGAAAATCACAGTAAGAATTGTTTTCATGATTGCAATAGATTGCAGGACCAGTAGGTAATGGATGTGTATGGATCATTTTTTGAGGAATAATGATATTGTTTAGTGTCACTTTAAATTGCAATATTTAGGCCTTTTCCGATCCTCCTCATGATGAAAATATCACAAACTCAGCCTCTGATATGTTCCCTATTGACACACTGTGCTTTTTCAAAGCTTATTGAAATGCCAAGCACAGAAAGGTCAGGTAAAAGGCATGCCTTAGGAAAAAAAGTAAGTGGGGTGGGTGACCTTTTATAGAGGTGTGTACATTATTTTAGGTTTCAGTGTAAATCTGTGCTGTAAACATTCTAATGCTTTGAATTTCTAAAGTTATTGTATACAGAAGTTAAAATATGCATACCTTCCAACTTTCTGAGATGGGTAGGAGGTAAATCTTTTACCACGAATAATTAAAGCGGAGTTCCACCCGCAATTTTTTCTTTTTTTTAAACGTCAGCAGCTCCTAACACTGTAGCTGCTGACTTTTAATAAGGACACTTACCTGTCCTAGGCGCCTGAGATGATGGGCCCCCGACGGCGATCGCTCGGTCCTGGCGCCTCCATCCTGACTAAGGGAAACAGGCAGTGAAGCTTTACGGCTTCACTGCCTGTTTCCTACTGCGCATGCGGGACTCGAACGGTGCTTTGTGTATGGACGGCTGCCTCCTGGGATACACACAGTTCCCAGAAGGCAGCGCGCCCCATTCACCAGAAGACACCGCGATGGAGGACAAGGAAGAAGACCACCGTGGTGGATGAAGAGGCAGAAGAGCTACTTCCGCATAGCAACCGCCCTTTCTGGTGAGTATAAAATAATTTTTATTTATTTTTTTCAATTTTTTTTATGATTTTTAGGAAAAAAAAATAATCACGGTGGAACTCCACTTTAAGGTGAAGGGCACACCCCAGACATGCCCCCCAATTAACCACTTCCATACCAGGCATTTTTACCCCCTTTATTGCCCAGGTCAATTTTCAACTTCCACCGCTGTCACACTTTGAATGACAATTCCACTGTCATGCAACACTGTACCCATAAGATGTTTTCATCACCTTTTTCACACACATAGAGCTTTATTTTTGTGGTATTTAATCATCACTGGGTTTTTTTGTTTGCTAAATTAGACCCCTTTCTCTCTCTCCGTTCATGGTAAAGCGCCGCTAATTTAAGCGGTGCTTTTTGGCCGTTAGCGGGGCGCTTTTAACCCCAAAGAAGGGGTTAAAAACTTCCGTGTTGCGCTTCATTCATTCCAATAGGCAGGGTGTTTTGGGAGTACTAAATACAGTGCTTTCAACCTGCCCCAAAAAAGCTGCTTGCAGGACATTTCGGAACGTCATGCGAACGCACCGTCCCAGTGTGAAAAGTCACACTTGAATAAATGGGAGGCGGTTTTCAGGTGCTTAGCAGTGTGAAAGGGGTCTAAATGGAAAAAGACAGAAAATTTGGAAAAAATTTGTTTTTTCTTTTTCTGTTTGCAAAATCAATAATTGTTCTTCATAAATTTAGGTCAAAATGATAGGAAAAGGAGGGAGTTGGTTTCAATTCCCCCTTTTCCTCATGGGACAGCGGCAGGAACAGGCAGTTTCAAGTCTCCCCTGGGAGCTCGTGGCTCTCAGGGGAGAATTCTAGAGGCTCACATGGCTTGGTAGGGAAATACAGGTGACCTCTGCCAAGCTCATACCTCCCAACTTTGAGATGGGAGTGAGTGACACCTACCGTGTTTCCCCGAAAATAAGACCTACCCCGAAAATAAGCCCTAGTTTAAAATGCTTGTTAAATCCTATAATCCACTCTATTACAGTAGAATATAATGTACAATGTGTGTGTTTCTGTAATATAATTGCGGGGAAGAGAGCTCCGGTGGGTCACAGAAGCGCAGAGCGGCGCTATAACAAAGGTATTTGGCACAATTATATTACAGAAACACACACATTGTACATTATATACTACTGTAATAGAGTGGATTATAGGATTTTACAAGCCTTTTAACTCTGTTCCCACTGGGGATTCCTGTCAGGCAGGGAGAGAGAGGGGGAGAGAAGACATCACATTACATGGTAAGACCTACCCCGAAAATAAGCCCTACTGTGTCTTTTGTTGCCAAACTTAATATAAGACCCAGGCTTATTTTCGGGGAAACACGGTATCAGCAAAAGTATACAGACATATGTAGCGGCCTCACCCCATCTCCTTTGTCTAGGGGTATGTCACACGACAGGGTGAGATGCGCTACGGCCCATGTCCTCCCCATAGCTGTGGGTGAGGTGAAGGCCAGTATCAGTATTTTCCTCGGGCCAATGCGTTTTAGTTATGAAACTCAGTCCTGCTATGCTGACACCTCCCTTTGCTCCCATTAACCAGAGTCCACACACCGATCACAGTCCAACTCTTGTTTTATTGCAAGATCCACAACAAACAGTGCTTCAGTAGCCAACTGGTTGGAACATTATAACAGCCTGATACGGTGGGATGAGCAGGTCGAGGCACTATCCTGATTTCAATCTAAACCACTGTGGTCTCAGCAGCGGTTATCGTAGCCTTGATTAGTACAGAACATAGAACTTGTGAGTCTCTACCAGCAACTCAAGAGAACGTATTTAGGAGTACCTTCGCTGCGCTGTGGCCCCTATCAGGGGAAGATGTCCCTCTAAGGGAGTTACCGGAGGCCCATCCGTCACCGGGTTGATGCTGCTCCGGGCTCTCCGGACGTGTGACCTCCCCGGCCTCCTCACCTCAGATGCGGGTCCCGTCCACCTCGGGGACCCTCGGATCACTTCGCCCTTGTGGGACCCAGTCGAAGTCACTGGGCCCCAGGCCTACGATTTAGTACCTCACCCCAGGCTGAAGGTGCCTGGGATGGACTCCAACTCCATTCCAGTCAGGCCTAGGGCGCCTGGGCCAGAACTCCGAACCGCCCGCACCCAGGCCTAAGTTGCCTGGGTGCGTGAAGAGAAGATCCTCGAAGACCTCGTGGTAAGGGCGTCTCCCCCTTTTATCTCCTCCCATCGACACCACGGCGGGTTCCCCGCCCTCGCCGTACCATCTCCGGAAAGGGACAAAAAGGGTAGCACTGCGGCAGTGACTCTACCTTGAGCCCGTGGGTACCCCGCCACCCACAGGCCAAGGAGGATAATACACCACCCAATCCTCCACGAATACAAAGGGGTCCAAAACCTCTCATAATTTACACACCTGGTCCACACTACTACCCAGGTGTACCCCAACTAAATTTAAAGACCCCGCTACATACTCCCCCCTGTGATTTGACGCTGGTCCCCAGCGTCTGGTGCAAACCCATGTCTCCCATGGAGTGGTGACATAAGACTGACCCCAGAGGCTATCCCTAAAAATTTAGATCCTGTTTGTGCCAAGACCTGCGTGGAGAAAGGGAAATATAACACAATAAAACTTTTCCATAAAACCATCTGAACATATACACATATACAATCCCTCCCTTCACTGTCTAAGAACCACCCCATACTCAGTAGTCTTGACGGACGAATCTCCTGCAGAAGGGAAACAAAAGAAAACATAACATCCTAACATTTTGTATTGACTTGAAACGAATGAGTCTATCAGCCGAGAAACCCATTCACTTCAATGAGCAAAGTAATACAAGTGTAGAATCACAACAGCCGTTGCACAACACTGCCACCTGGTGACAGTGCCGCGGTAATGACACTTGGTGAAATCTTCATTCTTCCTGTGTCCCTACACTGATTCTACCCCCAAAGTCTCTGTCTTTGATTTATGAAAGAAGAGAGAACAAACAAAAACTGCTCTCATTCCTCCAAAGAGTAAAAAAAAAAAAAAAAACCCAAATAAAAAACCAGGGTACAGTTCAGATGTTCCGGCAAGGACATTTCCAGAAGCTGCAGGAAAAAACAAGTGAGTCTCTTCTCACAAATAGAACTTCGGGTCAGGCAAAAACAAAGGCTTTAGGTGCTTATCGAAGACCTCAATCGAATAGTTAACGTCCTCTTTATCCTTCCGGCAGATAAGCACCTTGTCCGCATAAATGTGGCGCCCCAACATCCAGTCTGCTCTGCAGTCTTTGAACTTTTTCGACACTGGTGGCGAACAGGACAGATATCGCCGGGCATGAGGCACTTTGAGTTTTTCCCAAACAAATTCGTCATACCATCTCTGTCGCAGGACTTCAACTTCATAAAGTAAGTCCCGAGGCAAGTAGGGATATTCCCATCCATACTCACGGGCGACTCTCTGGGATAAAAGTCTTTGCAATCTGGCCAAAGGAGGCATGACATCCCGCTCACCTTCTTCTGGCTGGACAATGGCCTCCGGGTGCCGAGGTACTTTCACTACCTCAGATGGCCTTGCTCTCGGTGCTCGCAATGAAGCGTGCTGCATCCCCGCTACCAAAACGGGTGATGTTGTGGAATGTGGCAAGTTGGTCGGAGGACTAGACTTCCTCGTAAGCTCCGGGGCCTGCACCTGGGGTGTGCTGTCTCCTATAGACATAGGGGAATCCTGCGGTTCATGTAGCACGGGTAACGGGCGTTTATCCCAGCCCTTCCGGTGAAACAGTTCATCTATTTCTCCGTCATCTCCGCAGTCTGACAGCGATTCTAGGTCGGAGGTGTCATACATCTCAGCGGGAAGGTAGTCTCTAGTAGACGTGGAACTACCCTCCCTTGCGGGCTCCACCGACTGTGAACTCCCGACACCTCCAACCACCACCACAGTCCCATCCCCTGGCTCACCTGGACCTTCTGAAGCACTAGGATGTCCAGGACTCTTCCAACCGGATCCATCCAGGCCCGGCAAGCGACGGGGTGAAGCTCTTCCACAACCATAGGAGGCCTGCACCAGGCCGACTTTCCTCTTCGGAGGTGGGAGCAGAGAATCTTTGGTGACCGAAGCAGCATCCTCGGATTTTTCTCTCTCAGTCTCTGATTGGGCAGTCACGTCGCCCTGGTCAGTGCGTACGGGGACCTCCGCAAAGGCCTGTATCTCCCCTTCCGGAGTAGCGGTACCTGTGAGGCTGTTGAGGCGGAGGGCCCGGGGCCTTACTGTGGATGGTTCCACCTCGAACAGGAATTCTTTACACGCCTCACAACGCCCGAATGGCTTCAGGTGGACCACCAGTCCCGAGCATCCGGGACAGATCACGCCGAGGGCCTCCGTGTCTCTGCATGTGTACAGAGCCAACTGTCCTCGGGGCCTGAGTCTTATCCCCGTGTCTGTAAGGGGAGCAGCAAAAGCAGTCATCTTTGTGGGGTAGGAAACCGGAATCCACGGGGAGCTTGAGGCCATCCCGACTATCTGCTGCTCCATCACGCACTGACCACGCGCCGGAGTCTCCACGTGTATCTCCTCACATGGCCAGACTCCTCCCACAACTTGCACGTTTTTGCGGGCTTTCTTCGGTCTCCGCCCACGAATTGCGCAGTCACGGGGTGCCTCATGGCGCAGTGCAGTAAAAGTCCCCACATGTAGTACTTCACACGGCTGGACTCCTCCCTCTTCCCGCTCTTTCTGCATGGGCATTTCCCGTCTTGGGGTCATGTCCACGACTTCGAGCACAGGGACGCACTTTGGCCAATCACATGGCCGACCCGCTCGGAACTCCTCCGGGCAGCAAAGTCCAGACACAGCCATTCCAAATTTCAAAGTCAATACACATTTCATCCCGGACTCGCGAGCCCCCACGTGTAGCGGCCTCACCCCATCTCCTTTGTCTAGGGGTATGTCACACGACAGGGTGAGATGCGCTACGGCCCATGTCCTCCCCATAGCTGTGGGTGAGGTGAAGGCCAGTATCAGTATTTTCCTCGGGCCAATGTGTTTTAGTTATGAAACTCAGTCCTGCTATGCTGACACCTCCCTTTGCTCCCAATAACCAGAGTCCACACACCGATCACAGTCCAACTCTTGTTTTATTGCAAGATCCACAACAAACAGTGCTTCAGTAGCCAACTGGTTGGAACATTATAACAGCCTGATACGGTGGGATGAGCAGGTCGAGGCACTATCCTGATTTCAATCTAAACCACTGTGGTCTCACCAGCGGTTATCGTAGCCTTGATTAGTACAGAACATAGAACTTGTGAGTCTCTACCAGCAACTCAAGAGAACGTATTTAGGAGTACCTTCGCTGCGCTGTGGCCCCTATCAGGGGAAGATGTCCCTCTAAGGGAGTTACCGGAGGCCCATCCGTCACCGGGTTGATGCTGCTCCGGACTCTCCGGACGGGTGACCTCCCCGGCCTCCTCACCTCAGATGCGGGTCCCGTCCACCTCGGGGACCCTCGGATCACTTCGCCCTTGTGGGACCCAGTCGAAGTCACTGGGCCCCAGGCCTACGATTTAGTACCTCACCCCAGGCTGAAGGTGCCTGGGATGGACTCCAACTCCATTCCAGTCAGGCCTAGGGCGCCTGGGCCGGAACTCCGAACCGCCCGCACCCAGGCCTAAGGTGCCTGGGTGCGTGAAGAGAAGATCCTCGAAGACCTCGTGGTAAGGGCGTCTCCCCCTTTTATCTCCTCCCATCGACACCACGGCGGGTTCCCCGCCCTCGCCGTACCATCTCCGGAAAGGGACAAAAAGGGTAGCACTGCGGCAGTGACTCTACCTTGAGCCCGTGGGTACCCCGCCACCCACAGGCCAAGGAGGATAATACACCACCCAATCCTCCACGAATACAAAGGGGTCCAAAACCTCTCATAATTTACACACCTGGGTCACACTACTACCCAGGTGTACCCCAACTAAATTTAAAGACCCCGCTACACATAGGACACACACCTTACCACGCTCCCTTAAAGGAGAATTGTACAAAAAAACAAGATTGGTAAAACCCACAAGTGTTTTTTAACAATTATATTGGCTTTTGGAATTCACAAATGCAGCAATTTAGAAGTCGGATGAAAGGTTTTGCGCTGGAAAACACTTTTTAATAGATAAAAAGTGCATTTTATATAAAACTAGAAATCAGGGACAGTTGGGAGCTATGCAAGCTGTGTGCCTTTTTTGAAAAAAAAAATGCTGATTCTGGACCCCAAAAGGGCTATAAATTAGGGGTTCCATTGTGTCAGGTTCAGTCCCCTCAGAAGACAGAGTTGTGGTGCTCCTCTCTCCCCCTCCCCTTATGTTGCTGCTGTTATTATGTGGTGGTGTCACGTTTGTCAAAAAAAAAAAAAAATGCAATGGGGAACTAAGATATGTTTTAAAGAATTTAATAAAGTAGTTTGGTTATTTATTAATTTTGTGGTGAAAGTTATTGAGTCTGGATTATGTTTTTATGCAGTCTAGTGGCTAGTTTGTGCTAAAGTTGATTTATTTGAGTGATATGGTAATGATTTTATCCATTGTTTTTAAAACGGCTGCGGTCTTATTATTTCCAACACTTGTCTGCATGTTTTTATTGTTTAGGTTGAGTTTGTTATGTAAGGGTTACCTGACTTCTACATTTCCTTGGTGAAAATAACCGAAATCAATGTATATTATTTAGTCTGTAGGAAAGTTATAGAGTCCACAAACTATGGTGTATACTGTATCTAAAAATCGATCAATTCTGATGTACTGACGGCCTATCTAATTTCTTGAGGCCCAAAAATACCAGGACAGTACAAATATCCCCCAAATGACCCCCTTTTAGAAAGTAGACAGTCCAAGGTATTTAGTAAGAGGCATGGCGAGTTTTTTTTTTTTTTTTTGTCACAGTTCTTTGGAAAATAAAGAATTATAATTTTTTTTTTTTTTTTTTTTACAATTTTCTTTTTCTTTACATACTGCCACCAGTGCAGTACAGCGTTATCATATAAATGGTGTGGCGGGCAGTGATACTGACTGGTGGTGACAGTATGTAACAAAAAAATTATAAATTATAATAATCATTTGTTATAATTTTTTTCTTTTTTTACAATTTTTCTTTTTTTTAACACACAGGGTTTATTTACTAAAGCTAGAGAGAAAATCGTGTCAATTCTGCATAGAAACCATTTGCATCCATAGACACGAATGCCGGACTCGGCCCCGCCCCCCAGCCACCACGTCATTGGATTTGATTGACAGCAGTGGGAGCCAATGGCTGCGCTGCTTTCAATCTATCCAATCAAGAGTCGGGACCCAGTGGAGAGAAGGGCGGTGCGTCCCCGCCGAGGAGATGAAGAAACTCAGGTAAGTAAAACAGGGGGGGCTGGGGGGCCGGTGACTGCCAGGTGTTTTTTCACCTTAATGCATAGGATGCATTAAGGTGAAAAAACATGAGCCTTTACAACCCCTTTCAATTTTGGGATTTTTTCCATAATCACCATTGAATATGAACTTTTGTCTTTCGTCACTATTTTGGACTATTTAATCAGATGACGTTATGTCACAATTTTTTTTTTCATTTTGCACTGTGCACTTTATTATGCTGATATGTCATTATTATTGGCTGTTTAGTTCTATTTAGCGCTGCATTTTTTTTTGCTCATATATTTACTCAATTTCTGTTAGATTGTAGTGCTAGTAGCTACTGGTTTATAGCATAGCGCAGTAATTTTTTACAACCATTTCACGATCATTCTTTTTTAACTAATAATTATATGAAGACTTCATATCAACATGCATACTGATGTGATTTTTCTGAAAGAGGGGAAAGGTCCACTTTGATGGAAGCAGAATTTTGGCAGCCGACCAACCTTCTAATGTATACAAGCAGGTTCTTTTATACCATTATAATATGAAGCCTAACTTTTTTTTAGGGGGGGGGGGGATTACTTCTCAGTGAATGCAGCTAGAGATGTCAGTGATGGTTTGTTTTAAAGCTCTTTAACCTCCCTGGTGGTATGATTCTGTCTGGAATTATGTACCAAAAGCGGTACAATTATTTTGCATGGAAATTTGGTGTTATGTATTGTATGCCTGCATTTCTTAGTAATTACTTACTTAAACCTGACCAAACAAGAGTCTAGTAGACATCCCGGGTATGACAAAGTTTGAAACACAAAATCATAAATTATAATATAATAAATAACTATGAATAATTATAACAAATAGTAATTTAATTATAATAAAAATTATTCAATAATGTAATCAAATCAAAAACACAGAAATTTGCTCAGTTGCAGAATTGTCGCCGTCAGTAGATTTAGTGTTTGATGACGAATTTCCCCACAAATCGCTATCGCTCAATTCTGCAAGTAATTCTAATTTATTATCGCTGTTTTTTAGCTGGTCTAAAACCACTTTTGATATAAACAGACACTTTTTGGTTGCTATGGACAATCTCCAGTTTCCAGGCAGAAAGAACAATTTTTATAATATAAAACTACATGCAGGACACTGGACAGACCACTAGGGACAAAGGGGGGGGGGTGTAATTATTTAATACAGTACTGTAATCAGTAAGATTACAGTATACTGTATGTGTATTGTGTTTTTCACTTTTTGAATTTGGCGCCAAATTCTGCCCCCGCGCGCCGCAACGTCGCAGGGAACGGAGCTCGGCACCCGGCAGTGTGAATCGAGCGAGACACGGCTCGCACACACTGCAGGGAGACATCGCAGGATCCAGGGGACAAGGTAAGTAACTTCCCCTGGATACTGCGATGCAGCCCGAGTCTGGCTCGGGGTTACCGCTCTTAGCATTAAAAACTCACCCCGAGCCTGACTCGGGAATACCGCCAAGGGGGTTAATTGTGTGTTAAGAATAATTATAAATGTTAATGTCCATAGTCTGAGAACAGTTTAACTTTAATGTGTAGTGGTACTTAAAGTGGAGTTCCACCCTGAATTTTTTTTTTACCAAAAAATGTGAAAAAAAATATTTTTTTTACTTACCAGAAATAGCGGTTGCTATTCGGAAGTATTTAATCTGCCTCTTCATCCTCCACGGTGGATCTTCTTCCTCGTCCTACACTCGGTGTCTTCTTGTGAATGGGGCGCACTGCCCCCTGGGAACTGTGTGTATCCCAGAGAGCAGCCGGCCCCATTCACAAAGCGTTGCGCGGATCGCGCATGCGCAGTAGGAAATGGGCAGTGAAGCCGCACGGCTTTACTGCCTCTTTCTCTTACTGAGGATGGCGGCGCCGGGAGCTGCCAGGATCGAGGGATTGGCCTCGGGGGGGCTGACATCGCGGGCGAGTAGGACAGGTAAGTGTCCTTATTAATAGTCAGCAGCTACAGTGTTTGTAGCTGCTGACTTGTAAAAATAAAAAAATTGCGGGTGGAATCCCTCTTTAATGTATCACATTCAGCCATATGTACATACGCAGTCCATTCCTCCAAAAACCTTTACTGTAAATGCATGCTTGCCTAAAAGTAGCTTACACAGTTCATATGTACAGTGATCAGTAATAAATGTAAAGAATGAATTGCACCATTGATTACAAATCACCCTAATATTGCAAAAGCCAGTGCCCTTACACAAATGCCATTATAAAGTGCCAGGTGGTTTTACATAAATGATGTGACAAAACAAACAAAACCGTGAACAAAGCAGGACAACTGATATGTGTATAAGGAATTAAGAATGGCATGAGCTGTTTATTTTGTAGCTGTAAAATTATACAGTGCTACAGAGCAATGGAATATATGAAATTACGTACACAGAAATGAATCTTTGAGAAAATTAAAGTGCAATTAATCCTTCATAAAAAAAAATAAAAAAAATCATAGCTGGGTTTGGATTCAGTCTAGGCATTTAGTGGTGTGAACTAGTTTGTAGGCAAACATATGCCCTGCATCTCGCATGACACCTTAGTATCTATTTATTGGCAATATACTAATGTTTGTAGAGTTTCTTCCCTACAGTTAACCCTTCAGACCTCAGATCAACCCTAATGCTTGCACCTTCAAGCTTTGGACCTGTCCCAATGCATGCACCTTTAGACCACAAAGCTTGCATTTCCAGACCTTATATCTGCCCCAATTACTGTTCATTCAGATCTCAGATCCACCCAATTCCTGCACCTTCAGAACTCAGATCTGCCCCAACCCCTGCATCTTTGGAACTCCGATCAGGCCCAAACCCTGTATCTTCAAAAATGCAGGTGTTAACATAGCTGCTGCAGTAATTTTAACAAGAGGAGGAAGACTGTAGGCAGCAAAGATTCTTACACACACACTCTCCACAATCCTTCAATGAACCAACATCTTCAGCCCTTGTTGGGCCTACACTGTCAGTAACGTCCAGGAGGTGAGTGGGTTCTGAGCATGCCAGGCTTTATAAGCTTAGTTTGATAGCCTAGTGAGCTGTCAATTGTAGACTTTGACAGCAGAACTCCAGGTGCCAGTGAGAAAGGCATTACAAGCCAGCCTGGGCACGTAGGCCATAGGTTGTCAAAGCCTGCCGCATTAGCCTTATCATATTAATTCTAGCTAGCTATACCTTCAGATATGGTATGTTTGTTTGATTTGTTACTTGACATGTAGCAATAGTTGTACTTTTATCACTGTTCACCTTTTTGTTTTCACCATTTATTATGCGGTCTGAATCAGAGGTGGGGAATCATAAACTTTACTGAAAAAATGAATTCCTGTAATGTCCATTCCAGCAGGCATTAGTCCCTTGCAGCTTGTTATCTTCTAATTAAAACTGGCTAGTGATGAGCCGAACACCCCCGGGTTCGGTTCGCACCAGAACCCGCGAACGGACCGAAAGTTCGCACGAACATTAGAACCCTATTAAATACAATGGATGCGAACGTTCGGATTCTAAAGTGCTAATTATAACGACTATTATCCATGTTATTGTCCGAAACAGAGTTTGGGAACCCGGGTTCTGCACCAGGGGACATGTATCAATGCAAAAAGAAGTTTTAAAAACGGACGTTTTCCGGGAGCAGTCATTTTAATGATGCATAAAGTGAAAAAAAAAAAGTCAAATATTCCTTTAAATATTGTACCTGGGGGGTGTCTAAAGTATGCCTGTGAAGTGCCACGTGTTTCCCGTGTTTAGAACTGTCCCTGCACAAAATAACATTTCTAAAGGAAAAAAGCCATTTAAAACTGCTTGCGGCTTTAATGCAATGTCTGGTCCCGGTAATATGGATGAAAATCTTTAGGAAAAATGGCATAGCTACCCCATCAACCCCCCCCCCCCCCTACCCCAGCCCATTACCAGCCCCTTTGGGTCTTGTATGGATATTAAGGGGAACCCCGCACACAAAATAAAAAAGGACCTATATACTCTGAACAGCCGTATACAGGCGGTGCATACAAGACAGGGACTGTAGGTTTGTTCTTATGTAGAATCTGTTTGTAATTTTGAACAGCTGCATTGTTTAAGTGGAGCTCCATGCCAAATTCCTTTTTTTTAGCTTTTTGTAAAACATAGGGAACGGTTATCACCCCTGTCACATTTTTTTTGCTGTCTGTGCCCCTGTTCAGAACATTTCACCTCACTTTGCGTCCCAATGACAACTGTTTTTGAAATGTGGTGTTTTTATTGAAACAAGGATTGGTGATAAAGCATCAGTAGAGAGGAGACACCTTTCTCCCATATTAATTCTTACAGGAGAGAATTTTCCTTCCAAGGGGTAGATTTCCTCTCACTTCCTGTTGTCTTCTTCCGTTTGCAAGTAGTAGTAGTTTGTAAGTTGGATGTTTGAAAGTAGGGACCTGCCGTATATACTCTGCAGAAATTGGCCCCTTAGGTGTTGGTGTTGGCACAACACTGAAAGCACTCACAGTTATTCTTGGTGGGTGCTGGAACGCCCTGCTGTCAACTATTATATCAGGAATTGTAATAACATATAATTGTTGATCAGTGGTAGTAAAAATTGGGCCTTTGATGGTGGTGCTGGTGCCACAACACTGTAAGGCCTGACAGTTACTCTTGGTGGGCGCAGCAATGGGCCCTGCTGTGAATTATTCGAACAATAATTATAATTGCATGCCCCTGTTGAACAGGGGCTGAAAAATTGGGCCTTTGGTGGTGGTGATGGTGGTGCTGGTGCCACAACACTGTAAGGCCTGGCAGTTACTCTTGGTGGGCGCAGCAATGGGCCCTGCTGTGAATTATTAGATCAATAATTATAATTGCATGCCCCTGTTGAACAGGGGCTGAAAAATTGGGCCTTTGGTGGTGGTGATGGTGGTGCTGGTGCCACAACACTGTAAGGCCTGACAGTTACTCTTGGTGGGCGCAGCAATGGGCCCTGCTGTGAATTATTAGATCAATAATTATAATTGCATGCCCCTGTTGAACAGGGGCTGAAAAATTGGGCCTTAGGCACTGGTGGCACAACACTGCAACCCCTCACAGATACTGTGCTTGGAGCACAGCAATGAGGCCTGTTGCAAAGTATTGCATCAAAAATTTTAATTACACGCCCCTGTTAAACAGGGGCTGAAAAATTGGGCCTTAGCCACTGGTGGCGTCACCCATAAACCAAAATGATCTTCCAAGCTATCATCATTAATCGTATCATTGAGGAGGAGGAGGAGGATAGCCAGTCAACATAACAGCACAGGCACTCAGCATCAGCATCAGTCTTGATGAAAGTCAGTCGATCAACCGAGTCGGTGGACAGGCGCACCCTGTGATCCGTGACAAATCCTCCAGCAGCACTGAATGTGCGTTCTGAAAGAACGCTGGATGCAGGACAGGCCAGTAGCTCAATTGCATACTGTGCAAGCTCTGGCCAGTGATCCATCCTCAAGACCCAGTAAGCCAGAGGATTTTCGGTGGGGAAGGTGTCCAAGTCTGACCTTGCCCCTAGGTATTCCTGCACCATGTATATCAGACGCTGGCGATGGTTGCTGGAACCGATCATACTTTGGGGCTGCGGACTAAAGAATTGTCTGAACGCATCGGTCAGACGGCCACCTTCCCCACCGCTCCTTCTTTGACTGCCCGAAGCCTCAGCAACTCGTTGTCCAGGACCAGGAGTTTGTAACCTCCCAGTCTCTGGGAACGCGTTGCACAGACCTTTCTGCAAGGCCTCCCGGAGTTGTCTCATCCTCTGCTCCCTCTGCGACGGTACGATAAGGTCCGCAACCTTACCCTTGTACCGTGGATCAAGGAGAGTGGCCAGCCAGTAATGGTCCCTCTCCTTGATCCGAAGAATACGAGGATCCTTCCGCAGACTTTGCAGGATCAGGGAGGCCATGCAGCGTAGGTTAGCTGAGGCATTCAGTCCGGAGTCCTCTGGGTCACTAAGGACGACATGATCCGCAGCCACCTCCTCCCAGCCACGTACAAGTCCACTGGTTTCTTGGGACTGTAAATCATCCCTAAAAGACTGCTGCTGATGATGCTGAGTGCCAGCCTCCACCTCCATGCTGACACAATCCTCCTCCTCCTCTTCCTGTGCGATGGGTGGGACAGAAGGAACACTGTCTGGGTAAAGGGGGCCTTGAGAGGCAAGGAAGTCCTCCTCTTCCTGCCTCTGTTCTGCCTCAAGTGTCCTGTCCATTATTCCACGCAGCGTGTGCTCCAACAGGTGGACAAGAGGTACAGTGTCACTGATGCATGCACTGTCACTGCTCACCATCCTCGTGGCCTCCTCAAATGGTGCCAGGACAGTGCATGCATCCCTGATCATGCCCCACTGGCGTGGTGAAAAAAACCTGAGCTCCCCTGACCCTGTCCTGGTGCCGTAGTCGCACAGGTACTCATTGATGGCCCTCTGCTGCGTGTGCAGCCGCTGCAGCATGGCCAACGTTGAGTTCCACCTGGTGGGCATGTCACATATAAGGCGGTTCTTGGGCAGGTTCAACTCCTTTTGCAGCTCAGCCAGGCGAGCACTGGCATTATAAGATCTGCGGAAATGCACACAGACTTTCCTGGCCTGCCTCAGGACATCCTGTAAGCCCGGGTACCTGCCCAAGAACCGCTGCACCACCAGGTTAAGGACGTGAGCCATACAGGGCACATGGGTCAGTTGTCCCTGTCGGAGGGCGGAGAGGAGGTTGGTGCCATTGTCGCAAACCACCATTCCTGGCTTAAGCTGGCGTGGCGTCAACCACCTCTCGGCCTGCCCCTGCAGAGCAGACAGGACCTCTGCCCCAGTGTGGCTCCTGTCCCCCAAACACACCAGCGCAAGCACGGCATGGCATCTTTTTGCCTGCGTACTTGCGTAGCCCCTTGAACGCCTACGGAGCACCGCTGGTTCCGAGGACAAACCACAGGAAGAGGCCATGGAGGAAGAAGAAGAGGAGGGGGTGGAGGAGAGAGGTGTGTCACAACCAGTAGTAGCATTTTGGAGGCGTGGCGGTGGAACAACCTCCAACACTACTGCACCTTGTCCTGCATCCTTCCCAGCTGCCAAAAGAGTGACCCAATGGGCCGTGAAAGAAAGGTAACGTCCCTGTCCATGCCTGCTGGACCATGAGTCAGCGGTAATATGCACCTTACCGCTGACCACCCTGTCCAGCGAGGCCAAGACATTGCCTTCCACATGCCTGTAGAGAGCCGGAATCGCCTTCCGTGCGAAAAAGTGGCGTTTGGGAACCTGCCACTGAGGAACCGCACATTGCACAAACTCACGGAAGGGGGCCGAGTCTACCAACTGAAAAGGCAGCAGTTGAAGCGCTAGCAATTTAGCCAAGCTAGCATTCAACCGCTGGGCATGTGGATGGCTGGGAGTGAACTTCTTTCGACGGTCCAGCAGCTGGGGCAGGGAAATTTGCCTGCTAGAATCGGACGTTGGTGTACTGCTAGCAGAGTGCCCGCAAGTACTTGCCTGTGACACACCTAATTCTACACCTTCATTCCTCTCAGAGCAGGTTTCAGAGAGGAGTGAAGGTATAGTGGGGTTGGAGATCCCAGCTGATGCGGTGCAAGAAGAGGTCAGCTTTGTTCTTTGGTGTGGGTCTTTAAGGTAGGCTTGCCAACGAACTGCATGGCAGGTCAACATATGTCTGATCAAGCATGTGGTGCCCAAGCGGCTGATGTTTTGGCCACGCGATATACGCTTGAGACATATGTTGCAAACAGCAGCTGTGCGATCTGATGCACTCGCCTCAAAAAAGGCCCACACCAAAGAACTTTTTGAATGACGGGCAGAGGCAGCGCCCTGCACAGGCGGAGCTCTGCGGTGTGATTCCGTCGGTGTGCTGCCCATACGCTGGCCACTCAAGGGCATCCTGCCTCGTTGGAGATGTGCCTCCTCCTCATCCTCCTCCTCCTCCTCCTCTCTCCTATTAGGCACCCACGTGGAGTCAGTGACCTCATCATCCCCTCCCTCCTCATCACTGGAGCCAATCTGGCAGTATGCTGCAGCTGCTGGAGCATGACTGCCAGATTGGTGTCCTTCTTGAGCATCCCCTCTCTCTGCTCTCACGCTGCTGCCTTCCTCTAGCTGGGTATCATCATCAGATCCTTCCAAACGCTGGGCATCCTCCTGGAGCATGTACCCAACACTGTGCTCAAACAGTTCGGGGGACTCCTCAGGAGGAGGACATGGTGGGTCTAGGGAAGGATTGACTAATGAAGATAATGATACCAGAGAAGAGGACGCTTTGGCAGCTGCTTTGCCAGTACCCTGAGCCTGGGTGAGAGAGGATGAGGAGGATGAGGTGGGCTTGGTCATCCACTCTACCAAGTCTTCGGCATGATGTGGCTCAACATGTCCAGCTGCTGAAAAGGACAAGCGTGTCCCATGGCCATGTGCTGATGACAATGCACCGCGTCCACGACCAGCACTGTTGCCCCCAGACACAGAGCCTGCTTGCCCTCTTTTTTTGCCTCCTGACTGTCTGCCTCTCCTTGTTTGCCTTCCAGACATTTTAATGGATGGCCTGCAGGGAGATGGGAAAAAGAGCAATAAGGGCTACCTTCAGGTGTATACTGTGCAGGAGGCTTAGCAACAATGACACTGACACTGTCCCCTGCCTATCCTTCTCTGTCCCTAAACTCAAGGATTTGAAATATGGAACAGCAAAATTGGTTTAGAACAGAATAGCACACTGACACTTTCCCTCACTGTCCTACTCTGTCCCTCCCTACAAACAAGATTTAGCACAGAATAGCACACTGATAATTTCCACGAGTGTCCTTCTCTGTCCCTAAACTCAAGGATTGAAAATATGGAACAGCAAAATTGGTTTAGAACAGAATAGCACACTGAAACTTTCCCTCACTGTCCTACTCTGTCCCTCCCTACAAACAAGATTTAGCACAGAATAGCACACTGATAATTTCCACGAGTGTCCTTCTCTGTCCCTAAACTCAAGGATTTGAAATATGGAACAGCAAAATTGGTTTAGAACAGAATAGCACACTGACACTTTCCCTCACTGTCCTACTCTGTCCCTCCCTACAAACAAGATTTAGCACAGAATAGCACACTGATAATTTCCACGAGTGTCCTTCTCTGTCCCTAAACTCAAGGATTTGAAATATGGAACAGCAAAATTGGTTTAGAACAGAATAGCACACTGTCAGTTTCACTCACTGTACCTCTCTGTCCCTAAACTCAAGGATCGAAAATATGGAACAGCAAAATTGGTTTAGAACAGAATAGCACACTGAAACTTTCCCTCACTGTCCTACTCTGTCCCTCCCTACAAACAAGATTTAGCACAGAATAGCACACTGATAATTTCCACGAGTGTCCTTCTCTGTCCCTAAACTCAAGGATTTGAAATATGGAACAGCAAAATTGGTTTAGAACAGAATAGCACACTGACACTTTCCCTCACTGTCCTACTCTGTCCCTCCCTACAAACAAGATTTAGCACAGAATAGCACACTGATAATTTCCACGAGTGTCCTTCTCTGTCCCTAAACTCAAGGATTTGAAATATGGAACAGCAAAATTGGTTTAGAACAGAATAGCACACTGACACTTTCCCTCACTGTACCTCTCTGTCCCTACAAACAAGGATTAGCACAGAATAGCACACTGACACTTTCCCTCACTGTACCTCTCTGTCCCTACAAACAAGGTTTAGCACAGAATAACACACTGTCACTGACACTCTCCCTACCTATCCTTATTTGTCCCTAAACACAAGGAATCCAGGATTAGTAAAGGAAAAAAATGACACTGTCCCTGCCTATGCTTCTCTTTCCCTGCTCCGGAACACACTACACAAGGCCGCCGCGCTGGCGGCCTTCTATAGTGTGGGGCGTGTACTAAACCCCCTCAGCAATAATTGGCCACAGGCATCCTGCCTGTGGCCAATCATTGCTCTCCTCGCTGCCGGCGCTGTGATTGGCCAAGCATACGGGGTCACAGTGCATGCTTGGCCAATCACAGCGCCTGGATGACACTGCGATGGCGTAGTGCATTGTGGGCCGTTCGCGTCACTCGAATTTGGCGCGAACGGCCAAATCGTTCGATCTTCGTCGAACGATCGAACAGCCGATGTTCGAGTCGAACGTATGTTCGACTCGAACACGAAGCTCATCCCTAAAACTGGCATTAAAAATACACCCATACCAAAATTAACATACATTTCCCTTTAGAAATGCATATAACTGGTTGTGATCTCTAGTTATTACTATTGTAAACTGAATATAACAAATATTTCAAATAAATGAGAAAGACCTAATAATGAACTTCCTCCAAAACCTTTATTCAAGAGGAATTGAGCGCTTAATAGCTAAGTGAGTAGAGAAAGATGAAATTCGGATCTTAAAAAAATTATCTAAATCTAAAACACCTAAAAATACTTGACTGCGAACATTGAATTCCTCCTGTATATGCTGTATCTTCAGTCTAAACTATTTTTTATTGTTTGTTATAGTTTAGAATAGTGTGTGAAAGAGTCCGATCCTCTGTAATTTTTCTCTATCTGTGTGCCTGTGTGCGCCGGAATCTCCACGTGTGTCCTTCCACATGGCCAGACTCCTCCCATACTCTGCACTTGTTCGCAGGCTTTCTCTTCTCCCCGTCCACGAACTGCACAGCTATGGTGTGCCTCGTGGCACGCTGGCCAACATGGCCGACCTACTCGGAACTCCTCCGGGCAGCAAAGTTCAAGTGCAGACATTCTCAGCTCCATCTGTAGAACACACATCCCGGACGATGCCCCCACGTGTAGCGGCCCCACCCCTCTCACCCCTTCTTCTTCTTCTCAGCTTGTTGTCTTGTCTAGGGGGATCAGGGAGGAGGAATGCGGTACACTACGGCCTATGTCCTCTAATGAGGTGAAAGCCAACACCTGTTTACCTTCGGCTGTGTGTATAACCCAGAGCCAAGTCTGTTCTTTAACCACTTGTCCCCCGCCCACTGTCAATTGACGGCGGGCGGAGGATACTCTCGTTCTGGGAGGACGTCACATGACGTCCTCCCTTTAAAACGAGCTAGGGGGCGCGCGCGCGCCCGCCGCGTTCACAAGGCCCGGGTGCGCGTGCCCGGCGGCCGCGATTGCCGCCGGGCACTCGCGATTGCCCGGGAAACGAGCAGGAAAGTGGATCTCTGTGTGTAAACACAGAGATCCACGTCCTGTGAGGGAGAGGGGACCGATGGTGTGTCCCTTGTACATAGGGACAACCATCGGTCACCTCCCCCAGTCAGTCCCCTCCCCCCACAGTAAGAACACTTTGAGGGAACATATTTAACCCCTTCCCGCCCCCTAGTGGTTAACCCCTTCTCGCCCCCTAGTGGTTAACCCCTTCCCTGCCAATCACATTTATACAGTAATCAATGCATTTTTATAGCAGGGATCGCTGTATAAATGTGAATGGTCCCAAAAATGTGTCAAAAGTGTCCGATGTGTCCGCCGCAATATCGCAGTCACAATAAAAAATCGCAGATCGCCGCCATTACTAATAAAAAAATAAAAAAATAAAAATGCTATAAATCTATCCCCTATTTTGTAGACGCTATAACTTTTGCGCAAACCAATCAATACGCGTTTATTGCGATTTTTTTTTTTTTTACCAAAAATATGTAGAAGAATACGTATCGGCCTAAACTGAGGAAAATTTTATTAAAAAAAAAAAATGGGTATTTATTATAGCAAAAAGTAAAAAATAGTGGTTTTTTTTCCAAACTGGACGCTCTTCTTTTGTTTATAGCGCAAAAAATAAAAACCGCAGAGGTGATCAAATACCACCAAAAGAAAGCTCTATTTGTGGGAAAAAAAGGACACAAATTTTGTTTGGGAGCCACGTTGCACGACCGCGCAATTGTCATTCAAAGTGTGACAGCGCTGAAAGCTGAAAAATGGCTTGGGCAGGAAGGGGGTTTTCGTGCACAGTAGAGAAGTGGATAAATGACCCCCCCTTTGCTCCCAGTAACTGAAGTTCCACACCACTGAAAAGGTCCAACTCTTATTTATTCTCTGACAGCAATAAATCGTCCTTTAACAGCAGACAGGTTGTGACCCAAAGAACAGTTCAGTATAAGTGGGAAGTAGGTCAAGGCACAATCCTCAAATGGAACTAACCATTGTAGTGTCACCAACGGTTATGGCGCACAGCCTCTGCCACTGACCTTGTAGAACAAGAACAGAATTTACCTTCGCTAAATGCAGCCCCTGTCAGAGGGAAGACATCCTTCCAAGAGAGTTACCAGAGGCCCCGCCGTCTATGGCAATGCTGCACCGGACTGTTCAGAAGGGTTACGCTCCCTGGCCTCCTTGTCTCAGATTCGGGCACCCAACACCTTAGGGCCCCTCGGACTCTTCCACCCCTGCGGAACCCAGTCGAAGGTACTGAGCCCCAGGCCTTCTCAGTAGTACCTCACCCCAGGCTGAAGGTGCCTGGGATGGACTCCATCTCCCGCTCCTGCCAGGTCAAGGGCTCCTGGGCCTGGAACTCCGAAACGCCAGCACCCAGGCTGAAGGTGCCTGGGCGCGGCTCTCGCCTCCAACGACTGAACCTCGTGTTGAGGGCGTCTCTCCCCTTTATTTCCTCCCCCAAAAGGCACAGCGGGTTCCCCGCCCCGCCACACGGCTGCCGAAACAGGACAAAAAGGGCACAGCGCTACAGTGATGGTTCAACCCCGGCCCAGGGCGACAGCGCCACCCACAGGCCGCAGGAAACTGCACACCACTGGAGTCCTCCACAAATAAAAAGGGTCCCAAATTCCCTAACAATCAGTGCATCTGGGTCATACTACCACCCAGATGCTCCCCCTATATTTAAATACCCGCTACATTTGTCTTTATATCTACTGGCCTCTCCACTATCCCTTGGTGCGCCCTCCATTTGGTGGCCGGTCCTACTCACAGCTCCCAGGGCAAGATTGTCCAAGTGATGCCAATCTATGGCACCTATTTCCTTTGTGAGAGATTACTTTAATCCTACTTTTTGATTGATTTTTTGATTTTGTGTTTAATGTATGTTAATTATCAGCCTTAAATCGATTTGTCTCCTGAAGACAAATTGAAGTAAAACACAGTTTGAACTGGATGAACTAGTTTTTATACAACCTTACCAACTATGTAACTATGTAAGTGAACTGTGTTCATGAAACACGCAGAGAAGGAATTTATTAGTGTCTGGTTTACACTTTTGCTGTCATGCCAAATGTAGTGTTTTATATCCTATATTAACACGTATATCTTTTTAAATGTAATCCACTGTCTGTTGTTTAATGTTCTTATATGGAATGTGAATATTAAAGATGTAAAAACTTTTTATACCCATATTTGAAAACTGTCACTTCTTTTTGGCGTGACTCTGACCCATGAGCATTTGCTTCGTGCATAAAAAATTATTTATTTCAATGCCACAGAGTACTTGAATTTTGGTGCTGCACAATCCCCAGTTTTCAATCTGGTAGAACACCTGTGGGGTGTACGTTGAATCCATAACATAACAACCATCCATTATTCTGTGTTAAGCATAGCTTGGAGCATAAGTGAGGTGTTTGCAATGCACATATTCAAGGAACGGTTGCTGGTTCATCTGATACACAATACAACATGCTTTAGTGGAACCATTAAGTCTAATAGTTAGACTGCCAAGATCTGTGTTTCAACTTTCATAGCAGTACATGACTGCAAAAAGTGACACCCAATAATGCACTAAATGGCTTTGTACTTAATCAATCAATAAAGGCTTATGGTTCACATGCTGTTTTTCTTGGTGATTTCTAAACCGTTTCCCTCAGTTCTTGTTGAAATGTCAGGTTAGACTTTTTGAGTTGTAAATGTACACCAAAGACAGGAAACCCAGTGTTGGTATTCACTGGAATCATAGTTTGGGGAACCTTGTACTTCCTAATAATATGGTTACACGGAATAACACATTTCTTAAAATTGCACTTGTTATGATGAATGACTTGTACAGCTAGATTCTCCTTACTAACAATAATAATCCTAATAATAATTATTATTATTTAATTCTCTTATCAGTTCCGAAATGATCTCCAGTGCCTGCCACCATCTGTGCAACACCGAGCATACAATCAGATCCATCTCCTAGAGGAGAAAACTCGATCCATAAAAGCTGATGTCTCTTCAGTGTCTCCAGAGAAGGTTCAGTGGAGCTTTCTGGTAAATTATTTTCTTTTAAGTGCTACATGTTTGGTAAACTGATTATTTGTCAAAACTGGATAAAATAGAATACTACTTCTTGGTCTGTTAGTCAGAATTTTATGTGTTGTCATCTAGAATTAATAACTCTAGATCTTGGGAACAGAGTATTAAAAAGAGCTCCAGAATGCATTCAGCTTCACGTTATATCTGGGTTTATTTTTTCATTGTCTTCTTAAAATATTATTTATGCCATCACTTCTATTACAAATCCAAATTATCCAAATCCTCACTATACAAAGAGAGGCCAGAGCAACATATTTAATTACTTTATGTTCCAGTAGACATTTGTGCATCCATATCTGATGTTTGGTAACAGATATATGACCTTAAAGTGATTGCAAAGCCTCATATATACCCAGTGAAGTAAATAGCCTCAGATGATACACAGAGATGAAACAAATCTCCCTACATAAGTTTTACTTGTATATCTGCTGTCTTCCCCTTTCTACGCCCTTTCTAAAGTGAAGATTGTGTTTAAAAATCTTTCTTCATCTGCCAGCAGTACATAGGGGTGGGTGGGAAGACTGCCCTTACACCGTGTGAGAGCTGATTGAAGGAATGGGACACCCCCCGCCCTCCCCTCCACATAGGCAGAGGAACGAACGAACATGCAGAGCTGTATTCTGAATAGACAAGCTCTCTGCTTATCTACCTCTAAGCACCCTACCCAACACAAATTTTTAGCTCATGTTATCTCATGTGTGGGATGAACTTGTCAGAAGTGATCAATGCTGATAACAGAGGAACGGAGCACCAGAGAGAAATGACACTTAGAGCTTTACAACCACTTTAAATTGTAGAACGTTTGAATCCAGTTTTAATACAGATTTTATGGCTTGGTGACCTTCGTTATTGCAAGTTATAGTAATCAAAGCTTCTACAGAGCAAAGCTTGGGATGTACAGTAATAATCAGTCGGGTTTTAGTAAATGGGTCAATATGGACCCAATAAACTTTTACTGCTGTGTGCTATAAACCAGTGGATATGGATGTATAGTTGTGTGGCTTTGTTTTTAACTGTGAATTTTGATGGTGATGACAATAACTTTTAAAGCTAGTAATGTATTGTATACCGTAATTAAATTAAAAGCTTCTTGGATCTTTCTGGGTGCATTTAGTTGATATTACATACACTATGATGCCAAAAAACAAAGGATTTAATCATCCTTTAGCCCTACTTCACACCAGTGCGGCTTTGAAATCGCACTACTTCAGGGGAATTTGAAAGCCTCAAATCAGTGCGATTTGCACCTCAGATTTCATTGTGGTTTGAGACTTAATTTAACAAAAGTCTATGCAAGTCACAATGAAATCTGAAAAAAGTAGTGTAGTCATGGCGATTTTTACAGTTCCATTTCCGAAAATGGGATGCGACTTATCATGCAATTTGGAACTGTCAAATCGCATGACAAATTGCACTGGTGCGAACGAGGGCTTTAAGTATAAGTAAAACCTCACAAAGACCTTTTGGTGTTTGCTCTCGTTTAGTTCATTAAAACTAAAAGTCAACAGCTGCAAATATTGTAGCTGTTGAATTTTAAGAAACAGAGACTTACCAGCCCAAGAACATACTCCAGCTCTGTCTTACCCAGAGCCGACTCTTCTTAGGCCTTCAGACTTCCAGTGTTGTCTTGGATTTGGAAGCTGGCTTTGACTACCTTATAACTCACAGCTGGCTCCCCACTTCTTGGGATGAAGTGACACAATGCTCGCTTGGACAAGGCTTAAGATGTGGGAGCAGGTACCTAGAGAAAAAAAAAAAATGTATATGTTACTCAGCCTTTAAAAAAAAAAAAAAAAACTAAACAGCTACAAATACTGTTTTTTACCTGTCTGGGGATCCAACACTGTCTTCACCTGGGCCAGTTCTTCTCTTCTCTTGGGGTCCCTAGCGCTGGCATGTTTAAGGAGGATTTCAGCTGGGACTCCATGTGGCTTCACAGCTGGCTTCCCACTGTGCAAGCGAGATCTGTGCCGTGCTGTGTAAAATGGTCTTGCAGTCGGCTGTGATAACGTCCCAGAATTCTGCTGGCAGGAAGTGGGGAAGGCTGAACTTCCGGTGGAATCACCAAAGCGATCCAACAGGGCAGTGGGAGCTTGGTAAGTGCAGAAAAAACCCTGTTGGTTCTGTTGTGAGCTGATAACTTCACGTGCTCTCTGCTTATGTTAATCATTATCAATGTGCATTTTATATGATAGTATTGTTCTTATAGAAGTGTAGCACCATCCTAGGTAGGTCCTAGAGTGAGTGTATATCGTTTTTGGCTTCTCTGCTTAACAGTGAGACTGCTAGGCAAATGTAAGTGCTGTCTGCTTAACAGAGAGCTGTGATTGATGAGGTCTGCTCAGTGTGCTCTGGTGCTGCTCATGCTGTCTTGCAAGTTCACACTGATCCAATGGCTATGGAGTATATTGGACAGTAGGGGAAACCCTGGCAGATGAAGAAGGGGATGTGCCCCAAGGCATGCAGTATTTATATCTGAAGAGCACATGGGCTCGGGTTTCTTCTGCAGAGAGAGAGAGGTCCAGGTAAGGAGGGGGCTTTCGCCCCTCCTCGGTGCATGCGGCCTCAAGTGGCCAACCTGAGGCCCTGAAACGTTGAAGATGCAACCCATGGTTCTTGTGAGAGCTGACTGAGGGAGGATGTCCGTTGATCCTGTCTGGTACTATTGAGGAAGGCTGCCATGAGTGCTTCAGTAGCCTTGTGAGTACAGACCCCTCCCCCAGGGGATCTTGGGGACTTGTGCTGTTAGATCCTCCTCTGAGTGCTATCAGTCAGCTGCTGGGTGTGAGCTAAAGGGGACACTTGCTAGTGTCTTGAAGAGGCAAAGTTCATTAAGTTCCTTCAGCTACAGGAGACTTGTTCATTCTATACGGGTGCTGTATGGTTCTGCAGATAGTCTGCTACACAGTTCTATTGAGAGAGTAATCCTCGCCTGTGAATAGTTAATTTGGAGTATTCTACTAATTCCCTTCTCCTATCCAAGTTCTCCAAAAAAACAAAAACAAATCCCCTAGACCTGTCATTGAAGAGAACGAGTGGAGGAGTGGCTGTGTGGAAATACCCTGTAACTGGCTGTGGATTGATCAGCGGGATGCTGTACTGACGTGTTTTGGTCAAGTGTGTGGTATTATGAGGAAACTGGATTTGACTTAACTGTAACTAGAAGTGCTATAGATGGCACAAATGAATCAGTTATGATCAAAATAATTCACTATGAAGTTAAATCAATGAAATGCATTTACAGCAGTTTGTGAGATGTTTGATCTTGAGTAATTTATGCCAAGGTTTTTTGCCAAGACAGTTGCCCTTAATTTCCCAGCCCTGATAAATAGAAATGAATGCAAAGAAAGGAGTCATCTCATTTCCATTGTTGTGTCACCTACATTACAAACATATAGAGTCAGTTTCTATAGACAAGGGATATTGTTATTCTTGTGTCATTAATCTGCTATGTCCATAAATAAAGCAAAGACAAAGTCCTGTCACCTCTTAGTTACCTAGTGACGATGGCAAGTAACGCTGACTGCAGCTGCCGATAAACAGGCGGCACAGGCTGGAACGGAAACATAAGTGCAGTCTGTTGTAAAATAGATTCTGATAAGAGATGTTTTAAGCCTCAGTTGCCTCAAGTGCCTTTAACCCAATCGGTGCCTTTAAATATGTGCATAATTCTGTACTTTAACCACTTGCTTCCCAAGCCTATTGTGACACTTCTCTCCTACATGTAAAATGTATCTTTTTTTTTTTGCTATAAAATTACTTGGAACCCCCAAACTTTATGTGTTTTTTTTTCAAGCAAAGGCACTAGAGAATACAATAGTGGGTGTTGCAATTTTTTAATGTCACATGGTATTTGAGCAGTGTTTTTTCAAATGCTATTTTTTGGGTGAAAAAATACAAATTAAAGTGGAGTTCCACCCAGAAGTTTTTTTTTTCACAAAAAATCTTGAATAAAAGTGGAATGAAAAAAATAGAAAAAAAAAATTATACTCACCCGAAATACAGTACCTGTTGCTATGCGGAAGTCCGTAATCTGCCTCTTCCGTAACCGCAGTCTGTCTTCTTCCCCATCCTCTTCTAGTGAATGGGGCGCGCTGCTTTCTGGGAACTGTGTGTAATCCCAGAGAGCAGCCGCCCATTCACAAGTCAGCGCAAGACTCGCGCATGCACAGTAGGAAACGGGCAGCGAAGCCGTAAGGCTTCACTGCCTGTTTTCCTTAGTGTGGATGGCGGCGCGGGACCTGCACCGATCGAGGGATCGGCATCGGGGGGCCATCAGCGCGGGAGAGTAGGACAGGTAAGTGTCCTTATTAAAAGTCAGCAGCTACAATGTTAGTAGCTGCTGACTAAAAAAAAAAAAATTTGCAGGTGGAATCCCGCTTTAATGAATTTTAGTGAACACAAACACAATATAATACCATTTTTGGGGTAAAATATGCAAGATGATGTTACACTGTGTAAATAGATACCAAACATGTCATGCTTTAAAATTGTGCACACTCGTCACTTCCAGGTTCTGATGTCACACAGTGAGAGGAATAACTTCAGTTCCTCTCACTGTGAGTCCGAAACTGGATGCCACCGGCTGCATGGTTACTGGGCTTCCCAGTCGTTCGGAAAGGAGGATAAAGCAGAGTTACAGGGAGATGAGCTTATTACTGTGCTGCTTCTCCTTTCTGTCCAGTCACACACTGGGGCAGGTCCTGGATACCTAGGTTTAGGGAAAGTGAGTTGAATAATTCCGGACATCATACTAAGGACATCTCATGGCAGATCAAATGTATTATAAATAAAATGTGCAGCGCCACTATAATGCAAAAATATGGTGCAAAACAAAAAAAAGGGGGGGGGGAAGTGTTCATCAATAATTAAACCAATCATATAAAGAAAAAAGTCCCAATCCAAAGATGAAATGTGCAAAGGTGATGAAGAGAAGATCTGACACCTTCACATGTAAAAAATAATCCTTCTCAAAGTGTTCAGAGGTCAGCCACCACCTCCCTGTGAAATCCACACTCATTTGAACTGATGGCTGCTATTACAACAGCATATACGCCTGTGACTTTAAGTCAAGCATCCACAGCAAGCATGAGAACTTCGCCCAATAACTGCATTAAAAGTCACTTCATGATGGAGTAAAGCTAAAATAAAGCTTGTCAGGAGTCAAGAAAGTTCTCTAATAGTGTAGTATTTAATGTGAATCAATAGTAACATAAAACAGCAAATCTTTTACATGAAAAGCTGCTGCCGACCCAGGATTGTACAGCAGCATGACACCAGCACTAGCAGCTCATCCGTGACGTGTTTTGTCCAATGGGACGTTATCATATGTATTGCAGAGTAAATCTCTGGTTTGAAGCTGCTTTAAGTGTATAATTTTTAGCTTGAAGTTTAGGATACATTCTAGTTTATGAGACTTGCTAAACATAGAACGCCATAACCATTATCAGACTGCCAGACCCGTGCAACATCTCACACAAGAAAAACATAGAAAATATATTTTCTTACTTTATAATATCATATACTCAGAAATGCATTCAAAAGTGCATAAAAAAAAGGCATGATTGGTTTTAATGAATCACAGTACATTCTTATAGACCAAAAATGCAACAAGTAACTCCAAATGGAAAATGCGTGTTTCATTGTACGTGTACATTGTGGTTTTGCTACACAATGGGGGTTATTTACTAAAGGCAAATTCACTTTGCACTACAAGTGCACTTGAAAGTGCAGTCGCTGTAGATCTAAAGGGGGGACATGCAAGGAAAATATAAAAAACAGCATTTTAGCTTGCACATGATTGGATGATAAAATCAGCAGAGCTTCCCCTCATTTCAGATCTCTCCCTCAGATCTACAGCAACTGCACTTCCAAGTGCACTTGCAGTGCAAAGTGGATTTACCTTTAGTAAATAACCCCCATTGAGATTAATGCAACTTCGTGCCACACAAAAAGTGGATGGAAAAACATTTTTTGTGAAAATCTAACAGACCATCAGCCTCCTACCCCCATGGCACAAGTACCACCTCCAAAGGACACAAAACCAAGAAAATAATGTAGGGTCAGAACAGGAATGTTGAAATAGACCGCAGAGATCCAATACAGAAGTAATCTTCCTCAGATTATCATGCAAGTTCTGCTGAATGACGTAAGAGCACATATTCAAATGTATTGTAAAAATCAGTGCCACTTATCAGAATTTTCTTATAGTATGTTATATAAGCAATCATCTAGGTCAAAACCGCATTAATAGGTTATATCCTAAGATAGAGAACCAGTGAATTACATTAATAGAGTTCTTAGCCAGAAGCATGTATTGTTAACATTCACAAGCATACATCATAAAAGTCTTTCATAATAAAGAACCGTACAGGCAATGGAGTTATCTCATTATTGCAGTGCTGTCAAACTGGACATCACCTACAGCTGGAGTAAACAATCATAGAATTATATTATTTTCAAATTAGATCAGTCTTAAAAGTAATGGGTCTATAATTTAACCAAGACCAATGCCGAATCACCAAATATATCCTAATGAAGATGACATTATTTTATAGTTTGATCCATTGACGAATAGAAAAGAATGGACTTTATAGGCATACTTTAAAAAGGTTAACAATTTTTATTAATGAAGAATTTCGAAGACATAGCCAATTAAAAACATGTAAATCTGTGAAGGTGACTAAAAAGTGTCTCAGTGGCCAAACAGCGGCCCAGAGTCCAGCTGGACTCAATAGGCTGACGCTGGCAGGCCAGGAGGAGACCTAGTGAGAACAGATACCCCAATAGGATCACATATACAATAAACAGAAAGGGTACAACTCTAGAATAGTAGATCAGGGGTTAATAAGACCATTTAAAAAAAATATCGTTTTTGCTTTGCAAGGGTTCAAGAGGCTTTCTCGACTAGTTTTGTACTTAAAAATCGCTTCTTCTGGAGCTAAATAAGTCTAGTAGAAATGCAGAAAAAGAACACAGTAACTGTGTTGTAATGTATGGTTATGCAGGCCAAAAGATTTTTTCAAATGTTACTGAAAAAGACCACATACATATATACATATAAAAATAAGAGAATATTTTTCAAAAACAGGTTTACTTACAAACAATATCATACATATTATGTGTCACTGAGGCAGGACAAGCAGCCGTACAGAGACTCCAAAGCAGGACCACCAGGTCAAGAAGGTGGACATGGGGGTGCATAGAATGAGAGGCAGGTACCAGGGTCTAGTGGATGTAAATTGGAAGACATAACATGTTATATTGATAGGAGAGATAAATAACTCTTATAGAGTAAAAGGACCCGGGTTTAAACCTAGCTATAATAATAGGTAAATGTAAGTATTCCTCACAAGATGAATAAAATACGGTAGGTATTCAACTTCCTCACATCTTCAGATATGCCATTCTATATAAGGGTTAGAGGCAAAATTTAGAGGACTATTTAATTGGGTGAGATTAAAGGAGGCGGGGTTTACCACTAATAACTTGATTGCACCAAAGTATATTGAAGGCACTCGCCTATAACTGGCCATTCAAAATGTCCACGTTTAATGGATAGTATGAAGGGGGTGTAGACAAATATACGAGTGTAATAGTGTGTAGGGGTGCGCTGGTAAGAGGGTTTTGCATTAGATGCCAGTAAAGCAGATGGGCCAAATCCTCATATAGTGCTGTAAAGGGCAAATGAAAAGCGTGTTAATAACGTTAAGAGGTCCAAAACTGTCCCACTGCTAACAGTTCCTAGGTAGTCACTCACCAGTGCAGCATGTCCCCGGGTATGGGTCCCCTCCTGTGTGTCCCCACGAAACGATCCATCCTAACTACACCCTGCAAGCAGCCCCCATATATACACCCCGAGCGGGATGCCCTTGCCACAGCAGAAGCGGCGGTTGATGTCACGACCAGGCCGGGTCCTCTCCGCACGTGCGCCAGCCAAGGCCTCACGTGCACATGGTTTGATAAACGTACCTCTAGTTATATTATGTTGTCATGTTTTAGTGTAAGAATTTGATTTTACAATTAAAAAGCAATGGTATTGGTAGAACCTTGCAGGAAGAGGAGAAATGTTATTGTTTTAATCTGGTTGCAGTTTACCGTATATACTTGAGTAAAAGCCGAGTTTTTCAGCCCTTTTTTAGGGCTGAAAATAGCCCCTTCTGCTTATACTCGAGTCAGTGTACCTGTTGGGTCGCTGGCGTCCATTTTTCAAAAGTCGCGGCTTCCTCCTGGTCCGTGATAGGCATTTGACACTGTGTTCCGCTACCGCCTATAATGGAGGTCCTCTCATCCTCGGACTTTCCCAGCTGACACTGTGTTCAGTGTTCCGCCTATCATGGACATCCTCTTATCCGAGGATGAAAGAAGGTCCGTGATTGGCGGAACACTGAACACAGTGTCTGCTGGGAAACTGAGTCCGAGGATGAGAGGACCTCCGTGATAGGCGGTAGCGGAACACAGTGTCAAACGCCTATCACAGACCAGGAGCCGCGACTTTTGAAAAATGGACGCCCGTGACCCGACAGGTACACTGACTATCACGGAACGGAATGGGACCAGAAGGCGCAACTTTTGAAAAACGGATGCCCACAGCCGGTCAAGAATACAGGTACACTGAGGCTGCAATGGGCACAGTGAGAATGGGCATAGTAAGGCTACAATGTGCACAGTGAGAATGGGCACAGTAGGGCTGCAATGGGCACAGTCAGAATGGGCACGGTAAGGCTGCAATGGGCACAGTGAGAATGGGAAAATTATAAAAGAACCTTGCGCCAAAAAAAACTTGGTAATATTAAATTAATTAATTAAAGCTGCACCCCTATAACTAAATGGATATACCATTAAGTGAAAAGTGAAAATAAAGTAGAAGGGGGCGCTAGTTGCTGTATAAAATATACAACTGCCAAATACATATACTAATCAACCCCAATGTAAGATGAATAAGTACAAATAAATGATGTAAACACATAAAATATAGTTAGATAACTAATATCATCACAGTGCTGAACAGTGATAGACCATTAAATGTTACATGTGACCAGGGGCGCACTGACCAGTCGGGCACTCGGGCACCGACCATGAGAGGCCACTTGAAGGGGCTGTAGTAATGCTATTGCCGATAATAATACTGCTAACGGCGCGCTGCTCCCTGCCGGCCCCTCCTTCCCTCCCATCCGTCCCAGGTGCTTGTACTGTATGCGTCGTGACATCACCTGGGATGGACGAGAAGAGAGGAGGAACACCGGCGGGGAGCAGTGCGCCGTTGGCAGTATTATTATCGGCATTGGTGGGGTGAGTGAAGCTGAGACACCAGGGCCGTCATGGGGGGGGCGAGTACAGATGCATGGGCCCCGGGCCCCAACAGGGCCGCAGGAAGGCCCAGCCATGATACTCTCCTGGTACCTCCCACCCCCACAGTGTCCCCCTGTGTGTGTGCTCTCCCTCCAGTGTCCCCCTGTGTGTGCTCTCACTCCAGTGTCCCCCTGTGTGTGCTCCCCCTCCAGTGTCCTTCTGTGTGCGTGCCCTCCCTCCAGTGTCCCCCTGTATGTGTGCTCTTCCTCCAGTGTCCCCCTGTATGTGTGCTCTCCCTCCAGTGTCCCCCTGTGTGTGCTCTCCCTCCAGTTTCCCCCTGTGTGTGCTCCCCCTCCAGTGTCCTTCTGTGTGTGCTCCCCCTCCAGTGTCCTTCTGTGTGTGCTCCCCATCCAGTGTCCTTCTGTGTGTGCTCCCCCTCCAGTGTCCTTCTGTCTGCTCCCCCTCCAGTGTCCCCCTGTGTGTGCTCCCCCTCCAGTGTCCCCCTGTGTGTGTGCTCCCCCTCCAGTGTCCCCCTGTGTGTGCTCCCCCTCCAGTGTCCCCCTGTGTGTGTGCTCCCCCTCCAGTGTCCCCCTGTGTGTGTGCTCTCCCTCCAGTGTCCCCCTGTATGTGTGCTCTCCCTCCAGTGTCCCCCTGTGTGTGCTCTCCCTCCAGTGTCCCCCTGTGTGTGCTCTCCCTCCAGTTTCCCCCTGTGTGTGCTCTCCCTCCAGTGTCCTTCTATGTGTGCTCCCCCTCCAGTGTCCTTCTGTGTGTGCTCCCCCTCCAGTGTCCTTCTGTGTGTGCTCCCCCTCCAGTGTCCTTCTGTGTGCTCCCCCTCCAGTGTCCCCCTGTGTGTGCTCCCCCTCCAGTGTCCTTCTGTGTGTGCTCCCCCTCCAGTGTCTTTCTGTGTGCTCTCCCTCCAGTGTCCCCCTGTGTGTGCTCCCCCCCCCCCAGTGTCCTTCTGTGTGCTCTCACTCCAGTGTCCCCCTGTGTGTGCTCCCCCTCCAGTGTCCTTCTGTGTGCTCTCACTCCAGTGTCCCCCTGTGTGTGCTCCCCCTTCAGTGTCCTTCTGTGTGCTCTCCCTCCAGTGTCCCCCCCGTGTGTGTGCTCTCCCTCCAGTGTCCCCCCCGTGTGTGTGCTCTCCCTCCAGTGTCCCCCTGTGTGTGTGCTCTCCCTCCAGTGTCCCCCTGTGTGTGTGCTCTCCCTCCAGTGTCCCCCTGTGTGTGTGCTCTCCCTCCAGTGTCCCCCTGTGTGTGTGCTCTCCCTCCAGTGTCCCCCTGTGTGTGTGCTCTCCCTCCAGTGTCCCCCTGTGCGTGCGCTCTCCCTCCAGTTTCCCCCTGTGTATGCTCCACCTCCAGTGTCCCCCTGTGTGTGTGCTCCCCCTCCAGTGTCCCCCTGTGTGTGTGCTCTCCCTCCAGTGTCCCCCTGTGTGTGTGCTCTCCCTCCAGTGTCCCCCTGTGTGTGTGCTCTCCCTCCAGTGTCCCCCTGTGTGTGTGCTCTCCCTCCAGTGTCCCCCTGTGTGTGTGCTCCCCCTCCAGTGTCCCCCTGTGTGTGTGCTCTCCCTCCAGTGTCCCCCTGTGTGTGTGCTCTCCCTCCAGTGTCCCCCTGTGTGTGTGCTCTCCCTCCAGTGTCCCCCTGTGTGTGTGCTCTCCCTCCAGTGTCCCCCTGTGTGTGTGCTCTCCCTCCAGTGTCCCCCATTGTGCTCTCCCTCCCCAGTGTCCCTTGTGTGCCCCCCCACAGTGTCCCCCTGTGTGCTCTCCCCCTTCAGTGTCCCCTATTGTGCCCCCCCAGGCGTCCCCCTGTGTGCTCACCCTCCCCCCTCCCCGTTTCTCCATGTGCCAGTGTGGCTTGAGTGTGGGTGGGGAAACAGGGGGCCCCATGATCTTCTTTTGCCCGGGGGCCCTAAGAGTTATCAGTCCGCCCCTGCATGTGACATATGACATTGGATTGTCCACATTGAAAATGAAAATCCAAATAGGTGAAGTGAAGTGAAGCTAGCTAGTCCAATAATAAGTCCATAGAAATGTATCCAATGTAATCTTGAAGTGACACCTTCACCAAGTAGATAAGACACCCGAAGTGCTATGGATGGATGGCCGCTTACCCCAAGATGTTGACCCCCTTAACTAAAAGGTGGTCAAATGCGCTTTGCAAGATACCACTTGCCAAAACAGGAGATGTGATCCCGGATCAGTCTGACTCCCCAAGATGAACTCGGATTAGGATATGCAAATAAATGAATAGGCCAAGAATAGTGTAATCCCGTTTAATTATTTTAAAATGACATAAAAAAGAAAAGCCAAATGGCTGCTTACATTGCGTGGTGCCTTAGCCCGGCACTGAGGCTGGAAGGCATGTAGAGCTGAATGGATCCGTCCGTCCGTATGGATGTCTAGCATGCATTCCACCTATTACAGCGGCTAGCCAGCAGGACCGGAAGTGAGATGGAAACGTGACCAAGTACTGCCTCGACGTACGTTTCGTTTAACACGTCATCAGGAAGCGTCATCAGTGAGAATGGGCACAGTAAGGCTGCAATGGGCACAGTGAGGCGTGCAAATGGGCATTGTTCACCCTCTTTTCCGCTTACAGTAGCTGCTGCATTCTCACCCTAGGCTTATACTCGAGTCAATACGTTTTCCCAGTTTTTTGTGGTAAAATTAGGACCTCGGCTTATATTCAAGTATAAACGGTATATCATATTTGAACCCCCTATGTCTTAGCAGTTTTATGTTCAATGGCAATGTTGGAAAATCTCACAAGGGCCTGCAGAACCACCTGAGCATCACCGTATTCTGAACATTCAGATGATATTTAAAGCCTAACGCCAGGCTTTTTTTTATTTAGTTCCCCTAGAGAATAAAAATTTTGCAACTCTTGCTGCGATGCTTACCTTTACTCAGAGCTGTCCCTTGCAGTATATCCTTTCAGCCACAAAACATTCTCAGTCTTCCTGTCAGGTCACCTGTGCCCAGATGACAGGTACACACCGTAGGGGGACAGGAGTGCACCACAAGATAGTGAACCCTATGGTTGACTGCTGCGGATAGGAAACTGGGTGGTTGTGGAAAGCGGGACCAGAGGAGCACAACCGGGATCCCACAGGAAGCTAGAGCCAAGATTCCCCAGGGCGCGGAGTCTAAGACCCAGCAGGTCTTCTCCAGAGCCTCTAGTGGTGAGGATGTTACGCTGCAGGCTAGGTCCAGGTCGCTGCCCCTAGAGTCTCCTAGCTCACGCCCCGTAGGGTAAGGGGAGAAGAGGGGAAGCAGCAGCACAAGATACAAGAATAACGAATAACAAGCCGAAGGTCAAGGGTCACAAGCAGACGGGGATATTCGGGGACAAGCCAATAACGTAACAGAGAGACAGATGTAGCACACGGCAGGCAGGAACCCAAACACACAATGCATAACAAACACGTTGATCAGCAAAGCAGGCTTGCAGTGCACAGGTTAATATAGTGTTCTGTGATAGGGCCTGGGGTGCAGTCAGGCTGGGAGGAGATTATAAAGGAAGCCAGGTGAGAGAGAGTCTGGCCTCTAAGATGAACACATGAGGAGGAAAGGTAAGATGGCAGACAGACATTAATGCATATCCATGACAGTACCCTCCCTCTTATGAGGCCTCCCCCTTCCCTGCCTGGGCCCAGGTTTAGAGGGAAACTTCAGATGAAACTCCTTTAACAGACGAGGTGCAAAGACCTCAGATGCAGTGATCCAAGACCTCTCCTCAGGACCAAACCCTTTCCAATGAACGAGATACTGAAGAATGCCTTTACAGAGTCGGGAGTCCAGAATTTGACTGATCTCGTACTCCTGATTATCCTCAGAGACAGGCGCCACGGTAGGGAGAGGACGAGAGAATTTATTGAGGACTAAAGGCTTTAGAAGAGCAACATGGAAGGAGTTAGTGATTTTAAGGCTCTTAGGAATCTGGAGTTTGAAACAAACCGGATTCAGTTTAGCAGTTACAGTGTATGGACCAATGAATCGTGGAGCAAAGTTCAGAGAAGGAACTCGGAGCTTGATGTTCCTGGTAGAGAGCCAGACTTTGTCCCCTGGCTGAAGGGAAGGCGGTTTATGCCTGCGGCGGTCGGCAAAGCCTTTGAATTTTTCAGCAGCTGCCCGGAGGGAATCATGAACGTCACCCCAAACGGAATTGAGAGACTCCTGAACCGAAGCCAAAGCTGGAATATCTGGAGAACAGATCATGGGAAGAGGAAGTTGAGGGTGTTTTCCATAAACTGTGAAAAAGGGTGTCTTCTGCGAACTGGTATTCACATGATTGTTATGGGAGAATTCTGCCCACGGGAGTAGAGAGGACCAATCGTCATGGTGAGAAGACACAAAGGTGTGAAGAAAGACCTCTAACTCCTGATTAACCCTCTCAGTCTGTCCATTGGATTGGGGATGGTAAGAAAAGGAAAAATCCAAGACTATATTGAGGGATTTGCAAAAGGCTCTCCAAAAACGAGACGTGAATTGGACTCCCCTGTCGGAAACAATATGAGGAGGAACCCCATGAAGGCGGAAAATTTCTCGAATGAAAATGGGAACCAAGGCAGGGGCAGAAGGAAGATTAGGAAGAGGAACAAAATGAGCCATCTTGGAGAACCGATCGATTACCACCCAAATGACTGTATTATTCTCAGACAGTGGGAGGTCGGTGATAAAATCCACGGCAATATGAGCCCAGGGCTCCTTAGGAATGGGCAAGGGAATGAGGAGACCAGCAGGAGCTTGTGTGGAGGATTTGAACTGGGCACAGACATGACAAGCTTTAACGTAGTCTTTGACGTCTGAGCGGAGATTAGGCCACCAGTAGTGATGACTGATGAGTAGAAAGGATCGGAGGAATCCAGAATGACCTGCCACCTTGGAATCATGTCCCCAACGAAGGATCTTAGCTCTTAGCGGGTTCTTGGAGGGTTCCCCTCACTCCATAACGATCTTTACTGATCACAAAAATTTACAATATCTACAGAATGCTAAACGTCTGAATCCTAGACAGGCCAGGTGGAGTCTCTTCTTTGCCCGTTTTTTAATTTCACGATTACCTACAAACCTGGTTCCTGCAACGGTCGGGCTGATGCGCTCTCTAGGTCATTTGACACTTTGGACGAGGAGTCCGCCCCTGAACCTGAGCCGATCATTCCAACCTCGTGCATTGTTGCCCACTCTACCACCCTGAAGTCAAAAATTCTGCCTGGTAAGACCTTTACAAGCCCAGAGTTCTGCGCCTAGCACGTTCTTCGGGGGTTAGTCTGGTCCGGCCCAGCTGCATAGGTTCCTCAGCAGGTGGAGGATGCTCCACGGGACGAAGGGAGGGGAGCTCAGACTGGCTAGGACCCAGAGAGTGCTGGCGTCTTTTTTCTAGGGACCTCTCTTGAAAACGAATGTCAATCTGATTGCATAACGAAATTACATCATCCAGACCGACGGGAATGGCTCTTCCCGCTAATTCGTCTTTCACTCGGTCAGAGAGGCCATGTAAAAAGGTAGCGACCAGGGCCTCATTATTCCAGCTCAATTCAGCTGTGTGGATACGGAACTGAAGAGCATATTGTCCCAATGAACTAGATTCTTGGCGAAGATGTAAGACAGCACTAGCCGCTGAAGAAGCCCGAGCTGGCTCTTCGAAGATATTACGAAAGAGCTTCAAAAAGTCGGACAGGCTGGAAACCACCGGATCATTCCTCTCCCACAGGGGGGCAGCCCAGGCTAAAGCTTCACCGGAGAGGAGGGAAATGATATAGGCTACCTTAGCCCGGTCAGACAGGAAGTTTTGAGGCTGAAGCTCAAAATGAATCGTGTATTGGCTGAGAAACCCCCTGCAAGCCTTGGAGTCCCCGGAGAAACGGAACGGAGCTGGCAGTTTTAGTGAGTGTGTGGCTGCGACTGGTGCGATAGGTACAGCCGCTGGTTGTACTTGAGGTTGCGGATTCGGGGTTCCCAAGGAGGCCTGAAGCTGCTCGAATCGAGAAGCCAGATCCTGGAGGAATCGCATCACCTGAGTCTGATTCGATTCCTGGGTTTCAAGTCTGCGGACTATGCCCCGCAATGGATCATCCGCGGGGAGTGGCATATCAGCCGGGTCCATGGCTGATCAAACTGTCAGGTCACCTGTGGCCAGATGACAGGTGCACACCGTAGGGGGTCAGGAGTGCACCACAAGATAGTGAATCCTATGGCTGACTGCTGCGGATAGGAAACTGGGTGGTTGTGGAAAGCGGGACCAGAGGAGCACAACCGGGATCCCACAGGAAGCTAGAGCCAAGATTCCCCAGGGCGCGGAGTCTAAGACCCAGCAGGTCTTCTCCAGAGCCTCTAGTGGTGAGGATGTTACGCTGCAGGCTAGGTCCAGGTCACGGCCCCTAGAGTCTCCTAGCTCACGCCCCGTAGGGTAAGGGGAGAAGAGGGGAAGCAGCAGCACAAGATACAAGAGTAACGAATAACAAGCCTAAGGTTTAGGGGTCACAAGCAGACAAGGATAACGAAGGACAAGCCAAAGGTCAAGGGTCACAAGCAGACAGGGATAGTCGGGGACAAGCCAATAACGTAACAGAGAGACAGACGTAGCACACGGCAGGCAGGAACCCAAACACACAATGCATAACAAACACGTTGATCAGCAAAGCAGGCTTGCAGTGCACAGGTTAATATAGTGTTCTGTGATAGGGCCTGGGGTGGAGTCAGGCTGGGTGGAGATTATAAAGGAAGCCAGGTGAGAGAGAGTCTGGCCTCTAAGATGAACACATGAGGAGGAAAGGTAAGATGGCAGACATACATTAATGCATATCCATGACACTTCCGAGTTATATGACACTGGGACGTACTCCCATGAGGGAAATAAAGGAATGGCCATTGCTGGCCTCCTTTTAATATGCAGTTAGTGACTTAGAAAATATTGAGACCAAAGCATTAACACTGCAGCCTGGGAAGTAACATTCCTAAAATCAGTGGTGAGCAATAGCAGCCTACACAATTCTCTCATGACAGGGATCCTTTAAAATTACCCACCTCACACAACTGTTCTCTGTAGGCATTGCTTTCAATACATGCACAGGACACAGCTTGGGCACTAGTTGTAGTTTCATAGAATACTTTATCTACTGTATGTACCAATACATTAGCTACATCCCTAGGGCTACCTCTTCCTGTACATCAAACGGAAGGAACCAGCCATTCTGTGTATGTTTGAGGCTTAACTTCTGCAATTACAGCTTATGCAAATGGTTGCTTCTGGTTTCAGTAGGAGAGACGTGTCAGCTGCACCGAGAACCTTCCCCCATTACCTTGACATTTAGTTAAGATGTTTTGATGGAACCAGGGTGACATTAAACTTCTGCATATGAGAAATTATCATCACTGAATGAATGATGAATGATCTTCTTTAAAAATGTTTATTCAGATGGTTTGGAATGTGAAAGCTAAGCTTTGAAATAATGTTTACACACTTTTCAACCAGTGTCATGGCTGTTTTTTTTTTGTGTGTGTATTTGAAAATAAAGTTTTTAATGCGAACACTGAAAAACATGATAAAATGACAATCAGGTCACTGTAGTCCCTACCGCCAGCTACTACATCACTGCAGGTCACAGTATTGATGTAGCAGCCAGTGGAAGGAACAACTGTGCCCAGTGGGGAACCTGGTCTATGACACAAACCTGAATTGCTGGCACCCATAGTAAAAATGTAATTTATCCAATAGTAAATAGTACTCTTCTTTAATGCGGCACTGCTAAATGATTTCACTGTTGAACAGATGTAAGCATATACAGTGACTGCGATGATGTAATAGTGTTGGAAATGTACTCCTTGCTGGAGAGTCTTTTTTGGTGGAATTAGATACGTATGAAGATATGATTAGGGCAATACAGCCTGCAGAAACAGTAGTTATCAGATGTTTGAAACCTTTGCATGATTTTAAATACATTTGCATTTATAAAAACATGGAAATCCTCTTATACCATGGTGGGTGGTGAAATATATGAATAGATTTCAGTGTGCTTGATATGTCCTAAGGGCAAAACAGAGTATACATTTATAGATCACATTACTGAGCAATATATACAGCTGTGCTGCCAGGAATGTCTATTGACTGGATCTCATATTCCTAATAAATGAATAATATTTCTACTGCTCCTAAATCTCTTCGATAAAAGATGAACTCCAATTGGTAACTTTAATTTGTCTTACTGAATAAAGCTTCAGATACCACTGTAGGAACCAGCCATGATTGAAAAAGTGAACCTTGCTTTTTAGTGCAAGGTCCACTTTAAAGTGCACCGGTTCCCAGACTATAGATATTAAAATATTACATATTCTTAAAGAGTGTTAGGTCAAAATTAAAACACTGCACATTTCCTCATGTTTTAAGACTGGATTTACACAGTTACAGCGCAATGACATGTTATGCTGCATGTTAATGCACTGTGCGCTGAGGCAGTTGAGGTATTAATTAGAATGGGCTGCCTAATGCACTGAAACACATGACAGGTGCATTAATAAGGTATGTTGTTATGCTTTTAAGAATGGATGGCACTACAACACATTAACATGAATAGAGCATGTTAGAAGAATGAAACACTGTGAATCCTTCCTAAAGACCCTACAAGCAGTTAGAAAACAATAGCTTAATGTGGTACTAACACTATACGAACATCGCTTGTGTTAGTACAACAAGATGTCAGTTTTTTTTTTTGTTCAGCCCGCTGGGTTAAATGTAAAAAAAAATAAAAAAAAATCCCCCCTGTGTACCAGGCTTTAGTCCTGTTGTGTGGACTGACAAAAAGCATAATTTTTGTAGACTGACTGGTGTCAGCCTTGCACAGTTGTCTTTCGCTCAACTACTGAAACCCTCCTTTTTGCTACAGTTTAGATACTACCATATAAACTTGAGTATAAGTCGACCCGAATATAAGCCGAGGCACCTAATTTTACCACAAAAAACTGGGAAAACGTATTAACTCGAGTATAAGCCTAGGGTAGGAAATGCAGTAGCTACTGTAAGTGGAAAAAGAGGGTCAACAATGTCCATTTGCAGCTTCACTGTGCTCATCGCATGCCTCACTGTGCCCATCGCAAACCTCACTGTGCCCATCGCAAACCTCGCTGTGCCCATCGCAAGCCTCGCTGTGCCCATCGCAAGCCTCGCTGTGCCCATCGCAAGCCTCGCTGTGCCCATTGCATTCCTCACTGTGCCCATTGCATACCTCACTGTGCCCATGTACCTTATTCGCCGTTTCAGTATTGATGAGGAGGGAAGGAAAGTCATATTACGCTGTACATTGTCCCCTCTGATTCACAGCAGGGCTGTGTGTATAGGAAGTCCACGCTGTCCGCGCCGTTCACTATAACAAAGTTCTGCCTCCTCCTCGTCACGGACGGACGAGGAGAAGGCAGGACGGCGCGGACTTCCTATACACACAGCCAGACTTGAGTATAAGCAGATGAGGGCTTTTTCAGCACAAAAAAATGTGCTGAAAAACTCGGCTTATATTCGAGTATATACAGTAACTAATTATTCTGTAGTCAAGAACACAGAGGGCTAGTCAGACTCCTTGAGATAATACATGATTGCACAGGATGTCTCTGAATTTCTGGCATGATCAACAGGTATTGCTTTTGCATTTATTCAACAAATATAACAAAACACTTCTAACTGTATATTTAACAGACTAAAAGTTAGCAAATAGGAGATCTTCATTGTTAGGGTTTATATGTATTTTAACAGGCAGTAAAAGAGATTTAAATCAAGCTCCCACTGACCTATCTAGCTGCACGTTCTATGAAGTAATTCATCCTTCAGCCCATTTTAATCAAGCAATCTGCTGTTATGTTCCTTGGTGAGCATTTGGATCTTGTAAGTTTTTCGGGTATTCGGTTTTAGTGATTTTAATTAACCGCCTCCTGTAGATATACGTCGGCAAAATGGCACTGACAGGCACATGAACGTACCTGTACGTCCCCTTTAAGTGCCTGTCCGTGTGGTCGCGACCCTGCCGCCATCCCCGTGAGTCGGATCTCGGCTCCCGCGGACTCGATTGTCCCGGGGATCCCCACGATCGTCTCACGGAGGTATAGAGCAGGGAGATGCTTGTGTAAACAAGCATCTCCCTGCTCTGCCTAGTGACAATGACACGGATCTCGGCTCCGTGTACTCGGAGCGGAGATCGGTGTCGTGACACAGAGCCCAACCCCCCCTCAGTTAGAAACACAATGCAGGGAGGAACACTTAACCCCTACAGTGCCACCTAGTGGTTAACCCCTTCACTGCCAGTGTCATTTTCACAGTAACCAGTGCATATTTTATAGTCTAAGACAGGTATTTTCACCCACATCCGGGAGTCCTGTCTCCGGGAATCTGCGGGAGTTACGTCACTTCCCGCAGACTTCCCTTGGTGTTCTGGGAGACACTCGGCTCCCAGAACACAGGAGCACCAATCAGAACGGCGCAGAGCGACTCGCGCATGCGCCGTAGGGAACCGGGCATGAAGCCGCAGGGCTTCACTTCCTGGTTCCCTCAGCGAGGATGGCGGAGGGAGCAGCAGAGCGACGAGCGGCTCGCTCGTCCTCTACTGCGGACGTCGCTGGACTCCAGGACAGGCAAGTGTCCAAATATTAAAAGCCAGCAGCTGCTGTAGCTGTAGCTGCTGGCTTTTAATATTTTTTTTTCCGGCGGAGCAACCCCTTTAAGTGGTTAAGGAAATGACTCTGCCTGGATCTTTTTCCATTGAATTTTCTCAAGCAATGTGAAGTTTCTGGGTGGAATAAGGAGAAAGAACAGGATCAGCCTTTCTGTCAATCCACTGTTTGCTCTGCTTAATGCATACTGTATAAGGGACCAATAAAAATGCTTGTCTGTTTCCATATTAGGGACCGCTGGAAATAATGGACACAGAGCAACAGATTTTGTGGATGCAGTGCATGGTTGTGTGAACATTGGACCACTTTTGTGGCACAAATCTTTTTCACATATTGACTTTTTGGCAATTAATGTACTTTGATGCAATTCATGAAAACTGATGTTCTTTTTGTTTTGTCACTGGTGTCTAATTTATTTTTGGGAACAATGATGGTATTTATGGTGTTTGATGTGTACTGGGTTTTGTTGATTTTTCAGCCTTTTTATCGTAGAAGAACCTTTAAATTAATTTCAGGTTTCAGGGAAATCCTGCGAAAGTTCATTCTTTAGGGGTCAGTAGGAAGAATGGTCATTACAGTGGTGATCAGAATGCCACTTTTGCAAACAACTAAAAAGATCATTGGTGTCATGATGCTGACTCTGCGGAGTGGCATGGGACCCTGAACAATGCAGGCACTATCAAATGGGAGGTCAAACTACCATAGTGCAAGGAGCCCATCCCCAGCAACCACTTAAGGATTCCTTGTTAGTAATGGTTGGTTTAAGGCATTTTACACAATAGTGATGTATTGTATTGTTTGCATTTTATCCATTTATTTTGAATGAACTTTCAATCAACCTTAGTGCATACAAAAAATACAATACTTTGTGGCAACACAGAGTATCTTGCACTTGTGGTGCGCTATTATGCAGGTGCGTTCGTACTACTTGTAACAAACGTATATCTGTGCATTGAGGCAACTGCAGTAAAATATTCATGTCACAATGCAATAGGGCAGTGGTTCTCAACCCTGTCCTCAAATACTCCCAACAGGCCATTTTTTGGGAATTTCTCTTAGATAAAATAGCTGTCCAAATTACCAAGACATGGCCTGTTGGGGGTACTTGAGGACAGGATTGAGAACCACTGCAATAGGGCAATTGTATAAACATGTTTTTGTTTTTTTAATTCAGGTTTTTGCTTTTTAAACAGATAACATTGGAAATTTAGCAGAGTTCCTCCATAGGACCCATCGCTTTGTTACATATATCATTACATTATCTTCTTGACAGTGACTTGTTTGGCTTTTTGTATTCCTGCACAAAGTTGAAGAGTTTGCATTCAGCTGATGGATCTTTGGAGAACAGCCTATCAGCTGTTCTGCCCATGACCTGAATTACTATATGCCTCCCAGCTCAGAACCTCATAGCAAACCTGATTAAGTCATTAAACTGCAGACCAGCAGGGCCTGTAAATGAATTCCTAATCTAAAGACCCCGTCTCCACAATGAAAAATCTGCCAGGAGGTCTGCTGTGTAACAGAAAAAAAACAAACAATTACATTCCCTAACTAAATATACTTTAATATGTCCCTATACAGGCTGGACATGAATCCCTAAATCAAATTAATCTCGTTAATGAGGGCTATTTGATTTGGCTAAAATGATGTTCCCTAATTTATTGGAGTCTCTTGCATTAAATAGGATTTACTGTGGCAGGAGTATTAAGGTTTCCCTCCCATGTGTACAGACAGTGTCAGAACAATCTTTAACTCTGATGTGTAGGGTGTTTTGAAGCTAATGTGAATTTTATGTTTTCCTTTGACACATTCCTGATTGTTTGGCACCTGAAGTTTTTGTTAAATAGAATTGATAGTGTTTTATCTTGTCTATTCATTATTTATATCTAATGTTACGTGTTTTTTTTTGTTTTGTTTTTTTTGATTGTGTGTTAAATGTAAAATATTGCATACTAGGTCCGTTCAGGTCCACCTTTCAGTTTTTCAGGTGGACCTGATCGGAAGGTCCATGCATTTCTATGAACAGGGAGGTGTAAACAGACTTGTGCCTTGTGCCTGACTTCGGGTCTGATCCTGTCTGCTAAAAAACTAAATCTAAAGGAAATCCACCCTCTTCCATTTAGGTGGAGCAGATTAGAGGGTAGTCGGGTGTAAACGAACAGTGGAGTCCATTTACTCAGTGGGCTCTGTCTAAGTCTACTCTTCTTCTTCTTCTCTACTCTTCCCCGTGTGAAAATGGCCTTAATATACTGTATCTACCATGTTGCAGCTAGCATATGACAACTGCAAGTTTATTAATTCAGGATTTCAGATTGCTATTTACTGTTGAGCTGTAACTACAGACATAATAGCAGGATTACAGGTTATATCAGTTGCTGCTGAATGAATAACAGATGAGATACACCCCCTACATCTCACCAAGCAGAGGTGGTTCCATCTACAGTAGATCTGACTTGCAGGCCTGGTGCTGGGCTTTCCTATTAGACAGTGCACATACCGAAGCATGGAAGCACCATGTATTAATGTTGTACAGCTAAGAGATTTATGTTAATGAATTACTTCCAGAAGAAATGTAGTTTTCTCTGCAGTCATTGCGGTCTGAAAGAGGAGCAGTCATATTAGTACAGCTCAGCAGCATCACTGGGCCATTGAAATGTTAAATATTTGACGGTACAGTGATGATTTTTGAATTTAATTTAAATCGACAAAGGCAAACTGAATAAATAGAGAATGAGCAGATTTTTGCTGCAAACTTAAAATTTGCTGTGGGTTTGCCCGTTTACTGGTAGAAAGCTCCTTGGGATCCTTAGGCTCCCTTACTGGTTCACTTTGTACACAAGGTATGAACAGCCCCCCTTACATCTTAAGGGAATTGAATGATAGACAAGTAAAACTTATAATGATGACTTGGTGCATTGACTTATGAATGTGCTGCATCATTATGATGTAGACATCCTTAATCTAGACCCAACTAGTCAAAATAATGGCATTTCTTTCATGGTGATGAGGTACACCCACAATCCATTGAGCCATGCCATCAGTATAAACTGTGCTTGTGTGTTAGTTCACTGTGAAACCAAAAGTCACTGAAGATGGAAAGTGACAAAGGCTTTTTCTTACAGAGCCTGGGTGAAAGGAGGACCCTTTCTTGCCTACAGTGGTGAATAAGCTGTCCTGCAAGAGTAGATTGTAGGCCTGGGTTACCAGCAGTGCAAACTCTCCACACACTCATCACTGTGTGTGAATAATTGGAGTTTCATCTTTTTTTCAACAAAAGACACATTTTTTATATGGAAAGTGATGTAGTGGTCGGAGGATGTAGCCATGGTGTGCATCAGGGAGATGCAAGCATCAGACACTCCTGAAAGTGTTGAATGCTGAAGAATCCCAAGGAGGCTGCACTGCTGGAATAATGTGAATGTAGGAGACACAAGCCATTGAAGAGTTGAGTATAAAACCTCTTCTAATGCAGGGGGCATCTGGATTTCATCAGGGAGTTTTAAGGTGCGTGGTATTTGGGGAAAAGTCCACATCTCTAATGGTCATTGGGCAGTCCATCCCTTTCTGTTCTTCTCACTAATGTATAATGTGATATGCCTCTTCACTGGTTAATGGTGAAACAAGTAAAACTAGGAAGGTTTTAAATGGAGAGCTATCCATTCTTTAAAGATTAGGAGCTCAGTTTGAATGAAAACTAAGCCTACTTACTTCCATCCGTTGCCTGTGATTGGAATGGGCACATGTTTGCTTTAATTACATTTTGGCTATTTCTATGACAAGTTTTTTTTTCTCTTTTTTCCACGTCTAATTCAAGTTTTTTTTTTTTTTACTGTAACTAGACAATAGCAGCTATTTGCTTTGTTTTTACTTTTGCAAACTCACTTTTTCACTCTTTATTTTCCTATAATAAATTTTTTAATGCCCATAGATTTTGATGTATGTACAAGCCAATTTACATGACAATACATGTCTCTTGTCAAATGCCATTCAACCCAAGTGTTATTTCTGTCTTTCTATATCGCCATCACTCAAGTGGTAAAGCATCTCTACTGATCTTGGCTCTGCTGCTGCCTACTAACGCCTGTTGTAACTGCTGTATAGACCTGGGAAAATCCCAAAGAAACATTGAGTAGTCCATCTTTTCCAGCATATAACCAAAGCTCACATTTTGGTTTCAATTGTACTGACCCTTTCATTAGTTAATAAATTTATGTATGCAGTTTTGAAATAAGGAAAAATATTTTCATATGACAAGACATTGCTGACAGTAAAGAGTATAAAGTTCAGCATCTGACTGGTACTCTTTGTGCAGTATGCCTAGTTCAATGTTTAGCTGAGGAATGAATGATGGCAAGTGACCCAGTTGCCTTTTCCTGTCATGAACCTGTGTTCAATGTATCAATCACAAAGTCAACACAGCAGTGAAGTGTAACTATTCTGGACAACTTTGTGTAAATTCAAACTCCTTTTAAACCCTATTGACTGCTGGATCTCTGAACTGTGCTGAGATTAGGTTATCGGACCTAGGAAAAAAATATCTGTAACTGTAAATAGCAGTTTGCAATTCTCAGTTCAATATTTTTTTATTAAGTCGAGTAAAGGATCCTTAGTGAATTTAGAAATCATGCGTTCACCAGCTCAAAGATAAAAACATACTAGACCAGTGATGGCAAACCTTGGCACCCCAGATGTTTTGGAATTACATTTCCCATGATGCTCATGCACTCTGCAGTGTAGTGGAGCTTCATGGGAAATGTAGTTCCAAAACATCTGGAGTGCCAAGGTTTGCCATCACTGTACTAAACCATTTTTTGTTACCAAAATGTCATTATTACAAAGTTCACTAACTACAGTAATGCCCCTTTCACACTGACATGTTTTTCAGGCGGTTTAGCGCTAAAAATAGCGCTGCTATACTGCCTGAAAAAATCGTGCTCTGCAGTCTTCAGTGTGAAAGCCCAAAGGCTTTCATACTGAAGCGGTGCTCTAGCAGGACCGCTCCAAAAGTCCTGCTAGCTGCATCTTTGCAGTGGTGAAGGAGCAGTGTGTTTACCGCTCCTTTACCGCTGCTGCCCATTGAAAGCAATGGGAAACCGCAGAGGCGCATTGCCGGCGGTATTAACGACGGTATAGCGGCGCTAAAAATAGCGCAGCTATACCGCCAGCGCACCTCCCCGCCCCAGTGTGAAAGGGGCCTAAGTATAGATGACAGGAAAGCCTGTCATATGTAAAGCTTAAGTAACCATTTTAAATTGTGTATATTGTTGAATACTTTTGGATGGATCTTATTTTTATTCTACTAATAATTTTGAGAAATATCCTGCAGAGGGGTGAAACCCTATAGTTCAGATCACCCTTTGAAAGCAATAGGCCCCTGGCATCTTTAGGTGGATGTTGGCTGGGATAATAACAGGTAAATGGGGTCAGAAGAAGAGATCGATTCTGGATAGCTGGAAGTACAACATGTAGTGGTTGTGTAGTGCAAGCGGACATTTCCCCTTCAGGCAATAAAGTGGGATGAACAAAATAGTGTAAAATCAAAAATAACCTCACACAGCGGCGCTAAAAAACGATACCCTCCCCCTCCTGTGTCCGTGTGATTGGACTGGGAGAAGGTTACTGTTAATCAATTAAATACATACACCCTGTGACATAAGTGAATAATGTGCACAAGTAAACTAAATAAAGTCCACACAAATTCAATCCAAATGTGAGACAATCTTCTTCCAAATTCTCCACCACACACAGTGTTTAGTGTTTTCGTGATCCCGCTCCCATCAGATGGACACTCACCACAGCAAGTTGCCTCACACTTTCGTGTTTGGCTTAAAGACGTGTGCAAAGATCTTATACAGCTTTGCGGGCGATCCTCCCAATTCAAATCAAGTGTTTTTAAAGTTGTAATCCATATGCAAATGTAAAAGAAAGCTCCAAATAGTGTGATAACGTAAAATCAGTTTAATTACACACCAAACACGCACTTAAATACTGCAATTACCTAAAACACAATTTAAATAAGCGTATAAAACCACTGCAACTCCAAAGGCAAAAGTGCACCGAACAGCGAGTGTACAGGTCGCGGCGGACCCTCAATAAACCAGTCAGATCTCACCACCTTCCCGCTGCCACTCACTACTCCTTCGCTGCTCAATTCGATCCTGTGACGTCGAATAATCCGTCAGACGGTTACCGCATAGCCACGCCCCGACATGTTTCGTCGAATAGACTTATTCATGGGATTGGCTGTGCGGCATACCAGCTCCACCTTTTATTTCTCTTAACTTATGGGCGGAAGTACAATCTCTCCTCCATCCGCTTTGGGCGGATATGCGTCGTTCCCATACGACTTTCCATACCGCCCACCTTCCCAGCCCATCTGAGGGCGGAAGTGCGTCATCCGTTATATGCACCATGGGCGGAAGCCGGATATAACTTCCATTGACACAAAGCGAGTGTCCCCGCTGCCCACATACACTCGCTATTGGTGTCCATCTATATTTCAACTCAAATATCCTATACCATATTAGCAGTCGTGTGGCACATATCTACTTGGGGATGTAGTTCAGTGTTATCAAACATTAAAAACATTAACAATAATATATAGCGCATATGCTAAATATCATAGAAAAAATTATCAATATTTTAAAACCACTAGTAGCACCATGAGATCTTAATCTTATTATTACCACTCTGTATTTAATGTGATACAGATATACTCAGTTGCGGGATCAAAAAACATCAAGTATTCTGAACAAAAAAATATATATATATATAAGTGGTAAATATTAGATATTTTTGTTTAACCTAAAGAAAAAAACCAATTAGTATATATATATATACGTGCTGCGAATTTTTTTTTTTTTTTTTTTTTTTTACTCATAGACAGTTATCCTATCTTACACATGGTATATATATACACCTAATACACATCACCATACCTATGTGTACATTACAGGAAACTATTACTAGAAAAAAACAATAATATTAATAATAATATGTCCGTAACATACATTCACTGATTGAATGTGTTAGCAGACCTAGACCGTGATGGAAAGCTATTAAATAAATATTTTAGACCCACAAATATCTAAAATTGTTAAACTATATCACAACCAACTATAATTATTTAAAATAATTTAAAAATTGTTTAAAATTATTTAAAATTATTTAAAATCATTTAAAAGTTGTTAATAAAACAGTTCAAATCCAATTCAATATTGAGGCCCCTAGGGTAAAGACTTTTTAAAAGAAATATCCACTTTGTCTCTCTTTGTGATAAATCTCTCACACGATTTGAGCCCCTCCACGATGGATGCACAAAATCTATACCACAGAATTGTATTAAAGAGGGATCTTGTTGGTGTTTCTCCTTAAAATGTAACGACACGCTATGGTATCTAAAGCCATTTTTTATATTTGTAAGATGTTCACCTATACGTGTCTTGAGCAATCTCTTAGTTCTCCCCACGTAATAAAGCCCACAAGGGCACCACATGAGGTATACCACATAAGATGAATTACAAGATATAAATTCTTTAATATCAAATGTTTCCTGGTCATTATTGGTAACACTCATTATCCCTCTATTCTGTACTTTTACTGTTCTGCAGCATTTGCATCTTCTACATGAGTAAAATCCTTTCAGATCAAACCGCAAATTACGTTCATTTGGGGGATCCAAAATTTTATTAACCACCCTGTCACCAAAACTCGGGGCTCTTCTATATATAAATTTTGGTGTATTGGGTAGAGCCTCCCCCAGATGTCTGTCACGTCCCAAAATGTGCCAATGCTTTCTAATGATGGTCTCAATTTCTTTGTATTGATGATGGAAACCTGTTATAAAGCCCCATTGATGTTGTCCATCATTAATCTGAGTTGATTTATTTACAAAGCACTGGCTCCTTGGGGCTTCACCTATTTCATGTATTAAATTTTGAAGAGGTTCCTCTCGATATCCTTTATGTATAAATTTGTCTTTCAACATATTTGCCTGAATCACAAAGTCCTCCTGACTAGTGCAGTTACGGCGCACCCGGAGTATCTGACCTTTTGGAATATTTCGTATCCAGGCTGGATGATGCCCACTTCTAATTGAAATATAACTATTTCTGTCCGTGGGCTTAAAGTATACCCGGGTATTCAAGCATCCTACTCCCTTCATAATAGTGACATCGAGAAAATTTATCTCCTCATTACTGATCTGATAGTCCAACTTTATGTTGTTATTATTATTATTTAATATTTCTAAGAACTCAACCGCCGATTCTTTCGATCCCTCCCAGATAAATAGGAGGTCATCAATAAATCGTCGATAAAAACGTAATTGTGGTTTTTTATTCCTGAAAATGTGTTTATCCTCCCACTCGGCCATAAACAGGTTGGCGAGACTGGGGGCAAACTTAGCCCCCATCGCCACGCCAACCTGTTGTGAGAAGAAGCAGTCGTGGTACCAAAAATAGTTATGGCTCATACAAAAGTCCAATATATGTCCTAAAAAGCGTTTCTGCATATCCGGAATATCGTCCCTCTTACTTAAAGCCCAATTCAGTGCTAATGCAGCATCTTCATGCTGAATAACAGTGTATAGTGCTGACACATCAGCTGTAACTAAATACGTCTCAGAATCCATATTAATTTCCACTTTTTCTAACAGACGTAATAAGTCAGCTGTGTCCTTCAAATAGGCCTTTGTATCTTTCACGCTGGGTTGTAAAAATGTATCTAAATATTCCCCCAGTCTGGAGGTTACAGACCCTATTCCATTCACTATTGGTCGTGCTGGAGGGTTCAGAGCATTTTTATGCATTTTCGGCAGTGTGTAAATCACCGGAATTCTGCAAGCTGAGGGGACCAAGTATCTTTTTTTCTTTTAAATTTAAGGCATTGGTCATATATCCCCATTCAACCAAGGACACCAACTGTGTTCTATATGTTTCTGTTGGGTCAGAGCGTAGCTTTTTATATGTGATCTGATCATCCAATAGATCCATCAGTTGTTTATGGTACATCAATTTGTCCATTATTACCACTCCTCCTCCTTTATCCGCCGGGCGGATAATGATATCCTTCTTTTTTTCTAAACTTTTGACACCTTCTTTAATATATTCAGGGTTAATATCCTTCTTTTTTATCGGGAGTTCTTCAATATCCTTTAAAACCATATGTTTAAAAACTTCAATAAAATGGTTATTAGAATTTTGTGGGTTAAAAATGGATTTATTCTTAAGACCACTATCTATTCTTTCTGCCATATTATAATTTCTAATTACAGGATTAATAGGATGACCTAAAAAGTATTTTTTAATATTCAATTTACGGATGAACTTGTGGGTGTCAATATACACCTCGAATTTATTCAAGGTTTTTCTGGGTGCACACTTCAGGCCCAAATTCAGAATATTCAATTCCTTCTTGTTTAATTCTACCGTACTCAGATTGAATATTCCAGCATTTAATTGTTTCTCATCCTTTTCTTTGGATTGTTTGGCCCTCCCTGCCCTTCGTCCCCTTCTTCTCTTTGGAAGGGTAAGAGTTCGCTGTTTGGGATATAGGGAGGTCCACTCCTGACCTTGCCTTTCTGCGTTTGGTGATTGTTCCTCCTCGGTGTGCCCCCTCTTCCTCTCCCACCCCTCCCCCGTTGTCCTAAAAAAGATTCCCGATAATAATTTCCATCATATTCTTCTTCCGCCATAGATTGATATCTATTATAGATGGGTATCGGGTTTCTCGGTTCTGGGGGGTGTTCAATCGGTGGTTGATACCATCGTTGTTGTTCTTGTTGAGGCCCATATCCATAAGGGTCATTCCCCCCATATGAGTGGTTCACTCTGGGTGATTGATAATTTCCATTGTATTGGTATTCATCCCTACCATATCTATTTGGGCCCGGAGAATATATACTAGCTCCGTATTGTCCACTTCTATTCACTTGGGGTGTACCTCCCCGAAGTGGATATACAGGAGGCTGTTCTCCTTTTTTATTTTTATTATTTCCTTTATTACTTATATTTTTCACTATGGCCTTTTTAGGGGCAACAGTTGTTTCCTTATGGGCTTCAACCTCATTCAGAGTCTGGTCATTACCTGAATTAGTATTTTGCCACACATATATGTTATTGGTCTTAAAATCAGTAAAATCCCTATTATATTTTTTAACTTTCCTTTTTTGTGTATCACGGTCTACTTTTTCCAGCTTTTTCTTCATATTGTTATTAAATTCCTTTACCATATTAGATTCATTAACAGGTTCTAGTTTCTCTTGTATATCTTTAATTTTTTCATTGAGTCTACTTAGTTTGATTTGTTTCCTTTTTAAAACCAAACCTTGCAGTTCCCTCCCTACTCTATTAAAGAAATGGAGCCATTCATCCATATACTTAGGCTCACTCAATCCATCCTGTGGTGATACTTCCCACCGCAGGCTTCTAAAGATCAAATTTTCCCTCTCAAAGTGCTCAAATGTAAACACATCCCACCATGTCTTCACCTGTTTTTCAAGCAGGTTATCCAGGTTTTTTAATAATGCTGAGTAATCCTCCTCACTCTCTACCATATCATGGTTTGCTGAGAAGATATTATCAGGATTCATCTGTCTATTAGACAGGAAATTAATAGCTTCCATAGCAGCAGGTGGTTAAATAAAAATACTGTGTAAAACTGGTAATATTAAGTTGCGCCCTTCCCATATATACCACCACCGCGCTTAAGGGTTAAAACTAAACCTATACCAAATATGCAGCAGCCACTTTAAATAAAAATATGAACAAAATAGTGTAAAATCAAAAATAACCTCACACAGCGGCGCTAAAAAACGATACCCTCCCCCTCCTGTGTCCGTGTGATTGGACTGGGAGAAGGTTACTGTTAATCAATTAAATACATACACCCTGTGACATAAGTGAGTAATGTGCACAAGTAAACTAAATAAAGTCCACACAAATTCAATCCAAATGTGAGACAATCTTCTTCCAAATTCTCCACCACACACAGTGTTTAGTGTTTTCGTGATCCCGCTCCCATCAGATGGACACTCACCACAGCAAGTTGCCTCACACTTTCGTGTTTGGCTTAAAGACGTGTGCAAAGATCTTATACAGCTTTGCGGGCGATCCTCCCAATTCAAATCAAGTGTTTTTAAAGTTGTAATCCATATGCAAATGTAAAAGAAAGCTCCAAATAGTGTGATAACGTAAAATCAGTTTAATTACACACCAAACACGCACTTAAATACTGCAATTACCTAAAACACAATTTAAATAAGCGTATAAAACCACTGCAACTCCAAAGGCAAAAGTGCACCGAACAGCGAGTGTACAGGTCGCGGCGGACCCTCAATAAACCAGTCAGATCTCACCACCTTCCCGCTGCCACTCACTACTCCTTCGCTGCTCAATTCGATCCTGTGACGTTGAATAATCCGTCAGACGGTTACCGCATAGCCACGCCCCGACATGTTTCGTCGAATAGACTTATTCATGGGATTGGCTGTGCGGCATACCAGCTCCACCTTTTATTTCTCTTAACTTATGGGCGGAAGTACAATCTCTCCTCCATCCGCTTTGGGCGGATATGCGTCGTTCCCATACGACTTTCCATACCGCCCACCTTCCCAGCCCATCTGAGGGCGGAAGTGCGTCATCCGTTATATGCACCATGGGCGGAAGCCGGATATAACTTCCATTGACACAAAGCGAGTGTCCCCGCTGCCCACATACACTCGCTATTGGTTTCCATCTATATTTCAACTCAAATATCCTATACCATATTGACACCCACAAGTTCATCCGTAAATTGAATATTAAAAAATACTTTTTAGGTCATCCTATTAATCCTGTAATTAGAAATTATAATATGGCAGAAAGAATAGATAGTGGTCTTAAGAATAAATCCATTTTTAACCCACAAAATTCTAATAACCATTTTATTGAAGTTTTTAAACATATGGTTTTAAAGGATATTGAAGAACTCCCGATAAAAAAGAAGGATATTAACCCTGAATATATTAAAGAAGGTGTCAAAAGTTTAGAAAAAAAGAAGGATATCATTATCCGCCCGGCGGATAAAGGAGGAGGAGTGGTAATAATGGACAAATTGATGTACCATAAACAACTGATGGATCTATTGGATGATCAGATCACATATAAAAAGCTACGCTCTGACCCAACAGAAACATATAGAACTCAGTTGGTGTCCTTGGTTGAATGGGGATATATGACCAATGCCTTAAATTTAAAAGAAAAAAGATACTTGGTCCCCTCAGCTTGCAGAATTCCGGTGATTTACACACTGCCGAAAATGCATAAAAATGCTCTGGACCCTCCAGCACGACCAATAGTGAATGGAATAGGGTCTGTAACCTCCAGACTGGGGGAATATTTAGATACATTTTTACAACCCAGCGTGAAAGATACAAAGGCCTATTTGAAGGACACAGCTGACTTATTACGTCTGTTAGAAAAAGTGGAAATTAATATGGATTCTGAGACGTATTTAGTTACAGCTGATGTGTCAGCACTATACACTGTTATTCAGCATGAAGATGCTGCATTAGCACTGAATTGGGCTTTAAGTAAGAGGGACGATATTCCGGATATGCAGAAACGCTTTTTAGGACATATATTGGACTTTTGTATGAGCCATAACTATTTTTGGTACCACGACTGCTTCTTCTCACAACAGGTTGGCGTGGCGATGGGGGCTAAGTTTGCCCCCAGTCTCGCCAACCTGTTTATGGCCGAGTGGGAGGATAAACACATTTTCAGGAATAAAAAACCACAATTACGTTTTTATCGACGATTTATTGATGACCTCCTATTTATCTGGGAGGGATCGAAAGAATCGGCGGTTGAGTTCTTAGAAATATTAAATAATAATAATAACAACATAAAGTTGGACTATCAGATCAGTAATGAGGAGATACATTTTCTCGATGTCACTATTATGAAGGGAGTAGGATGCTTGAATACCCGGGTATACTTTAAGCCCACGGACAGAAATAGTTATATTTCAATTAGAAGTGGGCATCATCCAGCCTGGATACGAAATATTCCAAAAGGTCAGATACTCCGGGTGCGCCGTAACTGCACTAGTCAGGAGGACTTTGTGATTCAGGCAAATATGTTGAAAGACAAATTTATACATAAAGGATATCGAGAGGAACCTCTTCAAAATTTAATACATGAAATAGGTGAAGCCCCAAGGAGCCAGTGCTTTGTAAATAAATCAACTCAGATTAATGATGGACAACATCAATGGGGCTTTATAACAGGTTTCCATCATCAATACAAAGAAATTGAGACCATCATTAGAAAGCATTGGCACATTTTGGGACGTGACAGACATCTGGGGGAGGCTCTACCCAATACACCAAAATTTATATATAGAAGAGCCCCGAGTTTTGGTGACAGGGTGGTTAATAAAATTTTGGATCCCCCAAATGAACGTAATTTGCGGTTTGATCTGAAAGGATTTTACTCATGTAGAAGATGCAAATGCTGCAGAACAGTAAAAGTACAGAATAGAGGGATAATGAGTGTTACCAATAATGACCAGGAAACATTTGATATTAAAGAATTTATATCTTGTAATTCATCTTATGTGGTATACCTCATGTGGTGCCCTTGTGGGCTTTATTACGTGGGGAGAACTAAGAGATTGCTCAAGACACGTATAGGTGAACATCTTACAAATATAAAAAATGGCTTTAGATACCATAGCGTGTCGTTACATTTTAAGGAGAAACACCAACAAGATCCCTCTTTAATACAATTCTGTGGTATAGATTTTGTGCATCCATCGTGGAGGGGCTCAAATCGTGTGAGAGATTTATCACAAAGAGAGACAAAGTGGATATTTCTTTTAAAAAGTCTTTACCCTAGGGGCCTCAATATTGAATTGGATTTGAACTGTTTTATTAACAACTTTTAAATGATTTTAAATAATTTTAAATAATTTTAAACAATTTTTAAATTATTTTAAATAATTATAGTTGGTTGTGATATAGTTTAACAATTTTAGATATTTGTGGGTCTAAAATATTTATTTAATAGCTTTCCATCACGGTCTAGGTCTGCTAACACATTCAATCAGTGAATGTATGTTACGGACATATTATTATTAATATTATTGTTTTTTTCTAGTAATAGTTTCCTGTAATGTACACATAGGTATGGTGATGTGTATTAGGTGTATATATATACCATGTGTAAGATAGGATAACTGTCTATGAGTAAAAAAAAAAAAAAAAAATTCGCAGCACGTATATATATATATACTAATTGGTTTTTTTCTTTAGGTTAAACAAAAATATCTAATATTTACCACTTATATATATATATTTTTTTTGTTCAGAATACTTGATGTTTTTTGATCCCGCAACTGAGTATATCTGTATCACATTAAATACAGAGTGGTAATAATAAGATTAAGATCTCATGGTGCTACTAGTGGTTTTAAAATATTGATAATTTTTTCTATGATATTTAGCATATGCGCTATATATTATTGTTAATGTTTTTAATGTTTGATAACACTGAACTACATCCCCAAGTAGATATGTGCCACACGACTGCTAATATGGTATAGGATATTTGAGTTGAAATATAGATGGACACCAATAGCGAGTGTATGTGGGCAGCGGGGACACTCGCTTTGTGTCAATGGAAGTTATATCCGGCTTCCGCCCATGGTGCATATAACGGATGACGCACTTCCGCCCTCAGATGGGCTGGGAAGGTGGGCGGTATGGAAAGTCGTATGGGAACGACGCATATCCGCCCAAAGCGGATGGAGGAGAGATTGTACTTCCGCCCATAAGTTAAGAGAAATAAAAGGTGGAGCTGGTATGCCGCACAGCCAATCCCATGAATAAGTCTATTCGACGAAACATGTCGGGGCGTGGCTATGCGGTAACCGTCTGACGGATTATTCGACGTCACAGGATCGAATTGAGCAGCGAAGGAGTAGTGAGTGGCAGCGGGAAGGTGGTGAGATCTGACTGGTTTATTGAGGGTCCGCCGCGACCTGTACACTCGCTGTTCGGTGCACTTTTGCCTTTGGAGTTGCAGTGGTTTTATACGCTTATTTAAATTGTGTTTTAGGTAATTGCAGTATTTAAGTGCGTGTTTGGTGTGTAATTAAACTGATTTTACGTTATCACACTATTTGGAGCTTTCTTTTACATTTGCATATGGATTACAACTTTAAAAACACTTGATTTGAATTGGGAGGATCGCCCGCAAAGCTGTATAAGATCTTTGCACACGTCTTTAAGCCAAACACGAAAGTGTGAGGCAACTTGCTGTGGTGAGTGTCCATCTGATGGGAGCGGGATCACGAAAACACTAAACACTGTGTGTGGTGGAGAATTTGGAAGAAGATTGTCTCACATTTGGATTGAATTTGTGTGGACTTTATTTAGTTTACTTGTGCACATTATTCACTTATGTCACAGGGTGTATGTATTTAATTGATTAACAGTAACCTTCTCCCAGTCCAATCACACGGACACAGGAGGGGGAGGGTATCGTTTTTTAGCGCCGCTGTGTGAGGTTATTTTTGATTTTACACTATTTTGTTCATATTTTTTATTTAAAGTGGCTGCTGCATATTTGGTATAGGTTTAGTTTTAACCCTTAAGCGCGGTGGTGGTATATATGGGAAGGGCGCAACTTAATATTACCAGTTTTACACAATAAAGTGGGATGCAGTGGACCCCTAGTGGATGAGCAAATAGGGAATGACAACAGACAAGTTTGCTACAGTCTAGTGAGTACCATAGCACCCCTTCAGTAGCATCCAGCAGTGGGGCTAACTTTTTGTCACTACTGAAAAACCTTTTAGAATGTTACCGTATTTTTGGAAATGCACCATATCTTCAGAACTATGTATTGTAAAAATTGACTGTTGGGCTCCATTCACACCTAAATTTACTGGTGTTTTTTTCGTTCATTTTTTAACGCATTTTGCAGCTTTTTACAAGGGTTTTTAAAGCCTTTTTAGAAGGCCCTGTTCACACCAGAGCGATTTTTAATTTTTTTCACACACCAGGGAAGCATAGCTGTTTTTTTCACTGTTACTGTCTTTAACTGCATAGCAATGAAATGAATGGAATTTGGCCTGTTGAGCTTTTTAGAGCTACAAGCTTCAAGCAGAAAATCGCTCAGGTGTGAACTGGGACTCATTGATGTACCACGCTATGCAGTTAAAGACAGTAACAGTGAAAAAAAAACAGCTATGCTTCCCTGGTGTGTAGTGGGGAATATTAGCATGGCAGCAAAGAGTATAGCGTTTGAGCAGGTGCGGCCCATCTATTAAGGGCGCACGGGTACTGCCCCCCCATCCATGCATCTGGCCCCCATGCAGGACGCCGGATGCATGGATTCCAGTAGGGGGGGGGGTTTGAGGCACATGATTAGAGCCAGAGGCTCTAATAGGCTTCAAAATAGGGTGGGCTCGGGGTGCAGATCACTGCGAACCAAGCCCACCCAGGTGTGTTACAATAGTGAATGAATATTCGCTATTGTCACACTGATCCACCTCCCGGCCGATCAGGAACTTGGTCTTGAGACCCGTCACCCGATTGGCTGAAAGGACAGGCGATCGGATTGGATGCCTAGGAGGAGGGAGGAAACGCATGGCGGAACCCGCCGTGATACAGAGGACCCGAGTGACTGACAGCTGGGGGGGTGGTTGTTCGCCACCCCCTCAAAAAAAAGAATACCACCAGCCGCCACTGCATTTGGGAGTTTTTCTATTGGGAGAATGTTCTGACTATCCTGCTATTCACGTCAGGGCCCCTCTTCTCCTTTCACAGCTGTCCGACACCACAGCTAGCAAGAGGATTTGTACCTTGATAAACAGAGCCTACCCGAGACAAGGACGTGAGTGTTTGTCAGGTACGGACATGTGCTCTACTGACATACACTGTTCATAGCAGGCAGGCTGGAGTATTCCCAAATGTGCTTACTACACCCAGGGTTAGTGGCAACTGCACAAAAGGGCAATGGCAACTGTGTGTTGCCACTGCCCATAGGAGTAAAGCCTACAAAATTGCTTTATGTGTATAGAGGAACTTAGAGGAGAGTAGTTCTTTAAAATACCCACAAGTGTAATAGGGTCCTGTAACATAAACATGTTTGTCTATTGACTATTATTACTAATTGCATCACTGATAATGTATTACATGCTGGAGAGTTAGCCTATGAATGAGTTCTTATATATCTCTTCTCCTTTCACGGGTACTAACATTTATAGGTAAAGTTGATCCGGGGCATATCCGATTTGCCTCTCGGGGGATCAGGAAGGAATTTTTTCCCCTGCTGTAGAAAATTGGAGCATGCTCTGCTGGGGTTTTTCGCCTTCCTCTGGATCAACTGTGGGTATAGAATTGGGTATATGGGATTGTATGATATTATTATTTTATGGTTGAACTGGATGGACTTGTGTCTTTTTTCAACCTGACTAACTATGTAACTATCTCAGACTCCGAGGTGACAAGAACTTTGCACACCTACAAGGCTTAATAAATGTTATGAAGAATGCAACACGAGGGGGAGATACTGAAATGTGCAGAGGATCACCCAGAATTCCAAGATAGTTAGATACAAAGGCTGAAACTATAGCAGGAGAACTTTTTATTGGAGTGCCCAAGAAATAAAGGGAGCTAAGTGCCGACTAAGGCTGGCCATACACACATCAAATTTAGGCTGATTAATGCTGAAATGCCCAAAATTCCCTGTGGGCAGTAGCACCCAGTTATACAAATTTAGATTTTTGTTAAAGGTGGCAGATGGAAAATTGTCAGGGCAAGCTGCAATCCAATAAGATGTAGTTAATGTTTGGGTATTCTGAGGGCCGGTGGCCCTGGCTGACAGAATACCATATGAAGGGGTGGGCGTTGATGTCACGCACTCCAATCTGAGTTTTGAATGTTTTGCATTCATTCAGAAAATGCAAATCATTCTCTGAACAGTTCCCGTGCTGAGCAGCGGACCTCCCATGCTCATTTTTCACCAAGACGGCCATGCGGAGCGGACCTGGTAGCAAATGGAGATGACTGGAGTAGCAGTATCTACTACAGTGAATTCCAGATTCCCGAGGCATCAGCCAGGTTTGATGTGTGTGTATGTATGTATGTGTGTGTGTGTGTGTGTGTGTATATATATATATATATATATATATATATATGTATATATATATATACTGTATATATATATATATATATATATATATAGCGGGGGTCCTAAATTTATATCTATATATATATATATAGTGACAGCAGGCAGGTAAAATCACCAGGTTGCATCCAGGATGGAAGGTATATATGTCCTAGATTCAGGCTTTATGCCGATTTATACCACTAGGGGGAGTGCTGGGAGTCTTGCAGGGGAAGAGTTAATGAGCCCAGCTGAATCAAGTGGCTCATTGAGGCCTCTACAAGAACTCCCAGCATGCTAAGGGAGATGCTCCAACCTGGAACCAGATCTGTGTGAATAGTCTGGGGAGTGTCATCTCTGTGCGGTGAGCCAAAGCCTGTGTGGTTATTGTAAGAACTTTAAAAAAAAGCAGGGAGCTAGGGACTGGGACAGCACAAGGCTGTACCCAGTTGTTAGTTAGGGACACCAACGTGTGTAGTGAGCGGTCAAGTTGACCAGGATTTCTTTTCATGTTCTTTTTGTTTTGCTGTTTTTCCCTTGTAAATAGTTTGAATAAACCACACCTTTCGTTTTTGCCACTACAAACTCTGTCTGCTGTGCCTGTTTTGTGTGGTGAACCCATCCAGGGGGTCACACACACCCGCTGCCGAGTTAACCCCCTCACAGTTGGTGGAGAATGCGGGCAGTTTTTTTTGTAAGGCCAGCATGGAGGAGATATTGAAACAGCTGGCTCTAGCAAATGCCAATCAGCAGCAGACAAATGCAGGTTTGCAAAAGAGCCTTGTAGCTCAACAACAGAGCTTTGCATCCTACCAGCAAGCTTATCAACAGAGCCTTGCAGCCCAGCAGCAAGCTCACCAACAGAGTCTGGAAGCTCAGCAGCAGACAAATGCAACTTTGCAACAGAGTCTGGAAGCTCAGCAACAAGCCCAGCAGCAATCTGAGGCCCGCTTCATAGACCTGTTGCAGAAGCAAGAGCAAAGACTACAACAACAAATGGAAACAGGAAATTGGTTTGGTACTCAAAAAAGAGTAAAGAATAGGACTTTGCAGGCAACACACAAAAAATGGAATACAAAATAATTTTATTACCACAAAAAATGTTAAACAAAGATTAAAAGACCATACAGTGTATATAATGTATATGGCAGTGGAGAGTCCCTTGAACGTCGACGCGTTTCGCCGTGAGGCTTCGTCAGGATGGACAAAATGGGGGGGGGGGGCGGTTACATACACACTTAGGACAGATCTCACTATCTGAAATGAGATACATACACATTAATATATAATATATACAATTAAAAATCATAAAAATAGTGTAGAAATATCTTTGGTGCTAGAAGGCTACATAACCCCGCCTCCCTGCACAACAAAAAATCCAAATGTCATTTGACCCTAGAATATAAAGAATACCTTGGAAGAAAATCCAGATAATAGGACGTTGTTCAACAGGCTACCAATTCATATGTGTAGTATAGAACTGAGTATATATGTGATCTGGTAAGAATAGATAAAAATGTATACAAGTATATATATATCAATCAAGGCAATATAATGTTATGTATAGAATAAAGGATTCATACCTGCTGGTCAAAAAAGGGCAAAAGAGTTTCTCGCAGAGAAATAATCTGCAGAGATATGCTCCATAGATGGAAAAGCTTGATACTTGCAGCTACAAATAGCTTGATAGATCTAAAGGGACCAATTAATATAATCAGGTATATGCAAAAAGCCCAGAATCTATATCTATAGGATCAAAAAATAGTAGTGAATTACCAGCTATATCCAATCAGAATTGCCAAAACGGAGGTAGAGGACGTTATAGTATGGAGGGATTATTTAGCCAACCAATCCAACCGTAAGCATTCACAATAGAAGTGCAGGTAAACCAGCCGTTGCAGTAGGGATTCTATCACTGTACAAGGTCTAAAGCGAGAATTTGGTGTTTAGAGTAGTAAATAAACAGACAGTTCATATCCAGAAAGAAACACCGTGATGTATAAAAAGCTCTTTACCTTGCTGATGAACGTCGTTCCGCTAGCCCCCGGGAGTCAGCCTCGTGCTGAACACAAGGGATGACTCAAAAGACTGTCATATTTATAATGACAAACCGCGCCAAAAGCATTGGCGTGCAGCGCGGTGACGTCATTCATCTGCGTCATGCGCATTGATGTCATCTAAACAGCGCGCCGCAATGAGACAAAGGCGGAAATATCGTACACACCATCTTGGAAGAGGGAAAAAGGGCAGGGAAAGACCTAGGAACGCAAAATAAGAATGGTACTAGCGAGGATGTATAAATGGATCGTAGCACGGTCAAATGAAGCATTAGACATGGCAATCGCCATCGAGGATAAGAAATGCACAGAGGGAGCAGGGGCAAGCACCAACGAGCACACAAAGATATCATACAGTTTAACATAAACATACAGTGATACGATACATGTATTATAAATCTTGATAAAGACATACGTTCGCTTGAACTCGATTCCATTGGTGCAGTATATATATACTCATATCAATTCATATAGCTCTGTCATAGCTCGACAGAGCAAGACCAATAATCTTCTTTCAATTTATATTTACATTGTATATAGAGAGACCCTTATAGTAAAAGTTTGGTATATTCTCTCTGGACCAGAAAGGATCGGGGGCAGAGAGATCCAACCAGGTGGGGGTAAAAATACATTTAGGAAACATCCTACAAGGGAGTAGGAAAAGAACAGGTAAATAGTGGAAGGAAAGCTGGAACAAGTGTAGTAAATATATTGCAGAAATAGTTTGAAGCTAACCATGTCATTCAGACCAGGGTACTGGGTAGCTTTTAATTTAAATATCCATTCTGTTTCTCGTTGAAGAACTCTTTGGTCGAAATTCCCTCCCCGTGGGTCCTCATAGACCCGATCCAGGGCGGCAACCTTGAAGACCTGGGGTTCATAACGGTGCCTGAACGCCACATGATGACCAATAGTGGTGTTCAGGAGGCCACTGGTTGCATAGTATACGTGATCTTTGATTCTTTTCCAAAATGCTCGAATTGTCTTGTCGATATAAAAGGAACCACAGCAACAGAAAATGATATAAATAATCCCCTTGGTCTGACAGGTGACATGATGTTTCAAAACATGGACCTGACCATTAGGTAGAGTAATCCTTGGGCCCTCAATTAGAAGGTCACAATAGTCACATTGGCCACATCTATAAAGTCCCTTCACCTCCCGAAACGTACTGTCCGATCGCCTATAATTACTTTATACCAGGCGATCACGAATCGAGTCAGCTCGTCGAAATGTGATTTCTGGACTTATTCCAATATACTTCTTTAAAACAAGACCAGCGGCCAAAATATGCCAATGTTTTTGCATAATTGACCTGACTTGGGCGTGCTGGTCAGAGTATGTGGTTATGAATCTCACTACATCAGGAGAGTCTGTTTTGGGGGTTCTAGCCAGTATAGCATTTCTAGGTCTCATGAGGGCTTTTTTAAAAGCACTCTTATGGCAATTTTTGCTATATCCCCTCGTTCTCAGGCGTGTATATAGAAGGTCGGCTTCCTCTTTAAATTTAATATCGCCAGTGCAGTTCCGTCTTAGACGTAAATACTGCCCGAACTGAATGCTTTGAATCAAGGCGCGGGGGTGCGAACTGGTCGCATGTAAGATAGTATTTCCCGCCGTGGGCTTACGGTACAAGGTGGTTTTAATTACACCATCTTCTGTGACATAGATCGATATGTCCAGATATGCAATTCTTTTTTGACTATAAGCCATGGTAAATTTAAGATTGTATCTGTTGGTACTCAACATTTGCATAAACTCATTTAGGGTGGTTAGTGATCCTGCCCATAGCATCAACACGTCATCAATGAAACTAAACCACCCCAAGACAAAGCAGAAAAGGTGTCCAAATCCCGATTTTTAAGGATGTCCCAGCACATATTCCTGTAATTTAACTCTTCCATGACCACCACATTGCCGCCCTTATCCGAGGGCTTGATCACCAGGTTCGGATTACGACCGAGGCCCACCAGAGCCTGTCGTTGAGGTATCGAGAGGTTCTGGTGGACTGATCTAGTGAGGGCCAAGGCTTCAATATCCCCAATAGCCTGGGTCAGAAAGGCCCAGACATTCGAGTTTGTATGGAGTGAAGGAAAATGGGTTTTTTCTTTTTGACAGCCTTGCTTAGTGATTCGATATCATTATGATATTGAGTATTCTGGATACGTTGGCCCCTAGCCATGTCTGTTTCTGGATTAGTTTCAGAGATCTCACTTCCCTCACTCTCGTCTAGCAGCAGAACAAGATTCTTGCGAGCTCGAAATTCAGCCACCGAGAAATCTTTCCAGATCTCTTGATGGGAAAGTTCCGTCTGTCTGGTGCAGCGTTCTTTGTCATACATAAATTTGAAAGTCAATTTCCGAGCGAACAAATATAAATCCTTTGAGCTCGAACTTATTCGAAGAATTGTTGGGGCAAAAGCTAAGACCCAAACTGAGGAGGTCTATTTCTACCTCACTCAGTGGGTAAGAGGACAGATTGATTACCTCTAGACGATGTACCTCTTTTTGTATCCCCCCATCTGTATTGATTACAGTAGATAGTAAATCAGTAGAAGGATCAATGGAGAAAGGGGGAGGAGTGGATAGAGTAGGATCAGGAGGGCCTGGTTCCTCAGGGGCGTCAGAGAGGCAAATGCGGGGAAAAAAATGGTCAATGCGTCATCTTTTACTGTCCTTGGCAATAGCACTGGAGGTGGCCAAGTTGTGTGTTTTGGCCATCGCCTGTGCTGTTCCAATGATGTGTTGACGAATGTCTGGTTCAACCCGAGGGGTCATGGTAGGGATAGAGGAAATCACAGAGGAGGCACCCAGTGAAGAGTTAGGAAACATAGAGACCCCTCTATTATTAAGAGGGTTCGGGTCTGAACAGATGTCAGTGGGATTGTGTGCTTTTGGTCGCCCACAGTCCCCCGTTATGTGCTTCTTACTTGGAGTGCCCGTCTGGTACCCACCACCATTTTGAGGTCTTTTCCTTGGGTTTCGTCTCCCCTGTCGTCCTCGGCCACCTGTTTGTGAATTCTGTGAAGTAAGAGAATTGACAGAAGAATCAGAGTCATATTTATCCCTGTCATTAGTTAATATCTTATTCCTAGATGAACCATGTCCCCTCCGTGTACCACGTTGGCTGTTGGCCAGCGGCCAATTATAGGCGTATTTCCCCGCAAAGGCCAATCTATCACGTGCAAACTTATCCTCCTTTTTAAGAAGTAAATCCTTTGTGAAGCCTTGTATGTGCTCCTTCAGGCGCACATCAAAGGGTCCGAAGTCAGAATTGCCTAGTGTCACTGTATTTTCATCATATATCCTCTTAATTTCACAATCTACCACCTTAGATACTTGCATGTAATATTCAATCATAAGCTCCATCATTTTCCTTGAGCACAGTTGGAGATTGGCTTCCCATCGGATCTTAAAGTCTGGATCAAGGGCCCAGATATTCGGAAAAACCTGTACTCTCAATCCCTTTGGATTAAGATCGTCTATCAAATATTGCTCAAAGTATCGAATATGCCAAAAAAGGCTAGATTTTCTTTCAAAGGTCTGAATAAGTTTCTGGTATACAAATGGAAACAGTAATGCAGCAACGTCCGCAGACCAGTGAGGCAAGTATTTCCACTAAAACCGCGTCCTTTGGGGTGAGTCGTTTATTGACAAAAATGACTGGAGAGGATGATCCAGAGGTGTTTTTGACCACATTTAAAAAGGACTGCTGAAAGAGAAAAGTGGCCTAAGGAGCAGTGGGCTGGACTGGTGGCTCCTCTGTTAACTGGTGAATCGCAGAAAGCTTACTATGACCTAGAGCCTGACCAAGCAAAGGACTATGTGATGCTAAAAGCTGAAATTTTGGCACGGCTGGGTGTCATCCTGGCTGTCCGGGCTCAGCGTGTGCATAACTGGACTTTCCGGCTTGGAAAACCCCCCAGGTCTCAAATGTATGATCTCATTCACCTAAGCAGGAAGTGGCTACAGCCAGAGACTTTGTCCGCACCAAAGATTGTGGAACGTGTTGTGATGGATCGTTTTTTGAGAGCTCTTCCTACTGCCATCCAAAGGTGGGTAAGCCATGGAGACCCAGAAACGGACGATAATCTTGTGGATCGTGTAGAGAAGTACTTGGATACGGAGAACCTGACTGCTTCTTCCAGAGACTCACAGACTTTTCACCCTAAGACCAGACCATCCCCAGTGGCGGGTAAGATGATTCCAAGGGGTGAGGGTGGAGAGAGTGAGAGGGTGGGAGTTCTACCCAAGGTTTGGCGAGAACAGCCTGGGAAGTCAGGGCCTCAAGAGGCAGCAAGAAGGATTGTTTGTTACCGCTGCCGACAAGAGGGACATATTGCAGCAAATTGCCCGGTTGTGGATGAACCCATGCAATGTGACTTTCTAACGGACAGACGTCAGTCACTGTTTGCGACAGTCGCATGCACTGCCATTCGGGGAACTGAGAAACATTTATGCAAAATGTGTATTAATGGTAAAAATGTTGTTGTGTTGCTGGATTCATGTAGCCTGGTGACACTGATAAAGGCTGAATTAGTCACTACAGAGGTTTCTGGGAATAGCAAGGTAGCGGTTATTTGTGTGCATGGGGACACCCGAGAGTAGCCGGTGACTACAGTGTGTTTTGAGACCCCCAAAGGTACCCTCTCTCATCGGGTGGGATTAGTGTCTCACTTGCCTCATGATGCCATTGTGGGAAGGGATTTTCCAAAGTTCTGGGAACTATGGGATTATCTTGAGCCCCCCACTGGTGCCCCTATATACCAGGAATGTGATAGCCAGAATTCCTCTGAGAGTGGTGAGGACTCTCCAGAATTTCCCTTGTCGGTATTGGCAGGGGAGACTCGAGAAACTGGGTAGGAGCCAACATCCTCAGACAAAAACATGCCGTCTGTGGAGTTTTCTGATCTCGAGGTTCACAAGGAAAATTTTGCCACAGAACAGTTAAAAGACCCCACCCTAATAAAGGCACGGGAAAACGTAGTGAGAATAGATGGCGAGTTAGTGAACCCAGATGAGACCTGCACTTACCCATACTTCATCGTGGAAAAGGACCTACTGTATCGGGTGGCTAAAAGGGCAGAAGAAACCATTGAGCAGCTTGTGGTGCCCAAACCTTACAGGAAGTTGGTGTTAGAGTTGGCCCTTGGGCACATTCTTGGAGGTCATCTGGGGACAGAGAAAACCAGAGAGAGAGTATTGCAGAGATTCTATTGGCCTGGGGTCATGAAGGAAACAGAAAATTATTGTTCCTCCTGCCCTGTGTGTCAGAGGTCGGCACCGATGCCACATTTTCGTAACCCGCTGGTACCTCTTCCCATCATTGAGGTCCCCTTTGAGAGGATCGCAATGGATTTGGTAGGTCCGATAATGAAGTCCGCTAGGGGGCACCAGTACATTTTGGTTATAACGGACTATGCCACCCGTTATCCGGAAGCGATCCCTCTCCGAAATACCTCGGCCAAAACCATAGCCAAAGAGCTATCTCTTGTTTTAGCCGTGTGGGTATTTGTAAAGAACTGCTCACGGACCAAGGTACACCCTTTATGTCCCGGGTTATGAAAGAGCTGTGTAAGTTGTTCAAAGTGACACAATTGCGTACATCTGTGTATCACCCCCAAACAGATGGGTTGGTTGAAAGATTCAACAAGACCCTAAAACAAATGTTGAAGAAAGTGGTGGATAGAGATGGAAAGGATTGGGACTGTCTAATTCCCTATTTATTGTTTGCTATTAGGGAGGTACCCCAATCCTCTACGGGTTTCTCACCCTTTGAGTTACTTTATGGGAGACACCCCAGGGGGCTGTTGGATATCGCCAAGGAAACCTGGGAGAGTGAGAGTTCTCCCCACCGGAGTGTGATTGAGCATGTCGCCCTGATGCAAGATAGAATTGCACAGGTAATGCCAATCGTAAATAAACATTTGGCCCAAGCGCAGTTGGCACAGCAGAGAGTGTACAACCGTGGAGCCAAGACCCGTACCTTTTCCCCGGGGGATAGGGTATTGGTACTTGTCCCTACAGTTGAAAGCCAAATGGCAAGGCCCCTATGAGGTAATGGAAAAAGTGAGCGAAGTGAATTACAAGGTCAGACAACCAGGAAGGCGAAAGCCCGAACAGATCTATCACGTTAATCTGTTGAAAGCCTGGAGGGATAGGGAGTCCCTAGTCGCGGAAACTTTGTCACCAGCTCACTCTGATTGCGTGATTCCTGAGGTTGGAATAGCAGTCACCTTGTCAAAACCCCAACAACAGGAGGTTAAGGAGTTTGTGCTTCGCAACAAGCAGGTTTTCTCTGAGCTGCCGGGACAAACGTCTGGGGTAGAGCATGATATTATTACCCCGCCCGGTGAAAGAGTGAAACTAAAACCTTATTGGATCCCGGAGGCCCGATGGGAGGCAATACGTGAGGAAGTACAGAAAATGCTTAAGTTAGGGGTGATAGAGGAGTCCCAAAGTGATTGGTCAAGTCCCATTGTGTTAGTGCCTAAACCGGATGGGAGCTGGCGATTTTGTAACGATTTTCGACAACTGAACAAAGTTACAAAATTTGACACCTACCCCATGCCACGTATAGATGAGTTGATCGACCGGCTGGGAACAGCCCGGTACATGACAACTCTTGATCTCACAAAAGGGTATTGGCAAATTCCCCTGGCCAAGTCGGCCAAGGAGAAAACCGCATTTGTAACCCCAGACGGGGCGTTCCAATATAAGAGAATGCCGTTTGGGTTACAGAATGCGCCGGCCACATTCCAGCGGAAAATGGACCAGATACTGAGGCCCCATCAGAAGTATGCTGCGGCTTACCTGGATGATGTAATTATCTATAGCACAGATTGGGCCTCACATCTGCCAAAAGTGCAAGCAGTCCTAGACTCTATCCGGGAAGATGGGTTTACGGCCAACCCCAAGAAGTGTACCATTGGGCAGGAGGAGGCCAAATATCTTGGGTACACCATTGGGAGGGGAGTAATAAAACCCCAAGTCAACAAAGTCGAGGCCATACAGAATTGGCCACGTCCCAACAGCAAGAAGCAGGTACGAGCCTTTCTAGGAATTGCTGGTTATTATCGGCGATTCATTCCCCCCTTTGCTTCTCAGGCTGTGCCCCTAACCAACCTGACAAAAGGGAAAGAGTAGGTCATGGTTAAATGGACCCCAGAGGCTGAGGCAGCATTCCAATTCTTAAAAAAAGCCTTATGTAGCCAGCCAGTGTTGTACTCACCAGACTTCTCTAGGGACTTTGTCGTACAAAGTGATGCATCAGACGTTGGGTTAGGAGCAGTATTGTCCCAGGTCTGGAACGGGGAAGAGCACCCAGTAATTTACCTCAGCAGGAAATTCAAGTCCCATGAGGTAAATTACGCCACGATTGAGAAGGAGTGTTTAGCGGTGAAGTGGGCTCTAGATTCCCTTCGGTACTATCTGCTAGGTAGGCACTTTGACATGATTACTGATCACGCTCCTTTAAAGTGGATGGCTCAAAACAAAGAGACAAATAGAAGAGTGAATAGGTGGTTCCTGGTCCTACAGGAATTCAACTTTACAGTAAAGCATCGCCCTGGCGTTCAAATGGGGAATGTGGATGCTTTGTCTCGAGTACATGCATGCCTGATTGCTTGTGTTCCAACCCCAAGGTTAAAACAAGAGGGGGGGGGTATGTGATGGCAGGCAGGTAAAATCACCAGGTTGCATCCAGGATGGAAGGTATATATGTCCTAGATTCAGGCTTTATGCTGATTTATACCACTAGGGGGAGTGCTGGGAGTCTTGCAGGGGAAGAGTTAATGAGCCCAGCTGAATCAAGTGGCTCATTGAGGCCTCTACAAGAACTCCCAGCATGCTAAGGGAGATGCTCCAACCTGGAACCAGATCTGTGTGAATAGTCTGGGGAGTGTGATCTCTGTGTGGTGAGCCAAAGCCTGTGTGGTTATTGTAAGAACTTTAAAAAAAAGCAGGGAGCTAGGGACTGGGACAGCACAAGGCTGTACCCAGTTGTTAGTTAGGGACACCAACGTGTGTAGTGAGCGGTCAAGTTGACCAGGATTTATTTTCATGTTTTCTTTTTGTTTTGCTGTTTTTCCCTTGTAAATAGTTTGAATAAACCACACCTTTCGTTTTTGCCACTACAAACTCTGTCTGCCTGTTTTGTGTGGTGAACCCATCCAGGGGGTCACACACACCCGCTGCCGAGTTAACCCCCTCACAATATATATATATATATATATATATATATATATATATGTGTAGCGGGGGTCCTAAATTTAGGAGTGATTCGAGTGGTAGTTTGGCTCGAATCTTTCAGTTTACTGGACTCTGCCTTGCTGCCGTTTTGCCTGGTGTGCAGTTCCCCTATATATATATATACTGTAGTTACATTGGTTTAAGCTGGACCAATGTAACTATGTAAAATATATACTTTGTTCGGATTTCTTCTTTAAGCCTCCAGATTTACTTTACATTGGCTTACATTGACCTTACCTCTGAATTTACATACAATGACTTTATTACTGTATTTATTGATGTATAACACTCACTTTTTTACCCTGAAAATAGAGGGTAATCTGTGCCTGCGTGTTATATGCAGGGGGCTGTGGAAAGTTTTTTTCCTGAAACTTCCCTCTTAAAGTTAGGGTGCGTGTTGTACGCCGATAAATACGGTAATTTAGTAAACCAACAAAGTACAGCATAAAATGTACAGTTACTGTGCAGCAATGTTGACAAACTCTGACAGGGAATAAAATTAAAAATGTAGAAAATAGTGTAGATAAATTAGCAATACAGAAAATCGAAGGTTTGATAAAATACTGAATGCCTCATTTTATTATCCAAAGATTGCATTACTTTTCTTATTAAAATCAATGTATCATTTCATTTCTGTCTGCTCCATTGTATCATTTACCCTGTGGTATATGCACGGATAAGTTCTGATAATGGAGTTGGATGATTTGTTAAGGTTGGAAATCAATACATTAATGGATAAAGGGAAGCTTTCTAGAACAGTGTTTTTAATGTAATTTTTTTTTTTTTTTCGATTGTAGCTTGAAAACTTTTTCTCTCTATGTTGGAACCCATTATTGTCTTAAACAATACAGTATATTATGGCCAAACATTTGCTACCTTCTTTTCCTAATGCATGACAAATCTACATAGAAAATTTCAATTGGTATGCTACATTACTTTTTAAAATGATATTAACTCCTTATTAATTCTAGCAGTTTCAGCATCTAATCACTTCCCGAGCATGCAGCTTATTCTTCTTTTAATCCTTGCCCATGTTGTCCTGTTTCAGGGCAGCTGCTTTCTCTTGCAGCCTCCTATGGAGCCACCCTTGTATGCAGGGACTAGAGTTGTGTCTCCGTACACTTTACGCATTATTTATTTGAGTGCTCTTATGCAGGACTCTGGGGCCCAACATTTAGTACCACACTAGCCAGTGAGAGGGATTTTCACTTTTGGTTAGGATAACCCCTAGATTTAGGATTCCGGGAATCGGAGGGTTAAGTCCAGAAATCATTGAATCATTGTCTTTGTGTATTGTATACATTTGTTTTACTTTGTGAATGTTTTTTGCTGTTGCCGTTCTTTTTTCTATGTTGTTGCCTCATTGGGCGTGTAGCGCAAATAAATCCCCCTTCTTCAACCTATGATATCCCAAGAGGAAATTAAGGGAGATCTCCCCAATGGAGATGCAGATAGCAACACACACCTGACAGGGTTTCCGATTCTTCTCCATGCTACCAATAAATGTGCTTTTATTGCTCTCTGTTTATTCCCCATTGGAGAGATTCTATTTATTACATAGCCCCAGAAAGTGAAGGCAAGTTTACCCAAGAAGAAGACTGAGAGCAGTAAAAATTTTAAGCTAAAAGGTAGACTTTGACTCATCGATTCCTCCCCCTTAACAAAGGGGAAAAAGAATTTTTTCACCTGCTCTTTGCCTCCATTCTCTCTTAAAGTGGATATAAAAACCCTCTATACACCCAGTGAAGTGAACAGCCTCAGATGATACACAGGGATGAAACAAATCTCCCTACATAGGTTTTACATTTATATCTGCTGTCTTTACATTTATATACTGTTTAGAAAGTTCAGATCATGTTAGGAGATTTTCTCTTCCTGGTTAACACAGAGTGTGATGTCTGGGCATACAGCCAAGATAGCTAACATTGTTGATTAGAGAAAAGGCACACACCCCCTCTCATCATAGGCAGAGACTCTCAGAGGTGTTTTGTAATAGGACCTGCTCTCTGACAATCTATTTTAGCAACCTCCCCGGACAGAAGATTCAGGCTGCTTTTGTCTAAAAAGTCTGAGAATTTGGCAGGCGTTATCAGGCTGATAACAGAGGGAACAGTTCAGGAGAGAGCTATAGGCCTTAGCTCATTGTAGAGAGATAACAAAATACTTCAGATATATGTGCCCAGCTCAAATGTCATGAATTGGCTTTACATCCACTTTAAGTGAATGATTATTGTGTCCTATGCATATCACATAACCCAGAAAGCCTTGGATGAGGCTCATTACAGGAGGAGGGGCATGGCGCTGGAGGATGGTGCACCCGGCGCGCGTCATCAGGGGGGGGGGCACTGCCTAGACCAGGAAGGGAAAGCTGGCTACCGATGACTGAAGAGAGAAAGATGGTGACGTGGGATCTGGCAAGCAGCAGTGGAGCAGCAGGACACAGCAGATCAACACTGGATTTGATGGGTGCGTGAGTATGTGAATTGAGGATAACCCAGCAAGTCAGGTAAGAGGGTAAAGTTCCTCTTTAATTCATTCTATCAAAAACTAAACACATTTTTATAATATTTAAATTTTTGCATTGCATTACTGAAGAAGGCTGTTATAGGCTGATCCTATAAGAGAATAATAGTTTGTACCAGATGAAAAAAAAGTATATTTTACTTGGCAGATGAGGCACCTCAATGATTCAAGGTTTATGTGCTTTTGAATGTTAACAATAAAAGGTCCCAGTATAATGTAGACCGTAGAGGGTTTTTTCTTATGGAAATTTTCACTGTTTCTATAGTGATAGTAGTGCTTTGTGGAGTTTTGTACATAATTAGCATTTTAGTCTTAGATGTCCGTGTTCCAGTGGGATTCAGGGCGATGCAATTTTCAGCCCATTTAAATTGGTTGAAATTGCACTGGATCGCACCAAGAGTAGTGCATGCACTACTTTTGAAAACACACTGCAGCCAGATTGCGGTACCATGTGATCTAGTGCAGGCAAATGCACTGCGTTTGTGATCTGCATTTGGGGTGTCATTAAGAATCTATTCTCGCGGTTTGCACACCGAGTACGCTTGGAACACGGTGTGAGAAATGCACAAGGAACGTGGGTTTTCCGCACTGCGTTCATGTGTGAGAAGGCACTAAAGCCAGGGAACCCCTTATCTGCATATGTTTTAAGTAGGAGTCTTAGAAACTACTGAAGCCAACGGATCACTATGACAAGGACCTAGTGTTTTCAAAACCAGAGGTTTTGTAGTTTAGTACCTAGTGGCAGAGGCGTAGCGTGGGGGGGCAGGGGGGCCGTGGCCCCGGGCGCAACATTTAGGGGGGCGCCATTCCGTGCCTCCGAGTCCTCCTAATTTTAATTTTCTGTGTCCGGGTGTCCCCGAATCTCTGGCTGCCATGTTTAGTGTCCGGCGCCCTGTGATTGGGCGTATGGGGGTCATGTGCGGCGTGTGGCTGGCCTGTCTGTGATCGCTCTAGAAGTCCCGCCTCCGCCACATGACCGCCATACGCCCAATCACAGTGCACAGGGAAACACTGAACATGGCAGCGGGAGACGTGCACTGTGTGAGCTGCCGGGGCCGCTATCTTCCCCTCCGCCTGTCCCTCTGCTCTGGTACGGCGCTGTGTGTCGAGCGGAGGGCGAGCACGGTGGAGATGGGAGCATGGAGCGGAGGTGCAGCCGACGTCTGACAAGGAGGAGCGGAGCCTCCACTACACTGACAAGGAGCGGGGCCTCCACTACACCTGGAGGTGCAGCCGGCGTCTGACATGGAGCGGAGGTGCGGGTGGATGGTGCTGGCGGGGAGTCCGGGACTCCGATGCAATTCTGCACATCCATCCAGATCCAGTGCTGAGGTCATGAGGAGAGTCCTGGCGAAGAGCAGAGAGGTAAGGAGGATGTATTTGCTGTGTGGAGGGGGGAGGGGGGTGTGAGTAGTGCAGGAAGTAGGACGCCTACTGTAGGTGTAAGGTCAGGGGGTCAGTGTAGGTGTAAGTGTCAGGGGGTTAGTGTAGGTGTAAGTGTCAGGGGGTCAGTGTAGGTGTAAGTGTCAGGGGGTCAGTGTAGGTGTAAGTGTCAGGGGGTCAGTGTATGTGTCAGGTAAGTGTGTCAGGGGGTCAGTGTATGTGTCAGGTAAGTGTGTCAGGGGGTCAGTGTATGTGTCAGGTAGGTGTGTCAGGGGGTCAGTGTATGTGTCAGGTAGGTGTGTCAGGGGGTCAGTGTATGTGTCAGGTAAGTGTGTCAGGGGGTCAGTGTATGTGTCAGGTAAGTGTGTCAGGGGGTCAGTGTATGTGTCAGGTAAGTGTGTCAGGGGGTCAGTGTAGGGGTCAGATAGGTCACATGTGTTCATAAAATGGAAAGAGTGCAGCTCTATGTGGTTAAAACCATGTGTGAAATTAATATTAAACCTTGAAATGTAAACAAATGATATGTGAAAAATAAATATATGAAGAATGAATTAAAAAGAAAACTAATGCAGAGTCCAAAAAGAACACAACATAGTCCGTGAAGAGTTCATTCCAAAAGCAAATCCGTGAAGGGTTAATTCCCCCCAAAAAAAGACAAATTGCTTGCCAAGAAAGTGAAGTTCGGTGAATAATAAGTCCCAAAATAAATCAGGGTATTGCCAGAGAAGTAGTGAGTGATAGAAATCTTCCCAAGAGCAGCGTGATTTTTCAGGTGTGACATCCAAGTGATTAATATCTTGCTTACCAGATAGCCGTGACTGATGCACAATCTGGTAAGCAAGATATTAATCACTTGGGTGTCACACCTGAAAAATCACGCTGCTCTTGGGAAGATTTCTATCACTCACTACTTCTCTGGCAATACCCTGATTTATTTTGGGACTTATTATTCACCGAACTTCACTTTCTTGGCAAGCAATTTGTCTTTTTTTGGGGGGAATTAACCCTTCACGGATTTGCTTTTGGAATGAACTCTTCACGGACTATGTTGTGTTCTTTTTGGACTCTGCATTAGTTTTCTTTTTAATAAATTTTTCACATATCATTTGTTTACATTTCAAGGTTTAACATTAATTTCACGCATGGTTTTAACCACATAGAGCTGCACTCTTTCCATTTTTTGCTATCTATCCTAAGTTTTTTGTACTGAACTTAAGTGCAAGCTGCTTTCTTATATACTTTATCATAATTTTTTTTATTATCATCTTAAATTAGCGCAGCGTTAGCCTTAGGGCTTCTTTTTTTCTAAGGTCACATGTGTTGCAGGGTAAAGTGGAGTCAGGGCGCAGCCGGGGGGAGGGCAGCAAAAATCCTTGCACCAGCCCTGGTGGTCAGTGTAGTGGTGTGTAGTGGCCAGTGTAGGAATCGGGTAGGTCAGTGCAGTGGACAAGTAGGAAAGTGTAATGGTCAGTTTAGGAATCATGTAGGTCCGTGTAGAGGTTAGTGTAGTGGTCAGTTTAGGAATCAGGCTGGTCAGTACTACTGTAGGAAGGGACTCAGGGAGTGCAAAAAGTCCGCAAGTTAGGGGGCACAAATTTCTTGCCTTGCCCCGGGCGCTGACAACCCACGCTACGCCACTGCCTAGTGGACATTTCCATAAACGAATATTGCTACTATTATGCACTGTTCTGGACACACTTGTGTTCTCCCTCACCACGTTTACAAAAAAAAGAGGAGGGAGGGGTGGAAATGGATTATCTGTACAAATATCTTTCTTTTGTTTCTAAGGCTGCTGTGAACAGACACCAGATAAAAATCTGAAAAGAACAACGTGTTGTGCTTTTTTGGATGAGTCTCTGATCTCCTTATCTGCCTGATGGCCAGAAAAGATCAGTTCCCCTATAGAAAGCATGTTTCTGTAAAATACTGGCCATACACCAGTAGAATTTTCTTTAAAACAATGTGTTTTCAGTGAAATGTTTTGATTTTCTAAAAGTTAATGGGGTTTAATTGACAATCGTTTTCAACCCTAGTGACAAGAAAAATCAAGGGATAGGAAAAATCATAACTGTGAATGTGGTGTCCATATAAGTACTAATGCATACTCTGCTGAAACTTTGTTCTGAACGTGCGTATGAAGATTCCAACTAAATTCTGCTGGTGTATGGCCAGCTTAAAGCCTGGTACACACTATCAGTTTTTTTGTTCTTCAACCCAGCGGGCTGCATCAAAAAAACTATCCGATGTTAGTACAGCTATAGGTTGGCACAACTTGAGTGTCAGCGACTACGAGTCAATCAAGCTAGGATAACCAAAATCGGCAGATTTCCAGAACGATCCAAGCAACCCAGGGAACTCCAAGAGTGACTTCAAGGAATCGTGCAGGCAACCATGAGGCTGGGACTCCCATGTTGGACAACCAGATTGGAAAGCCAAAAACTCTCATCCAGGGAGATATAGAAAAAAAAATGCCTCCCATATGGTGTAGATCAAAATGGTAGGTTTTATTGAAAAAAAAAACAACATACATCCATAAGAATAAAAATTGTCATCACAGAATAAAAGCAATGTGGGAAGCACACTTTTAAAAATACATTTTCTTTATTTGTACAATTTCTCCTTAAAAACTCCTAGCCATCAAAACACAAGAGTAGCTAAACATTGACCCCAAGATATCATACTTTATCAACTGTCAAGGTATCTCCATACTAGTATGTAAGAGGAATATATCACACATCACTCTCATACAATTCCTTAGGACAGTTATGATAGGTCGTTTATAGCTCAACATGTTTCTTGTTTTGTATGCTGGCCTTAATTACCGTATTTATCGGCGTATAACACGCACCCTAACTTTAAGAGGGTAGTTTCAGGGAAAAAACTTTCCACAGCCCCCTGCGTATAACACACAGGCACAGTTTACCCTCTATTTTCTGGGTAAAAAAGTTAGTGTTATACGCCAATAAATACAGTAATTCTAAATATCTGTATTTATTCTGTATTTATGGACAATGCACAGAGTCACTTTTTTGTTCCGTTTGGGTGTAATTCTTAGTATATGTTCTTATTATGTATGTATAGATGTTGCTCATTTCACAAATTTTCTTCTGTCTGCTGGGTCTAATTCCCAGTATCTGTTGTTATTCTGTATGCATGAACTCTACACAATACTATTTCTCTTGTCCTACATGCTGGGTATAATTTTTAAGGTATGTTCTTTCTTCTGTATGTATAGATTCTGCACAGGATTCTGCACAGTACCACTCCTCTTGTTCTGTATGCTGGTTGTAATTCTTATTATTTTTGCTAATTCTGTATGTATGGACACACTGCACAGTATCAAATCTTTTGTCCTGTACACAGTGTATAATTCTTGGTATCTGATCTTATTTTATATGTACAGAAGCTGCACAGTACTGCTTCTCTTTTTCTATATACTGGGTGTAATTCTCAGTATTGTTCTTATTCTGTATGTAAGGACCCTGCCTATTACTGCGTCTCTTGTTCTGTATTCTGGGTGTAATGCTCAGTATTGTGTTCTCTTTCTGTATGTATTAGTGATGAGCCGAACACCCCCGGGTTCGGTTCGCACCAGAACCCGCGAACGGACCGAAAGTTCGAACGAACATTAGAACCCTATTAAATACAATGGATGCGAACGTTCGAATTCTAAAGTGCTAATTATAACAACTATTATGCATGTTATTGTCCTAAAAAGGGTTTGGGAACCCGGGTTCTGCACCAGGGGACATGTATCAATGCAAAAAGAAGTTTTAAAAACGGTCGTTTTTCGGGAGCAGTCATTTTAATGATGCATAAAGTGAAAAAAAAAAAGTCAAATATTCCTTTAAATATCGTACCTGGGGGGTGTCTAAAGTATGCCTGTGAAGTGCCACGTGTTTCCCGTGTTTAGAACTGTCCCTGCACAAAATGACACTTCTAAAGGAAAAAAAAGCCATTTAAAACTGCTTGCGGCTTTAATGTAATGTCTGGTCCCGGTAATATGGATGAAATTCTTTAAGAAAAATGGCATAGCTACCCCATGACCCCCCCCCCCTACCCCAGCCCATTACCAGCCCCTTTGGGTCTTGTATGGATATTAAGGGGAACCCCGCACATAAAATAAAAAAGGCCCTATATACTCTGAACAGCCCTATACAGGCGGTGCATACAAGACAGGGACTGTAGGTTTGTTCTTATGTAGAGTCTGTTTGTAATTTTGAACAGGTACATTGTTGAAGTGTAGCTCCAGACCAAAAATCTATTTTTAAACTTTTTGGAAAACATAGGTAAGGGTTATCACCCCTGTAACATTTGTTTTGCTGTCTGTGCCCCTGTTCAGAACATTTCACCTCACTTTCCGTCCCAATGACAACTGTTTTTGAAATGTGGTGTTTTTCTTGAAACAAGGATTGCTGATAAAGCATCAGTACAGAGGAGACACCTTTCTCCCATATTTATTCTTACAGGAGAGAATTTTCCTTCCTAGTGGTAGATTTCCTCTCACTTCCTGTTGTCTTCTTGCGTTTGCAAGTAGGAGTCGTTTGTAAGTTGGATGTTTGAAAGTAGGGACCTGCCGTATATACTCTGCAGAAATAGGCCCCTTAGTTGTTGGTGTTGGCACAACACTGTAAGCACTCACAGTTACTCTTGGTTGGTGCTGGAACGCCCTGCTGTCAACTATTATATCAGGAATTTTAATTACATATAATTGTTGAACAGTGGTAGTAAAAATTGGGCCTTTGATGGTGGTGCTGGTGCCACAACACTGTAAGCCCTGACAGTTACTCTTGGTGGGTGCAGCAATGGGCCCTGCTGTGAATTATTAGATCAAGAATTGTAATTACATGCCCCTGTTGAACAGGGGCAGAAAAATTGGGCCTTAGGCACTGGTGCCACAACACTGCAACCCCTCACAGATACTGTACTTGGAGCACAGCAATGAGCCCTGTTGCAAAGTATTGCTTCAAAAATTGTAATGACACGCCCCTGTTAAACAGGGGCTGAAAAATTGGGCCTTAGGCACTGGTGGCACAACACTGCAACTCCTCACAGATACTGTACTTGGAGCACACCAATGAGCCCTGTTGCAAAGTATTGCTTCAAAAATTGTAATGACACGCCCCTGTTAAACAGGGGCTGAAAAATTGGGCCTTAGGCACTGGTGGCACAACACTGCAACTCCTCACAGATACTGTACTTGGAGCACAGCAATGAGCCCTGTTGCAAAGTATTGCTTCAAAAATTGTAATGACACGCCCCTGTTAAACAGGGGCTGAAAAATTGGGCCTTAGGCACTGGTGGCACAACACTGCAACTCCTCACAGATACTGTACTTGGAGCACACCAATGAGCCCTGTTGCAAAGTATTGCTTCAAAAATTGTAATGACACGCCCCTGTTAAACAGGGGCTGAAAAATTGGGCCTTAGGCACTGGTGGCACAACACTGCAACTCCTCACAGATACTGTACTTGGAGCACAGCAATGAGCCCTGTTGCAAAGTATTGCTTCAAAAATTGTAATTACACGCCCCTGTTAAACAGGGGCTGAAAAATTGGGCGTTAGGCACTGGTGGCGGCACCCATAAACAAAAATGATCTTCCAAGCTATCATCATCAATCGTATCATTGAGGACTCGGAGGAGGAGGATAGCCAGTCAACATAACAGCACAGGCACTCAGCATCAGCATCAGTCTTGAAGGGATGTGACATGTTAAAATCAATTAGTCTGTTATATCAGCATCAGGTGTGTGGTAGCTGGTGGTGATCCAAGACTGGTTCATCTTGATGAAAGTCAGTCGATCAACCGAGTCGGTGGACAGGCGCACCCTGTGATCCGTGACAAATCCTCCAGCAGCACTGAATGTGCGTTCCGAAAGAACGCTGGATGCAGGACAGGCCAGTAGCTCAATTGCATACTGTGCAAGCTCTGGCCAGTGATCCATCCTCAAGACCCAGTAAGCCAGAGGATTTTCGGTGGGGAAGGTGTCCAAGTCTGACCTTGCCCCTAGATATTCCTGCACCATGTTTATCAGACGCTGGCGATGGTTGCTGGAACCGATCATACTTTGGGGCTGCGGACTAAAGAATTGTCTGAACGCATCGGTCAGACGGCCACCTTCCCCACCGCTCCTTCTTTGACTGGCCGAAGCCTCAGCAACTCGTTGTCCAGGACCAGGAGTTTGCAACCTCCCAGTCTCTGGGAACGCGTTGCACAGACCTTTCTGCAAGGCCTCCCGGAGTTGTCTCATCCTCTGCTCCCTCTGCGACGGTAACATAAGGTCCGCAACCTTACCCTTGTACCGTGGATCAAGGAGAGTGGCCAGCCAGTAATGGTCCCTCTCCTTGATCCGAAGAATACGAGGATCCTTCCGCAGACTTTGCAGGATCAGGGAGGCCATGCAGCGTAGGTTTGCTGAGGCATTCGCTCCGGAGTCCTCTGGGTCACTAAGGACGACATGATCCGCAGCCACCTCCTCCCAGCCACGTACAAGTCCACTGGTTTCTTGGGACTGTAAATCATCCCTAAAAGACTGCTGCTGATGATGCTGAGTGCCAGCCTCCACCTCCATGCTGACACAATCCTCCTCCTCCTCCTCCTCCTCCTCCTCCTCCTCCTCTTCCTGTGCGATGGGTGGGACAGAAGGAACACTGTCTGGGTAAAGGGGGCCTTGAGAGGCAAGGAAGTCCTCCTCTTCCTGCCTCTGTTCTGCCTCAAGTGCCCTGTCCATTATTCCACGCAGCGTGTGCTCCAACAGGTGGACAAGAGGTACAGTGTCACTGATGCATGCACTGTCACTGCTCACCATCCTCGTGGCCTCCTCAAATGGTGCCAGGACAGTGCATGCATCCCTGATCATGCCCCACTGGCGTGGAGAAAAAAAACCAAGCTCCCCTGACCCTGTCCTGGTGCCGTAGTCGCACAGGTACTCATTGATGGCCCTCTGCTGCGTGTGCAGCCGCTGCAGCATGGCCAACGTTGAGTTCCACCTGGTGGGCATGTCACATATAAGGCGGTTCTTGGGCAGGTTCAACTCCTTTTGCAGCTCAGCCAGGCGAGCACTGGCATTATAAGATCTGCGGAAATGCACACAGACTTTCCTGGCCTGCCTCAGGACATCCTGTAAGCCCGGGTACCTGCCCAAGAAGCGCTGCACCACCAGGTTAAGGACGTGAGCCACACAGGGCACATGGGTCAGTTGTCCCTGTCGGAGGGCGGAGAGGAGGTTGGTGCCATTGTCGCAAACCACCATTCCTGGCTTAAGCTGGCGTGGCGTCAACCACCTCTCGGCCTGGCCCTGCAGAGCAGACAGGACCTCTGCCCCAGTGTGGCTTCTGTCCCCCAAACACACCAGCGCAAGCACGGCATGGCATCTTTTTGCCTGCGTACTTGCGTAGCCCCGTGAACGGCTACGGAGCACCGCTGGTTCATAGGACAAACCACAGGAAGAGGCCATGGAGGAAGAAGAAGAGGAGGGGGTGGAGGAGAGAGGTGTGTCACAACCAGTAGTAGCATTTTGGAGGCGTGGCGGTGGGACAACCTCCAACACTACTGCACCTTGTCCTGAATCCTTCCCAGCTGCCAAAAGAGTGACCCAATGGGCCGTGAAAGAAAGGTAACGTCCCTGTCCATGCCTGCTGGACCATGAGTCAGCGGTAATATGCACCTTACCGCTGACCGCCCTGTCCAGCGAGGCCAAGACATTGCCTTCCACATGCCGGTAGAGAGCCGGAATAGCCTTCCGTGAGAAAAAGTGGCGTTTGGGAACCTGCCACTGAGGAACTGCACATTGCACAAACTCACGGAAGGGGGCCGAGTCTACCAACTGAAAAGGCAGCAGTTGAAGCGCTAGCAATTTAGCCAAGCTAGCATTCAACCGCTGGGCATGTGGATGGCTGGGAGTGAACTTCTTTCGACGGTCCAGCAGCTGGGGCAGGGAAATTTGCCTGCTAGAATCGGACGTCGGTGTACTGCTAGCAGAGTGGGCGCAAGTACTTGGCTGTGACACACCTAATTCTACACCTTCATTCCTCTCAGTGCATGTTTCAGAGAGGACTGAAGTTATAGTGGGGTTGGAGATCCCAGCTGATGCGGTGCAAGGAGAGGTCCGCTTTGTTCTTTGGTGTGGGTCTTTGAGGTAGGCTTGCCAACGAGCTGCATGGCAGGTCAACATATGTCTGGTCAGGCATGTGGTACCCAAGCGGCTGATGTTTTGGCCACGCGATATACGCTTGAGACATATGTTGCAAACAGCAGCTGTGCGATCTGATGCACTAGCCTCAAAAAAGGCCCACACCAAAGAACTTTTTGAATGACGGGCAGAGGCAGCGCCCTGCACAGGCGGAGCTCTGCGGTGTGATTCCGTCGGTGTACTGCCCTTACGCTGGCCACCAAAGGGCATCCTGCCTCGTTGGAGATGTGCCTCCTCCTCATCCTCCTCCTCCTCCTCCTCTCTCCTATTAGGCACCCACGTGGAGTCAGTAACCTCATCATCCCCTCCCTCCTCATCACTGGAGCCAATCTGGCAGTATGCTGCAGCTGCTGGAACATGACTGCCAGATTGGTGTCCTTCTTGAGCATCCCCTCTGTCTGCTCTCACGCTACTGCCTTCCTCTAGCTGGGTTTCATCATCAGACCCTTCGAAACGCTGGGCATCCTCCTGGAGCATGTACCCAACACTGTGCTGAAACAGTTCGGGGGACTCCTCAGGAGGAGGACATGGTGGGTCTAGGGAAGGAGTGACTGATGATTTGTCTGACATTGATACCAGGGAAGACGACGCTTTGGCAGCTGCTTTTCCAGTACCCTGAGCCTGGGTGAGAGAGGATGAGGAGGAGGAGGAGGGCTTGGTCATCCACTCTACCAAGTCTTCGGCATGATGTGGCTCAACATGTCCAGCTGCCGAAAAGAAGGACAAGCGTGTCCCATGGCCATGTGCTGATGACAATGCACCGCGTCCACGACCAGCACTGTTGCCCCCAGACACAGAGCCTGCTTGCCCTCTTTTATTGCCTCCTGACTGTCTGCCTCTCCTTGTTTGCCTTCCAGACATTCTAATAGATGGCCTGCAGGGAGATGGGAAAAAAGCAATAAGGGCTACCTTCAGGTGTCCTTCTCTGTCCCTTGAAACAAGGACTTTCACAGTGAAAGAAACTGACACTCTCCCTACCTACAGTTTTCTGTCCCTAGAAAAAATGTTTTTTTTAATCACAATATAGCACAAGGACAATTCACTCACTGTCCTTACAGGTCCCTGGAAACAAGGACTTGCAGAGTGAAATAAACTGACACTCTCCCTACCTACAGTTTTCTGTCCCTAGAATAAATGTTTTTTTTAAGCACAATATAGCACAAGGAGAATTCACTCACTGTCCTTCCAGGTCCCTGGAAACAAGGACTTGCAGAGTGAAAGAAAAAAAACACTCTCCCTACCTACAGTTTTCTGTCCCTAGAAAAAATGTTTTTTTTTTAAGCACAATATAGCACAAGGACAATTCACTCACTGTCCTTACAGGTCCCTGGAAACAAGGACTTGCAGAGTGAAATAAACTGACACTCTCCCTACCTACAGTTTTCTGTCCCTAGAATAAATGTTTTTTTTAAGCACAATATAGCACAAGGAGAATTCACTCACTGTCCTTCCAGGTCCCTGGAAACAAGGACTTGCAGAGTGAAATAAACTGACACTCTCCCTACCTACAGTTTTCTGTCCCTAGAATAAATGTTTTTTTTAAGCACAATATAGCACAAGGACAATTCACTCACTGTCCTTACAGGTCCCTGGAAACAAGGACTTGCAGAGTGAAAGAAAAAAAACACTCTCCCTACCTACAGTTTTCTGTCCCTAGAAAAAATGTTTTTTTTAATCACAATATAGCACAAGGACAATTCACTCACTGTCCTTACAGGTCCCTGGAAACAAGGACTTGCAGAGTGAAATAAACTGACACTCTCCCTACCTACAGTTTTCTGTCCCTAGAATAAATGTTTTTTTTAATCACAATATAGCACAAGGACAATTCACTCACTGTCCTTCCAGGTCCCTGGAAACAAGGACTTGCAGAGTGAAATAAACTGACACTCTCCCTACCTACAGTTTTCTGTCCCTAGAATAAATGTTTTTTTTAAGCACAATATAGCACAAGGACAATTCACTCACTGTCCTTACAGGTCCCTGGAAACAAGGACTTGCAGAGTGAAAGAAAAAAAACACTCTCCCTACCTACAGTTTTCTGTCCCTAGAAAAAATGTTTTTTTTAATCACAATATAGCACAAGGACAATTCACTCACTGTCCTTACAGGTCCCTGGAAACAAGGACTTGCAGAGTGAAATAAACTGACACTCTCCCTACCTACAGTTTTCTGTCCCTAGAATAAATGTTTTTTTTAAGCACAATATAGCACAAGGAGAATTCACTCACTGTCCTTCCAGGTCCCTGGAAACAAGGACTTGCAGAGTGAAAGAAAAAAAACACTCTCCCTACCTACAGTTTTCTGTCCCTAGAAAAAATGTTTTTTTTAATCACAATATAGCACAAGGACAATTCACTCACTGTCCTTCCAGGTCCCTGGAAACAAGGACTTGCAGAGTGAAATAAACTGACACTCTCCCTACCTACAGTTTTCTGTCCCTAGAATAAATGTTTTTTTTAAGCACAATATAGCACAAGGACAATTCACTCACTGTCCTTACAGGTCCCTGGAAACAAGGACTTGCAGAGTGAAATAAACTGACACTCTCCCTACCTACAGTTTTCTGTCCCTAGAATAAATGTTTTTTTTAAGCACAATATAGCACAAGGAGAATTCACTCACTGTCCTTCCAGGTCCCTGGAAACAAGGACTTGCAGAGTGAAATAAACTGACACTCTCCCTACCTACAGTTTTCTGTCCCTAGAATAAATGTTTTTTTTAAGCACAATATAGCACAAGGACAATTCACTCACTGTCCTTACAGGTCCCTGGAAACAAGGACTTGCAGAGTGAAAGAAAAAAAACACTCTCCCTACCTACAGTTTTCTGTCCCTAGAAAAAATGTTTTTTTTTAATCACAATATAGCACAAGGACAATCCACTCACTGTCCTTACAGGTCCCTGGAAACAAGGACTTGCAGAGTGAAATAAACTGACACTCTCCCTACCTACAGTTTTCTGTCCCTAGAATAAATGTTTTTTTTAATCACAATATAGCACAAGGACAATTCACTCACTGTCCTTCCAGGTCCCTGGAAACAAGGACTTGCAGAGTGAAATAAACTGACACTCTCCCTACCTACAGTTTTCTGTCCCTAGAATAAATGTTTTTTTTAAGCACAATATAGCACAAGGACAATTCACTCACTGTCCTTACAGGTCCCTGGAAACAAGGACTTGCAGAGTGAAAGAAAAAAAACACTCTCCCTACCTACAGTTTTCTGTCCCTAGAAAAAATGTTTTTTTTAATCACAATATAGCACAAGGACAATTCACTCACTGTCCTTACAGGTCCCTGGAAACAAGGACTTGCAGAGTGAAAGAAAAAAAACACTCTCCCTACCTACAGTTTTCTGTCCCTAGAAAAAATGTTTTTTTTAATCACAATATAGCACAAGGACAATTCACTCACTGTCCTTCCAGGTCCCTGGAAACAAGGACTTGCAGAGTGAAATAAACTGACACTCTCCCTACCTACAGTTTTCTGTCCCTAGAATAAATGTTTTTTTTAAGCACAATATAGCACAAGGACAATTCACTCACTGTCCTTACAGGTCCCTGGAAACAAGGACTTGCAGAGTGAAAGAAAAAAAACACTCTCCCTACCTACAGTTTTCTGTCCCTAGAAAAAATGTTTTTTTTAATCACAATATAGCACAAGGACAATTCACTCAGTGTCCTTACAGGTCCCTGGAAACAAGGACTTGCAGAGTGAAAGAAAAAAAACACTCTCCCTACCTACAGTTTTCTGTCCCTAGAAAAAATGTTTTTTTTAATCACAATATAGCACAAGGACAATTCACTCACTGTCCTTACAGGTCCCTGGAAACAAGGACTTGCAGAGTGAAAGAAACTGACACTGTCCCTACCTACAGTTTTCTGTCCCTAGAATAAATGTTTTTTTTAAGCACAATATAGCACAAGGAGAATTCACTCACTGTCCTTCCAGGTCCCTGGAAACAAGGACTTGCAGAGTGAAATAAACTGACACTCTCCCTACCTACAGTTTTCTGTCCCTAGAATAAATGTTTTTTTTAAGCACAATATAGCACAAGGACAATTCACTCACTGTCCTTACAGGTCCCTGGAAACAAGGACTTGCAGAGTGAAATAAACTGACACTCTCCCTACCTACAGTTTTCTGTCCCTAGAATAAATGTTTTTTTTAAGCACAATATAGCACAAGGAGAATTCACTCACTGTCCTTCCAGGTCCCTGGAAACAAGGACTTGCAGAGTGAAATAAACTGACACTCTCCCTACCTACAGTTTTCTGTCCCTAGAAAAAATGTTTTTTTTAATCACAATATAGCACAAGGACAATTCACTCACTGTCCTTACAGGTCCCTGGAAACAAGGACTTGCAGAGTGAAAGAAACTGACACTGTCCCTACCTACAGTTTTCTGTCCCTAGAATAAATGTTTTTTTTAAGCACAATATAGCACAAGGAGAATTCACTCACTGTCCTTCCAGGTCCCTGGAAACAAGGACTTGCAGAGTGAAATAAACTGACACTCTCCCTACCTACAGTTTTCTGTCCCTAGAATAAATGTTTTTTTAAGCACAATATAGCACAAGGACAATTCACTCACTGTCCTTACAGGTCCCTGGAAACAAGGACTTGCAGAGTGAAAGAAAAAAACACTCTCCCTACCTACAGTTTTCTGTCCCTAGAATAAATGTTTTTTTTAATCACAATATAGCACAAGGACAATTCACTCACTGTCCTTCCAGGTCCCTGGAAACAAGGACTTGCAGAGTGAAATAAACTGACACTCTCCCTACCTACAGTTTTCTGTCCCTAGAATAAATGTTTTTTTTAAGCACAATATAGCACAAGGACAATTCACTCACTGTCCTTACAGGTCCCTGGAAACAAGGACTTGCAGAGTGAAAGAAAAAAAACACTCTCCCTACCTACAGTTTTCTGTCCCTAGAAAAAATGTTTTTTTTAATCACAATATAGCACAAGGACAATTCACTCACTGTCCTTCCAGGTCCCTGGAAACAAGGACTTGCAGAGTGAAATAAACTGACACTCTCCCTACCTACAGTTTTCTGTCCCTAGAATAAATGTTTTTTTTAAGCACAATATAGCACAAGGACAATTCACTCACTGTCCTTACAGGTCCCTGGAAACAAGGACTTGCAGAGTGAAAGAAAAAAAACACTCTCCCTACCTACAGTTTTCTGTCCCTAGAAAAAATGTTTTTTTTAATCACAATATAGCACAAGGACAATTCACTCACTGTCCTTACAGGTCCCTGGAAACAAGGACTTGCAGAGTGAAAGAAAAAAAACACTCTCCCTACCTACAGTTTTCTGTCCCTAGAAAAAATGTTTTTTTTAATCACAATATAGCACAAGGACAATTCACTCACTGTCCTTACAGGTCCCTGGAAACAAGGACTTGCAGAGTGAAAGAAACTGACACTGTCCCTACCTACAGTTTTCTGTCCCTAGAATAAATGTTTTTTTTAAGCACAATATAGCACAAGGAGAATTCACTCACTGTCCTTCCAGGTCCCTGGAAACAAGGACTTGCAGAGTGAAATAAACTGACACTCTCCCTACCTACAGTTTTCTGTCCCTAGAATAAATGTTTTTTTTAAGCACAATATAGCACAAGGACAATTCACTCACTGTCCTTACAGGTCCCTGGAAACAAGCACTTGCAGAGTGAAATAAACTGACACTCTCCCTACCTACAGTTTTCTGTCCCTAGAATAAATGTTTTTTTTAAGCACAATATAGCACAAGGAGAATTCACTCACTGTCCTTCCAGGTCCCTGGAAACAAGGACTTGCAGAGTGAAATAAACTGACACTCTCCCTACCTACAGTTTTCTGTCCCTAGAATAAATGTTTTTTTTAAGCACAATATAGCACAAGGACAATTCACTCACTGTCCTTACAGGTCCCTGGAAACAAGGACTTGCAGAGTGAAAGAAAAAAAACACTCTCCCTACCTACAGTTTTCTGTCCCTAGAAAAAATGTTTTTTTTAATCACAATATAGCACAAGGACAATTCACTCACTGTCCTTACAGGTCCCTGGAAACAAGGACTTGCAGAGTGAAAGAAAAAAAACACTCTCCCTACCTACAGTTTTCTGTCCCTAGAAAAAATGTTTTTTTTAATCACAATATAGCACAAGGACAATTCACTCACTGTCCTTACAGGTCCCTGGAAACAAGGACTTGCAGAGTGAAAGAAACTGACACTGTCCCTACCTACAGTTTTCTGTCCCTAGAATAAATGTTTTTTTTAAGCACAATATAGCACAAGGAGAATTCACTCACTGTCCTTCCAGGTCCCTGGAAACAAGGACTTGCAGAGTGAAATAAACTGACACTCTCCCTACCTACAGTTTTCTGTCCCTAGAATAAATGTTTTTTTTAAGCACAATATAGCACAAGGACAATTCACTCACTGTCCTTCCAGGTCCCTGGAAACAAGGACTTGCAGAGTGAAATAAACTGACACTCTCCCTACCTACAGTTTTCTGTCCCTAGAATAAATGTTTTTTTTAAGCACAATATAGCACAAGGACAATTCACTCACTGTCCTTACAGGTCCCTGGAAACAAGGACTTGCAGAGTGAAAGAAAAAAAACACTCTCCCTACCTACAGTTTTCTGTCCCTAGAAAAAATGTTTTTTTTAATCACAATATAGCACAAGGACAATTCACTCACTGTCCTTCCAGGTCCCTGGAAACAAGGACTTGCAGAGTGAAATAAACTGACACTCTCCCTACCTACAGTTTTCTGTCCCTAGAATAAATGTTTTTTTTAAGCACAATATAGCACAAGGACAATTCACTCACTGTCCTTACAGGTCCCTGGAAACAAGGACTTGCAGAGTGAAATAAACTGACACTCTCCCTACCTACAGTTTTCTGTCCCTAGAATAAATGTTTTTTTTAAGCACAATATAGCACAAGGAGAATTCACTCACTGTCCTTCCAGGTCCCTGGAAACAAGGACTTGCAGAGTGAAATAAACTGACACTCTCCCTACCTACAGTTTTCTGTCCCTAGAATAAATGTTTTTTTTAAGCACAATATAGCACAAGGACAATTCACTCACTGTCCTTACAGGTCCCTGGAAACAAGGACTTGCAGAGTGAAAGAAAAAAAACACTCTCCCTACCTACAGTTTTCTGTCCCTAGAAAAAATGTTTTTTTTAATCACAATATAGCACAAGGACAATTCACTCACTGTCCTTACAGGTCCCTGGAAACAAGGACTTGCAGAGTGAAAGAAAAAAAACACTCTCCCTACCTACAGTTTTCTGTCCCTAGAAAAAATGTTTTTTTTAATCACAATATAGCACAAGGACAATTCACTCACTGTCCTTACAGGTCCCTGGAAACAAGGACTTGCAGAGTGAAAGAAACTGACACTGTCCCTACCTACAGTTTTCTGTCCCTAGAATAAATGTTTTTTTTAAGCACAATATAGCACAAGGAGAATTCACTCACTGTCCTTCCAGGTCCCTGGAAACAAGGACTTGCAGAGTGAAATAAACTGACACTCTCCCTACCTACAGTTTTCTGTCCCTAGAATAAATGTTTTTTTTAAGCACAATATAGCACAAGGACAATTCACTCACTGTCCTTACAGGTCCCTGGAAACAAGGACTTGCAGAGTGAAAGAAACTGACACTCTCCCTACCTACAGTTTTCTGTCCCTAGAATAAATGTTTTTTTAAGCACAATATAGCACAAGGACAATTCACTCACTGTCCTTCCAGGTCCCTGGAAACAAGGACTTGCAGAGTGAAAGAAACTGACACTGTCCCTACCTACAGTTTTCTGTCCCTAGAATAAATGTTTTTTTTAAGCACACTATAGCACAAGCACAAAACACACTGACACTCTCCCTACCTATCCTTCTCTTTCCCTAAACTAAAGGAATCCAGGTTAAGCAAGAAAGAAATAACAGTCACTGTCCCTGCCTATGCTGCTCTATCCCTGCTCCGGAACACACTACACTAGGCCGCCGTGCTGGCGGCCTTTTATAGTGTGGGGCGTGTACTAAACACCCTCAGCAATAATTGGCCACAGGCATCCTGCCTGTGGCCAATCATTGCTCTCCTCGCTGCCGGCGCTGTGATTGGCCAAGCATGCGGGGTCACAGTGCATGCTTGGCCAATCACAGCGCCTGGATGACACTGCGATGGCGTAGTGCATTGTGGGCCGTTCGCGTCACTCGAATTTGGCGCGAACGGCCCAAATCGTTCGATCTTCGTCGAACGATCGAACAGCCGATGTTCGAGTCGAACGTATGTTCGACTCGAACACGAAGCTCATCCCTAGTATGTATGGACACAGCACAGTGCCTCTTCTCTTGTTCTGTATTCTGGGTGTAATGCTCAGTATTGTGTTCTCTTTCTGTATGTATGGACACAGCACAGTGCCTCTTCTCTTGTTCTGTATGCTGGGTGTAATTCGAAATATTGTGTTCTCTTTCTGTATGTATGTATGTATGTATGTATGTATGGACACAGCACAATGCCTCTTCTCTTGTTCTGTATGTTGGGTATAATTATCAGTATGTTATCCTTATTATTTGTTTCTATTCTGTATGTATGTATGCACAAACACTGCACAGTACCACTTCTCTTGTTCTATATGCTGGGTGTAATTCTCAGTATTTGTTATACTGAGTTTCGGTCCTTATTCTGTATGTATGTATAGCCCCTGCACAGTACCTCTTCTCTTGTTCTGTATGCTGGGTGCAATTCTCAGTATGTTATTCTTATTTGTTTCTATTCTGTGTGTATGGCCCCTGCACAGTACCACTTCTCTTGTTCTGTATGCTGGGTGTATTTCTCAGTATCTGTTCTTATTCTGTTAGGCCAGCCATAGATGGTTCGAATCTCGGCAGGTTCAGCAGGAGCCAGCCGAGATTCGAACCGTGTGTGGGCAGGCTGAATGTACCAAGTTCATAGGTGTGCGCAGCCTTTGGCATTAGGGTGTGCACCCCCAAAGCTCAAACACACTCTATCAATCACTCACAATGTTCATTCAGAAAGGGAAGGGGACAGTAAATGGCATATTTATTGGCCCCTTCCCACAATCATGCTTAAACATCCACAACAACAACCGGTGGGAGAGGGGGGAAGCCGGCAGTGCTGTGGGGGGAAGGAGGGGGAGCCAGGTCAGTAGGGGGAATCTGTTCTGCACAGAGTGATTATGGTGTGCCTGGGTACACCTGGCACACCCTGTGCGCACGCCTATGACCAAGTTGATTGATCAATTAACTTGGGTACAACCAGCTGCAATAGTTGCTAGCAATAATCACTGTCTTCTCGCGGTGGGGACGGCTTCCCCTGCCATCCCCACCAATTGTGCACCAATCGAGCAGATAATTGCTTGGCAGGAGGTATTCACCTGTCAGTACCGTCTGTGTTGATGGAGAAATCGTGGTTGCAGGAAAGAAATTTGCACCATCTATGACCTGCCTAAATATACACATTAGCACTTCTGATCCAGGAACTTAGAGGAAATCTTTCCAAAGAGAAGGGAGTCCCCTCTTGTTAGTGGTATAGTTGTCCCCATTGGAGTGCTCCTTGTCAAAGCAGCCATCTGCTTGCTAGCTGTGGTGTCCGGTGGCTGTGTTCAAAATGGGAAGGGTCAGGTCCAATATCACAGCTAGTGTTACATAGGAGGAGATAAGATAAAGTCCTTTATGTACTATGTCCCATCAGGAACTGAATAATGTAAAAAAAAAATTGTAATAATTTTTTTTTAAGCTAAACTATTTGATTGTTTCAGGTGCAATCTGCGTCTTGATATGTAGGGATTACATAATCTTCAAATCTTCAGTATAGGAGCAGATGGGTATGCTTAATTTGAGTTGTGCGGTATAGATTTGAAAGGATTCTGGCCAAGTTTTATCTTTCCGAATTTTGAATAATGTCTAGCTAGGAGCAATTAATGAAAAAAGCTAACTAGCTAAAAATCAATATGGATGCCCATCAATTAAAATCAGTCTCAGGGGGAATCTTCTCTTTTGACTGATAAGTTTTTTTTGTTTTATATAATTTTTTATATTTTACTGACCTAATTCTTCTCACTATTTTATTAAGGCTGGGTTCACACTGCCGTGCAAAGCGGCTCACAGCAGGGGTCTTGTGCGTCCCTGTTCATCGGTTCAGGTCCGATTTCAGTCTAAATTTTTGGCTGAATTCAGACCCGAAACGGACTAGAAGATGCACAGGACTTCTCTGAAATTCACTCCGCAGCCGTCCCCAGAGCTGTGTGAACCAGCTACATTGAGAGCCAGTCAATGTCTCCTGACATGCGAATTGGATGCGGAAAAATCCACATCCCATTCGCAATAGTGTGAACCCAGCCTTAAATAGGTAGAATGTGTGCATTCTCAATGCAATCCTTACAAATATGAAAGCTGATATCGGCGCTGCAACCACTGATCAACAACAGTTTTCCAACAATCTTGTTTGATAGGAAGTTGATGGTTAGATCCCTGCTGAACCAGCCCAATTTCAATACATCTATGGCCAGGTTAAATCACTGACCCTGGGCAAGCATTTAGCAAGCAAAATAAAAGTGAAGGGGGAAATTCTCAACTGTATACATGTTCCAGGTCATTAAACTTGAAAAAAATGGTCAGGATAGTAAAATTAATTGTACAGTACAGAACACAGGCTGATAACTTTGGCTGATGCGTTTAGGTGACTGGGCACTGACAAAAATTTTAAGGACACGCCCCTGGGCATCCCCCTATAACCCTGCCTCACTCCATAAGTCCTTCGTTTTTTTGCTAGTGTTCTGAGGTGATGAACCTCTCCTCCCTTGTGGAGATAGAGGTCCACTCTGATGCCGCGTACACACGACCGCTTTTCTCGACGAGAAAAACTGCATTTATTTTTTTCGCCGAGAAAAACGATCGTCTGTGGGCTTTATGTCGTTTTTCTCGTTGAGAAAAACGGCAGAAAAAACGACGAGAAAAATTAGAACATGTTCTAAATTTTCTCATCGTTTTTTCCATCATTTTTTTCCGCGGCAGTTTTCCCATAGGGAGACACTGCCGCGGAGCCCACAGACGGTCGTTTTTCTCGTCAGGAGAAAAAATGACGGGAAAAACGACCGTGTGTAGGGAACCCTTGGAACCGAAGCGGTTCCCTCGTTTTTCCTGTCATTATTCACGGCGGATTTTTAACCGCCGTGAATAATGATCGTGTGTACGCGGCATTAGCCTTACTAGTTTATTATTTTACTTCAGATTCTTCTATTAGCTTTTTGCTGTCTTCTAATACAACAATAGAATCAGTTCATCTGGATTGGTACAACCTTGGTAAAACCTTGGGAGCTGTACCCAGACCCCACACTGTGTGGACAGCCTGTAATGTTGCTTCAGACACTGGATCCTGCATGGGCCCTTACCTCAGCCCTTTGAACAATGAGTAGTTAGCCACAGGGTGCTATATAGGTCCAGAGCCATGGTTCTTCCCTATGGAACCCAGACCCTGAAGTCATCCTCCAGGGGTATGCCCACCATAACAGGACCAGCAACATGGACAGGTGAGACCATGTCACCCAGTATCTCTTACTGTAACTGTAGTCCCACAGGAAGTATGAGACAGATTATCTCCATTACTTGCTTTATACTATTTATGTGTATCCTGATGGTCCAAATCATTAAATCAAAAAATATTTTATCAGTTTCGCAGTCAGGTTAAAGTGGAGCTCCCCTGAAAAAAAAATATTAAAAGCCAGCAGCTACAAATACTGCAGCTGCTGACTTTTAATTTTAGGACACTTACCTGTCCTGGAGTCCAGCGACGTCAGCAGCAGAAGATGAGCAATCGCTCGTCACTCTGCTGCCCCCACCGCCATCCTCAGTGAGTAAAAAACCAGGCAGTGAAGCCTTGCGGCTTCACTGCCTGGTTCCCTAGGGCGCATGCGCGAGTCGCGCTGCGCCGTTCTGACTGGTCCCCGTTGTGTTCTGGGAGCCGAGTGTTTCCCAGAACACAACGGGTATTCCGCGGGAAGTGACGTGCTTCCCGCAGAATACCTGCAGAGAGGACTCCCGGAAGTGGGTGCAAATACCTGTCTTAGACAGGTATCTGCACCCCCTCCCCCCTGAAAGGTGCCAAATGTGACACCGGTGGGGGGAGGGTTCCGATGAGCGGAAGTTCCACTTTAGGGTGGAGCTCCGCTTTAATAACATTGTTACAAATTATTTTAGCCTTTTGATATTTTCTCAGTATTTGAGTTAATTAAAGAAAATTATTTAAATTTAAATATATTCCTTGGTAGTCATATGGGATACAAATACACTGTGTGCAGTAGCGGTGATGTCATCATCAAAACAGATACTGTACCTTGAAAAATAAACTTATTATCATTATACAGTATTTATATAGCGCCAACAGTTTACGCAGCGCTTTACAATATAAAAGGGAGACAATACAGTTATAATACAATAAAGTACAAGAGGATTATTGATGGTGTCTTTTTAAACGAGCATCCTTCCTCTGCTGCTACCTTCTGGTTTAAACTGACTAACAGACATCTGTCACGTAGCTGTGCATATTCAATACTTTCACTGTGTAATAAGGGCAGTCTGGCCAAGCAATCTTCTTAAAAGGAGTACATATCTATTAATGAAACTCTGTTTTATTTCTCTTGCCCTGGAGACAACTGGACAGGGTTAATCGTTGTTACCAGTCATGATCCCGCTAATTAGTGTGCGCAAAGGTGATCTCAAGAGAGAGACTACCACCAGGGTACTAGTAAAGGGGATTACCACTTAAATATGATTTATTTTTATTACAGTTTTACATGAAAAATTCATGCACAGCAAGAAGAATATGAAGAAAGGTTCAGCATTGTAGTGTATATATATATATATATGCGATACATATGAACATTTAGTGACTTATTGCCTGTGTTTGTGACCTGTGTTTGCATGACACCTTCTGCAGATTGAAAGTCCATTGCATTTTGAAAATGGTGTGGGAAACGCGCATTGGAACTCAGGTTTCCGGCACCGCATTCTGGTGTGATCTTTCCATTAAAGTGGAACTTTTGTGTACACGTAAAAGTTTGCCAGAAGGAAGGTTTCTTTATCGCAGAAGAGACATATTATGTCTCCTCTACAATGAAGGCTTCTTACCTACCTTGCAAACTTCTTAATCTGTACACTAAGCTGCACATGTGTAGCTCAGTGTACAGTTCTGGCATCTATCGGGTGCTGGGATAAATTATCTTTCAAGCACATGTGTGGACGTTACATCAACCCAGTCAGGCCATTTAACCACTTGACAACTGGGCACTTAAACCCCCTTCCTAACCAGACGAATTTTCAGCTTTCGGTGCTCTCACATTTTGAATGACAATTACTCAGTCATACAACACTGTACCCATATGAAATTTTTGTCCTTTTTTTCACACAAATAGAGCTTTCTTTTGGTGGTATTTAATCACTGTTGGGTTTTTTATTTTTTGCGCTATAAGAGAAAAAAGACTGAAAATTTTGTAAAAAAATGAATTTTTCTTTGTTTCCGTTATAACATTTTGCAAATTAGTATTTTTTCTTCATACATTTTGGCCAAAATTTATACTGCTACATATCTTTGATAAAAATAAGTACAAATTGGTGGATATTTTTTGGTCTTTGTGAAAGTTATAGAGTCCAAAAGCTATGGTGCCAATATCTGAAAATTGATCACACATGAAGTACTGACGGCCGATCTCATTTCTTGAGACCCTAACATGCCAGAAAAGTACAAATACCCCCCAAATGACCCCTTTTTGGAAAGAAGACATTCCAAGGTATTTAGAAAGAGTCATTGTGAGTTTTTTGAAGTTGTCATTTTTTCCCACAATTCTTTGCAAAAATCAAGATTTTTTTTTCTTTTTTTTTTTTTCCACAAAATTGTCATATTAGCAGGTTATTTCTCACACACAGCATATGCATACCACAAATTACACCCCAAAACACATTCTGCTATTCCTCCCGAGTATGGCGATACCACATGTGTGAGACTTTTACACAGCGTGGCCACATACAGAGGCCCAACATGCAGGGAGCACCTCCAGGCGTTCTGGAGCACCCAGGCCAATTCTGACATTTCTCTCCTACATGTAAAAATCATCATTTATTTGCTATAAAATTACATAGAACCCCAAAACATTATATATTTTTTTTTAGCAAAGACCTTAAAGAATATAATGGTGGTCATTGCAACTTTTTATCTTGCACGGTATTTGCGCAGAAATTTTTCTAACGCGTTTTTTACGGCAAAAAACTGTTTTGTGCCTAAAAGAAAAAAAAAACAGTAAAGTTAGCCCAGTGTTTTTGCATAATGTGAAAGATGAAGTTACGCCGAGTAAATAGATACCTAACATGTCACCCTTCAAAATTGCACACGCTCGTGGAATGGCGCCAAACTTCGCTACTTAAAAATCCCCATAGGCAATGCTTTAAATATTTTTACTGGTTATATGTTTTGAGTTACAGAGGAGGTCTAGGGCCAAAATTATTGCTCTCGCTCTAACGTTCGCAACGATACCTCACATGTGTGGCTTGAACACCGTTTTCATATGTGGGCGGGGCTTACGTATGCGTTCACTTCTGCATGCGAGCTCGCGGGGGCAGGGGCGCTTTAAAAAAAAATATATATTTTATTGTTCATTTTACTTTATTTATTTTAGTTTGACATGTTTTTCCGCCCCAAATTTTTTTTTTTAGCACTTTTATTCCTATTACAAGGAATGTAAACATCCCTTGTAATAGGAATATGGCATGACAGGTCCTCTTTACAGTGAGATATGGGGGGGGGGGTGTCAATAAGACCCCACATCTCACCTCTAGGCTGGGAAGCCTAAAAAAAAAACAAAAAAAAACCAATCTTGGCTTTGATCGTAGCGGTGAGTCGGTAGAAGCACCGGAGGGCAGCGGGAGGGGGGGGGCATCCCCTCTCACCTTCCGTAAGAGCGATCAAGCGGTGGAACAGCCGCTATGATTGTTCTTATGGTGTAGGGAATCGCCAGCTGAAAAAGCGAATATCTGAATGATGCCTGTAGCTGCTCCCATCATTCAGATATCTCCGCACAAAGTCAAGGACGTCATATGACGGCCGGCGGGCGGGCGGGAAGTGGTTATTGCAGAGTATTGCCGGGTATTGAGGAGTATTGCCGGGTATTGAGGAGTATTGCCGGGTATTGAGGAGTATTGCCGGGTATTGAGGAGTATTGACGAGTATTGCCGGGTATTGTGGAGTATTGCAGGGTATTGTGGAGTATTGCAGGGTATTGTGGAGTATTGCAGGGTATTGTGGAGTATTGCAGGGTATTGTGGAGTATTGCCGGGTATTGTGGAGTATTGCCGGGTATTGTGGAGTATTGCCGGGTATTGCCGGGTATTGTGGAGTATTGCCGGGTATTGTGGAGTATTGCCGGGTATTGTGGAGTATTGCTGGGTATTGTGGAGTATTGCCGGGTATTGTGGAGTATTGCCGGGTATTGTGGAGTATTGCTGGGTATTGTGGAGTATTGCCGGGTATTGTGGAGTATTGCTGGGTATTGTGGAGTATTGCGGAGTATGGCAGGGTATGGGCAGGGTATTGCACAGTATGGGCAGGGTATTGCACAGGGTATTGCAGAGTATGGGCAGGGTATTGCACAGGGTGTATTGCAGAGTATTGCACAGGGTGTATTGCAGAGTATTGGCAGGGTGTATTGCAGAGTATTGGCAGGGTGTATTGCAGAGTATTGCACAGGGTATTGCAGAGTATTGGCAGGGTGTATTGCAGAGTATTGCACAGGGTACTGCAGAGTATTGGCAGGGTGTATTGCAGAGTATTGCACAGGGTATTGCAGAGTATTGACAGGGTGTATTGCAGAGTATTGCACAGGGTATTGCAGAGTATTGCACAGGGTATTGCAGAGTATTGCACAGGGTATTGCAGAGTATTGCACAGGGTGTATTGCAGAGTATTGCACAGGGTGTATTGCAGAGTATTGCACAGGGTGTATTGCAGAGTATTGGCAGAGTATTGCACAGGGATGGCTGAGCAGGGATGGATGGATTGCTGGATCTGTGACTGCAATTGTCACAGATCCAGCCCACAGCTGACATGGGGGAGGGAGCGGACATGATCCGCTCCCTCCCCTCTCCTCTCACACTGTACCGATCGGTACAGAGAGGGGAGGGAGGAACCGGCGTCATCAAATGACGCCGGTCTGTTTACAAGTGATCGCTCCGTCATTTGACGGAGCGATCACGTGGTAAACGGCCGCGATTAGCGGCCATCTACCGTGATCCGTGATGCGCCGGGTCTTCCGGACCCGGCGGTCACGGACATATCCTGGAGCGCGCCCCTGGGGGCGCGCGGGAGCAAGATTCTGTGAGGACGTCCCTGGGACGTCCACTCAGGATAACTCGACCGCGCTGTGGACGTCTTTTGTACATGGCGCGGTCGGGAAGTGGTTAAGCTGGCCAAAAATCCTGAAACTGGAAGAAGCCAGCGAGACAATGTTGGCTTCGCTTAGGGCAGGAGTCTCCAAACGATGGCCCTCCAGTTATTCAGGAACTACAATTTCCATCATACCTAGTCATGTTTGTGAATGAGTTTTACAGTGCCTTATGGGACGTGTAGTTCCGCAACAGCTGGAGGGCCGTAGTTTGGAGATCCCTGGCTTAGGAAATGTGCAGACATCACATGGCTGGAGGGGAGGAGAGTATAATTCTGCTTTAATGCACAAAAAATATAAATAAAATGGTAACAATTATCTTCAGTGTGAACTAGTGTATTTTTTGTAAAAATGTTATACCTGTATTATAAAGAAAATTGATATGCAGATAAATAAAAGGGAAGAAAGTTTGTACACTAATAGTTTGGAAGGGTAGTAAAGGTGGAACAAGATAGAGAGAGGGGGAGGGGGAAGAGGATAAAGAAAAAGAAATGAGAATGAGGGGGGGGAAATAGGTGGATTACCACTTTAAAAGGACACATGAATCATAATTGTTTATGAACTAACATTGCATCTCCATCTGCTGGTGAAATCTTTTATTGCCGCTCTATGGACATCAGTAGAGTTGGGGAAAAAAAAATGTTAATAAACTATTTTTTTTATAGTGAATTGTAGTTCCCCAATTCCCATGAATACATTCATGCAGATTTGTATGATCTGCCAAGAATCATGAATTCATTTAAACAGGATGCAAGGATTTCATGATTCTCAGTGGATCATTTGAGTTACTATACACCTATTATAAGCAGATTTTTAAAAATGTATTTTGCTGCTACGATTAGATCCTTTCTGTCTGCTGATTTCAGCAGTTTGCAAATTGGTTACTAAACTTTAGTCACAAATTATAAAAACAGCAGCAGGATGGGGGTCTGATGCTTGCAAGACTATTGCAGGAAGATCAGAATCAATTCCTACTACCAAGAAGGATCAGCGTAGCATAGCATAGGTTATGCAGATCTAAACCTAACTGGATGACATTTAGTTTGCTAAAGCACTGTTTATCATAGGTACTTACTGTATATACAGGGGCGTAACTAGAAATCACAGGGCCCCATAGCAAAATGTTGTATGGGCCCCCCCCCTGCAAACAGCCCCCCCCCCCACAGCCACTCTAGTGTCAATGCAGTGTGACCTGTGCCCCATACAGCGTGACCTGTGCCCAATGCAGCGTGACCTGTGCCCAATGCAGCGTGACATGTGCCCAATACAGCGTGACCTGTGCCCCATACAGCGTGACCTGTGCCCCATACAGCGTGACCTGTGCCCCATACAGCGTGACCTGTGCCCCATACAGCGTGACCTGTGCCCCATACAGCGTGACCTGTGCCCCATACAGCGTGACCTGTGTCCCATACAGCGTGAGCTGTGCTTAATGCAGCGTGACCTGTGTCCCATACAGCGTGACCTGTGTCCCATACAGCGTGACCTGTGTCCCATACAGCGTGACCTGTGCCCCATACAGCGTGACCTGTGCCCCATACAGCGTGACCTGTGCCCCATACAGCGTGACCTGTGTCCAATACAGCGTAACCTGTGCCCCATACAGTGTGACCTGCGCTTAATGCAGCGTGACCTGTGTCCCATACAGCGTGACCTGTGTCCAATACAGCGTAACCTGTGCCCCATACAGCGTGACATGTGCCAGATACAGCGTGGCCTGCCTGTGCCAAATACAGCGTTGCCTGTGCCCAATACAGCCTGGCCTGCCTATGCCCAATACAGCCTCACCTGTGCAGAGGAAGAGGCAAGCCGCCTGGATCAGCAGAGAGCAGGATTGCTGTAATAGCTTTATTTGAATTTCCCGTCTTCCCGGGGCTTATCATCACATATCCCTACCTCTTGGCCCAACGCCTTTGATGACGTCACACGTCCCGCATTGGACTGGCGTTCTGTCTATCAAAGGTGAGACTATGTGACGTGAGCCCTGGGAACACTGGAAGTTCTAATGAAAGCTATTACAGCAGGCAATCCCGCTCTCTGCTGATACGGACAGCTCGCCTCTTCCTCTCCTCTCTCTTCCCCTGGCTGGGAGACTGTGCCGGCAGTGCTCACCCCCCCCCCACTCTGAAGCAGCCCCATGCTCGCCAACAGCCATTTTCCACGTGCGAGTGGAAAATTTGAGGACTGCTCATCCTCACCGGGCCCCACTCGGCTGTGGGCCCCATAGCGCCCGCGTGGGTCGCTATGGTGGTAGTTCCGCCACTGTGTATATAGCACCATCAATTTATGCAGCATTTTAAACATTTATTATACATTCACATTAGTCTCTGCCTTCAAGGAGCTCACAATCTAAGGTCTCTAACTTACATTCATACATGTATGTTAGGGCCAATTTAGACAGGAGGCAATTGACCTACCAGCATGTGTTTGGAGTGTTGAAAGAAACTTGAGCACCCGGAAGAATCCCACACAAGCACAGGGAGAACATCCAAACTCCACATAGCTAGTAGTGTGGTTGAGATTTGAACCAGCAATCCTAGTGCTGCTAACCACTTATCTATCCACTATGCTGCCATGGACGTCCGCTGAACTTTTTTCGGGGGGGGGGGGCATCATTTTAAGGTCATCCATGCTCGGTCCCTTTTTGTCAAGGTCATGAAGGGGAGGGGCTTAGTCATTATCACATAAAGCACAGGCATGCAAAGGTTTGAGAAACCTGATGCAACTATCAAGCAACTAGCAACTTTGAATAACAATATCATAAAAAAAAGTTGAGTCCTCCCCCCCCTCCCCCAGGAAATAACAACCCCCAGGATCTGTGCCAGTTTCTGCAATAACAATCCCCAGCTTTGCTGTCAGTTTCCGCAATATAAATCGCCAGCATTGGTGTCAGTAGCAACAATAATAACCCCCACATCGGTGCAGATTTCTAGAATAAAAACTTCAGCATCTGTACCAGTATACATAATAATGTCCCTCAGCACTGGTGTCAGTTTCCGCACTAAAAACTCCCAGCATTTGGTGTAATTTTCTGCAATAATTGCCCCCTGCATAGATGGGAGGATATCAGGTTAGACACTTCCCAATGCCTCAGTCCCCAGGAACAGTAATGGATAATGGCCAACAGGCCCTCTTACCAGACCTGGTGAAACCACAACAGTGATCCCTCTGGCTGGACGTTCGCTCACTCTGGGTTGCCCAGGGTGACTCTAGTCAGTAGTGTAGCATGCCTGCACCCTGGCAGTGGCTCAGTCGTTCTCCCTCTCTGGTGGTGCAGTTACAGCGCACACACTGGGGCCACCACTCTTCAGGGACTACATTTCCCATGATGCCCCCAGAGTTACATAGTTACATAGTTAGTCAGGTTGAAAAAAGACAAAGTCCATCCAGTTCAACCATAAAAAAAATAACTAAAATAAAATTAAAAAAAAATATCGTGCAATCCCATATACCCAATTCTATACCCACAGTTGATCCAGAGGAAGGCAAAAAACCCCAGCAGAGCACGATCCAATTTGCTACAGCAGGGGAAAAAATTCCTTCCTGATCCCCCGAGAGGCAATCGGATTTACCCTGGATCAACTTTACCTAGAACTGTTAGTACTCAGTTATATTATGTACATTTAGGAAAGTATCCAGGCCTTTCTTAAAGCAATCTACTGAGCTGGCCAGAACCACCTCTGCAGGGAGTCTGTTCCACATTTTCACAGCTCTTACTGTGAAGAAACCTTTCCGCATTTGGAGATGAAATCTTTTTTCTTCTAGACGTAAAGAGTGCCCCCTTGTTCTCTGTGTTGACCGTAAAGTGAATAACTCATCACCAAGTTCACTATATGGACCCCTTATATATTTGTACATGTTAATCATATCCCCCCTTATTCTCCTCTTCTCAAGAGTGAATAAATTCAGTTCCTCTAATCTTTCTTCATAGCTGAGCTCCTCCATGCCTCTTATCAGTTTGGTTGCCCTTCTCTGCACTTTCTCCAGTTCCCCGATATGCTTTTTGAGAACTGGGGCCCAAAACGGAACTGCATATTCCCGATGAGGTCTTACTAATGATTTGTACAGGGGCAAAATGATATCTCTCTCTCTGGAGACCATACCTCTCTTAATACAAGAAAGGACTTTGCTCGCTTTGGAAACCACAGCTTGGCATTGCATGCCATTATTGAGCTTATGATCTACCAAAACCCCCAGATCCTTCTCCACTATGGATCCCCCCAGTTGTATCCCCCCTAGTATGTATGATGCATTCATATTCTTAGCCCCCAAGTGCATAACTTTACATTTATCAACATTAAACCTCATCTGCCACATAGTCGCCCAATTAGACAGGGCATTGAGGTCGGCTTGTAAATTGGAGACATCTTGTAAGGACGTTATTCCACTGCATAGCTTGGTGTCATCTGCAAAGACAGAAATGTTACTTTTGATCTCAGACCCAATATCATTTATAAAGATATTAAAAAGTAAGGGTCCCAGCACTGAACCTTGGGGTACACCACTGATAACCTTAGACCATTCAGAGTAAGAATCATTAACTACTACTCTCTGAATTCTGTCTTTTAGCCAGTTTTCTATCCATTTACAAACTGATATTTCCAATCCTGTAGACTTTACCTTACACATGAGCCGTGTGTGGGGAACTGTATCAAATGCTTTTGCAAAATCCAAGTATACCACGTCCACAGCCACGCCTCTGTCCAAGGTTTTACTTACCTCTTCATAAAAAGAAATCAGGTTTGTCTGACAACTTCTGTCTTTCATGAATCCATGCTGTCTGTTGCTTAAATAGTTTTTTTCCAGCAAGAACTCATCTATGTGGTCTTTTATTAATCTCTCCAGTATCTTCCCAACTATGGAAGTTAAACTAACAGGTCTATAGTTACTTGGTAAAGACTTTGTTCCCTTTTTAAATATAGGCACCACATTGGCCCTGCGCCAATCCAGTGGTACTATTCCTGTCATTAATGAGTCCCTAAAAATTAGATACAATGGCTTTGAAATTACAGAGCTCAATTCTTTTAGGCCCTCTGCTGGCCAATCTTCTGATTGGCCCTCTGCTGGTCAATCATGGGGAGGAAAACATCGGGCAGGAAGCGGGGCGGCGAATCCAATTAGTCGCTCTCTCTCTCTCACTCTCTCTTCTAGCTTCAGCTAACAGAAAGGGGAGGGGGGATCGGGGGAGATATAAAGACAGCCCGCAGCTCTCCTCTCCCTGTCACAGTGCCGCTGCTCCATTTACCAGAGAACTCGGCAGCGGTACTGTACCGGGTAGAGGAGAGCTGCGGGCTGTCTGTATATCTCCCCCGATCGCCCCACTCCCCTTTTCTGTCAGCCGTAGAGAGAGAGAGAGAGCGGTTCTAATTGAATTTGCCGTGCCGCCGCCCCCCTTCCTGCCCGCTGTTTTCCTCCCCATGATTGGCCACAGCAGAATCATGGCTGTAGGGGGGGGCGGCTTGACAGCTCATACTTAAACTGCTTCCTGGCCCCCCGCACCCACAAACCACAGCACTGCTAAGCTTTACTCCCCTGATGGTGGCCCTGCGTGCGGGAGTCGGGAGAAGGGCGCGGGTGCCGTTTTCTAGGGGGGGGGTGGCTTCTTTGCCGCCCCCTGGCCCAGTCCAAAACACAGCACTGGATTCCAGGGGGGCAATCGCCCCCCCCTTGCCCTATGGAGCGGACGCCCATGTATGCTGCCCCTCTTTTTTTAGCCTCTTACAGCAACTTCTTTTCTGCATGCACTCACTTCAGTGTCAACAGCATGCCATTGGTCTGGACAAGGTTTCTGATGGTGACAAAGGTGGACCAGGCCTGCATAATGTGTACCAGCACAGCCATTTACAGGGTTGCATGTGAAAGAGTGACAATACAGGAGCACAATTCTCTATGATAGGAAGTGCCTGAAAAAGAACCTTGATGGTTCGCTGCATATTATTTTTAAAGAAATCAATGTATTTAAAAGGATTATATATATATATATATATATATATATATATATATATATATATTTCAAATTAGTTCATTAAAAATTAGGCTTGGTTCTAATTGTAACGTAAAGTCTGGTCACAATCCCTAATCCCTTCTCTATCAAAACGCCCCCCAACCCCCCCACCAAATCCCCAACTTACCTGGATGCTTCTCCCTGGGGGCTTCTATTGAATTTCTAATTTAAAGGAGCCACCCACAGCTGTGGCACACTGGCACAAATGGGGTTACATTACCACCCTTATACTTAAAGGGGTTGTAAAGGTTTGTTTTTGATTTTCTAAATAGGTTCCTTAAAGCTAGTGCATTGTTGGTTCACTTTCCTTTTCCTTCAATTTCCCTTCTAAATGTTTTTTTTCTTTGTCTGAATTTCTCACTTCCTGTTCCTCCTCAGTAAGCTGTTCAGTAAGATGTTCTGGCTGACTCCACACCACTCAGATGATGGTGTGAAATTTAGTGAGGAGAAACAGGAAGTGAGAAATTTAGACAAAGAAAAAAAAATTTTAGAAGGTAAATAGAAGGAAAAGGTAAGTGAACCAACAATGCACTAGCTTAAAGGAACCTATTTAGAAAATAAAAAAATTAACCTTTACAACCCCTTTAAACCTTGACTTTTTCCAGTCCCTTAACAGTAAGTCCATACCTTGGTATGGTGGAAGATAAAAACAACGGGCACACCAGCCTTGCGCATTATCTTTGTGACAACTTTATTTAACAAAATAAAAACAGATGTGTACTTACAAACAGCATGATTTGACAAGCACATCAATGTCCACATTGATCAGGTTAACCGAACATATCCCAACCTTAAAAATACCCTCTGAATGGCTGCAAAACCTGTGCATTGCATCCATAATGCACTTATCACAGCTTCAATGCTCCTCAGGCTTCAGTGCCAAAAATGTAATAAATGCACATTTTTTTATTTTATGAAGGTGGGTGCGTTTACTACATTTTTACAAACAGTGGACTGTGCCTTTAACATGTTAATGCTTATATGAGATTTTATTGATTGGTTTTAGAATTTCGAATTTAAAGGGAAACCCTGTTTTCGAACATCAACTGTACAAAATAAGACATGAACATCAACCTTCTAAAATTTTGCGACAACCCAAAACAAGCATCAAATTTCAATTTTATTGTAGCCAGATGAAAGAATAATTGACAACATTTTTGGTGATGTCTTTTAGATTGAGTTATGTAATTCAATTGAAGCCTGTAGTCTACTTAAGGTAATAGTTTCTAAAATGTAAGCTTCAAAAGAATGGACTGATTCCTGCTGGACACACCCACTCTCATGTAAATAACAGTGATCATCGTTCTCCTATAATTGACCTGAAGCTCTCCTGGAATCCTCCTTCAGTATGAGAGGGAGGGAATTGGTGTTTAATATTCTCCTATAAAAATCCCACAGGGTGTGCAGCTCTGTCTTGCAGCTGGCACTGAAAGGTCAGGACTAGCAGGAACATTCATTTTAATCTATCCACATACATTGCAATTGCCAGAACATCTATCTGTGTGAGCTAGTGACATTAGGAGATGAAGATGGATATGTGAATGCAATGCTTTGCCTGCAACGTAAGTCCACTTTAAATCAATGCTCAATAATATTAGATTGTTCCATGGGTATCAAATAAATTGGTGCTCTGTATTTATTGTGCTGCTCTTTTTTTACAGAAAATCAACCCAAAAAGCTATCGTTCGTCCATTGAGTAAAATACCACAGGTCGCCATCGTGTTATTTAAATAGTAAATATGTAATTTCCCTTTGCTACGGTTGCCAGGGTTATGAATGACATGTCAGATAATAAAGTTTTTAGCATTTGGTCAGCAATGATTAAAATGTTTGAATATTTATCACCATGACTCACTAATTAGAAAGTCGAGCAGGGTATGCGTATTCTGCATGGTACTTGTCATCTGTTAACAAATAACTGCATAGCGTATATTTTGCAATGGCTAATTAGTCTGGTTCTAAAATGATTTAATTATACTGTTAATTTGGACGCCACTGTATTTTGTACATAGCTAAGCTTTAGTGTTTAACTAATTTTATTAGAGCTGTATTTTGAGATTATTGTGACAATTCTTGTAAATTTTAAGCCAGCAACAGGCATTTTAAATATGTGTTCTATTTTAATATTTCAGTATCACTTTAACAAGCACATCTTTTATATAAACTAGTAACAGTTCTTTCTTCTAGAAAGCCCTTGTATTTTGTTTTGTACTCAGGTTCTCTGATGATATTTGGTAGTTTTTATCTCATTTGTATTTCTTCGTGAGCGTTACACGTAAAAACATCACTAACACCTAAGAAATACTACTGTAAGAAGACCCAGTGGACCTAATTTTGGATGTTTTAGGATAAAACTATTATTGCCTAAGACTGAGCCCCTTACTTTGGAGCACCAGAAACATGCAAAATATCATTCTTTTTCTAAATTCCTTAAAACTGCATGTGATAGCCTAAATCCCATTATCCAGAAAGATCAGAAGTATGTTGTTACTGCTGTTTAATAAAGAAAACCTGTACCAACAGAATTGTGAAGGCTGCTATTGCTGACTCATTTCTAAATATTCTTGTTGCCCGGCTCTCTCTGACTTTAAAGCGGAACACCAGCCTAAAACAATCTTTATAATATACTTCCCCTTGTGTAACTTCCTTTTCATTATTTTAACATCTATCTAAAGTTTTCAACTTCAAAGGATATATTCACCTTTTGAATAAAATTTGCTAAGACCCCTTTTACACTGAGTGCCCGTGCTGTTAGCACTAAAGTGACGCTTGTTTTCGTGGCGCTTTAGCACTGTTTAAAGCGGAGTTCCACCCAAAAGTGGAACTTCCGCTCATCTTATTTCTCCCCCCCTCCGGTGCCACAATTGGCACCTTTCGGGGGGGACAGGATACCTGTCTTTGACAGGTATCCTTTCCCACTTCCGGGAGTCCCTGCCGCGGAGCTGTGACGTCACTGCGGGTCTCCCTCCTCCTCCCCCGGCTGCCGGGCCAATAGTAGAGAGGAGCGGGGCCTCGTGCATGTGCAGTAGGGTTCCCAGCGTGAAGCCGAAAGGCTACACTGCCGGGTTCCTGTACCCGCAATGGTGGCGGAACACCTGACAGCTGATGGAAACATCAGCTGCGGGTGCCGACATCGCTGGACTCCAGGACAGGTAAGTATCCTATTATTAAAAACCAGCAGATGTAGTATGTATAGCTCCTGGCTTTTAATGTGTTTTTTTTTTGGTGGTTAAAAACGCCTGTTTTACAGCGCTTTAAAAAGCACTTTTTAGGCGCTTTGAAAACGCTGCCTATTCATTCCAATGGGCAGGGCATTTTGGGAGCGCTAAGTACAGCGCTCCCAACCCGCCCCAAAGATGCTGCTTGCAGGACTTTTCAGAACGTTCCCGCAAGCGCACCGCCCCAGTGTGAAAAGCCACACTTGAATGAATGGGAGGCGGTTTTCAGGTGCTTTTCAGGTGCTTAACAGAGGCTATTTCCAGCACTAAAGCACCTGAAAAACACCCCAGTGTGAAAGGGGTCTAAGCGTTCAAGGGGCCCCAGTGGACTAAAAAACACTTTGCTGCTTAAACTGTTGCTTCATTCAAATGCCACACCTGTGTAGCAGCATCAGCAGCTAAACTCAGCGCTAATGCTACAAGGAGAGGAAGAGCGCACATCAGGCGTGCTAACTTTAAACAAGGGAAAGTGCTCAATCTTGTGAGGCAGGGAGCGATCCTGCAAGGTACGGTGCCTCCTATATTGTAGGCAGGAATTAGGGATTGCTCACAGTGGTTGGTTTTCAGCCACGCTGTGGGGGTGCCTTGAATGGCCTACAGGTGTGTCATTTAAGCTAAGCAACAGTTGTATAGGCTGCACTGTGAACCTTATTCAACAGGTGAACTTAGCCTTTAAAATGGAAAGAAAGAAAGAGGTCACATGTTTATCCTTGGTCTCTTCATTTTGCTCAATACTGGCCTGTAAGTGGTGTTGAGTGAAGCCAGAACATAACTGCAGTAAAGCTGGCCATAGATGGAAAAAAAATTCTTGGGAAAATAATGTTCTAAGAAAGTCTGTTCATTTTTCTAATCATTTGTGGGTTGAATCAGCATTGGTTTTCAACCACATTGGCTAGAAAATTCGAAGGAGCAGCATGTTGCATTTTTCTCAAATTAACAAATTTCTGCGTATGTGATTTTCGTTCTGTAAATTCCATTCATTCCAAAATTAAATGGTAAAAACAAACTAAATGTTTCAAACAACAAATAAATGTTTGAGAATATTCTGAGAATTTTCATTCAAAATTCTATCCATCTATGGGCAGCTTGACACACACTCCACAGTGACATTTAACAGACATCATACTTGTCTAAACTAATACACACAGCTTTACCTAAATGTGAACACTAAAGACAGTTAATGGCAACATATATATTTCTTATGGCACAGGTTACCTTTAAAACAACACACCATTCAGCTTTGCTAATCATCCATGCTACACTGGCACGATTGAAGCACTTCTGTAAAATCTAATGAACAATGGGAATTTTATGTGTTAGGGTGAACATGTTTACAGTCTTTCAAACTATAGAAAGTTCCCAGAAAATCCCGAATCCTCAGCCTTGTAGACTATTGATCAAACATGTAACACATTTTCTATACATTAAAGTGGAGTTCCGCCCAAAGAAATAAAACATTAAGGTCAGCAGCTACAAATACTGCAGCTGGTGCAGTACATGCCACTTTATGCTGTGCTACCAAAACACCCTGTTTCCCCCTTTTGTTTATGTACTAAATAGTAGAGCCTTAGTTAGACACTCCAAGACTCTATGCTCGCCTGTAAATTTTGTGTTTACCCTTGTTGTGCTAAGCGGTTCTTTCAGAGAACGAAAAGCCTTTGGTCACATTTTTTTTTTAAGTCCAGAAAATATCCTTTGTAACGTATCAGCTTGGAAACTACATTGATTTTCATTCTTGAGTCTTTTTTTGGTGAGTTGACACTGCCTGTGAATCGTGTTGAGCTTGCAAGTTGTCAAACTGTTCATATAGACTGGGTGTCGGGAAGTACAGTGGAACCTTGGATTACGAGCATAATTCATTCCAGGAGAATGCTCGTAATCCAAAGCACTCGCATAACAAAGCGAGTTTCCCCATAGAAGTCAATATAAATAAATAAATAATTTGTTCCGCATTGACTTCAATGGCATGCAATACCGCATGTGGCCAGGGGTGGGGGGGTCGCCAAAGAGCCTCGGAAACACTCAGAAAGGCTCTGGGACAACTCGGCTGAACTCGACTGAACTCGGAAAGGCTCGGAAACTGAGTATTTCTGAGTTTTTCCAAGAGCATTTACAAACGGTTCCAAACAGCTCCGCTCGGCTCCTGCGACCCCCCACCTCAGGCCAAACACGGTGCTGCACACCGCTGTGGCTTAAATCCTGCTCGTTTTGCGAGACAACACTCGCAAACCAAGTCAGGATTTAAAAAAAAAACAGTGCTTGTATTGAGAAACGCTTATTAACCGCGTTACTCGCAATCCGAGGTTTCACTGTATGTCTTTTTCACAAGCTCTTGTTATTTTAGTTAACCCTTTCCTCTCTGGTCTGGGATTTTATAGCTAGTTTTATCTCAGGGCTTGATAACCAACATAGGCTGGAGCCAGGTTAAGCATCCGATGGACACTCCTGGTAGTTAAAGGTCCAGTTGCATGTCAGATTGGAAATTGCTAGGGACTAAATCGCAGAATAATAGATAGGCTTACTCTGAGTTCCAGTGCTACGCCACAGTTTCTGCTAGTGAGAACCTGTGTTCTAGGCTGGTTGGACAACAGTTGGAGGATCTCCCCATCACTGCTGATCTTGTCTTCAGGTCTCCGACACAAAGATGGACGCCATGTTGTAATCATCCTGAGGGGCCCCTGCAACTGGTCTTTGCTGCAACATTCATCTGGAGATATCCCTCTTAATAACTATATATACCTGGGTATATGTGCACAATTCTACCAGGACTCTTCTTGGGCTCTTTGCTGATAATATCTGTTTGTACATTGGATGTATGTACTATAACAGGGCTCAAAATTTCAAGTCTTGAGCTACTAGCCAGGCCTTAAGGGTTACTCGCTACCAGTTGCCCCACCCAACCCCTACCCTGACCCACCCCTAATTCTGCCCCGAAACACACCCTTATAAATTATCTCATGAAATTACACTTAAATGTTTTATGCAGAATTAAGTTACAAAAATAAATATTAACTTTATCAGTGCCCATCAATGCAGCCTGACCAGTGCCCATCAATGCAGCCTCACCTGTGCTCACCAATGCAGCATGACCAGTGCCCACCAATGCAGCATGACCAGTGCCCATCAATGCAGCCTCACCTGTGCTCACCAATACAGCATGACCAGTGCCCACCAATGCAGCATGACCAGTGCCCACCAATGCAGCATGACCAGTGCCCACCAATTCAGCATGACCTGTGCCCACCAATGCAACTCACCTGTGCACCAATGCAGCATGACCTGTGCCCACAAATGCAACATGACTTGTGCCCGCCAATGCAGCATGACCTGTGCCCACCTGTGCCCACCAAAGCAGCATGACCTGTGCCCACCGATCCAGCATGACCTGTGCCCACCAATGCAACTCACCTGTGCTCACCAATACAGCATGACTTGTGCCCATCAATGCAACTCACCTGTGCACACCAATGCAGCGTGACCTGTACCCACCAATGCAAAACAATAGCAAATGCAAGCGCTTGGGAAGCCTGCACAGACAAACACTATTAATCCTAAATGTGTAAAGGATATTATACAAAGGTTGAAAATCAAAAAACAAAAAAAGTATTCCAATCAGGTGGACATAAAGTTATTATTGTTACCAAGGGATGGCAGGTAGCATAAGGTTTTGAAAAACTCTATAGTAACAATTGTGGATAGGAAGTCTTTAATAAAAACTCAGTTGCCCAGGGCAGCTCTTCTCCAAGTTGAAGCCGACTCAAGGAAAATGACATGAAAGGAAAAATAGAAAAGCGCCTCTTAGCAAAACAGATTTATTATGTAGCAGGCAATTTGTATCAAACACTTACATCATGGTAAGTATCAGGTGTCATCCAGTAGGATCAATGTTTATATTGCGTCCAGGATCTCTGACGCTAGTCCACGGATTTCCCAGGTCCCGGTTATGGTGGCCGCAAGTAGCCGGGATGCAGGCTGGCTTGTCCGTGATAGGAGACAGCAGCGAAAGATGGCAACGGTCGGTCCGGAGAGGAGACGCTCCTCTCCGGACCGACCGTTGCCATCTTTCGCTGCTGTCTCCTATCACGGACAAGCCAGCCTGCATCCCGGCTACTTGCGGCCACCATAACCGGGACCTGGGAAATCCGTGGACTAGCGTCAGAGATCCTGGACGCAATATAAACATTGATCCTACTGGATGACACCTGATACTTACCATGATGTAAGTGTTTGATACAAATTGTCTGCTACATAATAAATCTGTTTTGCTAAGAGGCGCTTTTCTATTTTTCCTTTCGTGTACCCACCAATGCAACTCGCCTGTGCCCACCAATGCAGCGTGACCTGTGCAGAGGAAGAGAGAGTGGAGAAAGAGGAAAGCAGCCAGCCAGATCACAGAGCAGGGATTGCCCGCTGTAACAGCTTTCATTTGAATTGCTGTGCGCTCGCCGTCACATACAGTCCTGCCTCCTTGCCCGGCTACTTTGATGACGTCAAATGTCCCGGCATTGGACCGGTGTTCTGTCTATCAAAGTAGCCGGCCTGGAGGCGGAACTGTATATGACGGCGTGCAGACAGCAAATCAAATGAAAGCTGTTACAGTGGGCAATCCCTGCTCTGTGATCCGGCCGGGCGGCCACTCACCTCTTCCTCCACTCTTTCTTCTTCTGCACAGGTCACGCTGCAGGGATGTTTTTTGAAGCACCTGATTAGAGCCATAATAGGCTTCAAAATAGGGTGAACTCGGAGAGCAGAGCACTGCGCTCAGCGCCCCCCCCCCAGGTGTGTTAGAAAAGCGAATGAATATTCGCTTTTCTAACACTGACTCGCCTCTCCGCCAATCAGGAAGCGCGGGTCTGTTACCCGTTTCCCGATTGGCTGAAAGGTCAGGCGTTCCTATTGAACGCCTAGGAGGAGGGGAGGAGACGCACGGCGGAAGCTGCTGTGATCTCAGAAGAGAAGAGGACACAGGACACTGCCAGGTGCCCACCGCAGCCTGATCCCCTGCCTGATGTGCCCGCCGATCCCCGCCAATCCCCGATGCTGTGTGCTCTCCAATCCTCGATTTGCCCGCCGATCTCCGCCGCCGATGGGGTAAGTGCTGTGGACCGACAGACAATGGGGGGGTGCCGTTTTCCACCCCCCCTCAAACAAAAAAATCACCAGCCGCTGGTTTAGCATCTGTTGGACCGGCTGACATACACACAGGCCGATTGTCCCTTTACAGTGCAATCGCAGCTAATCACAGTACAGCCAGGTTGCCGGCGGTGTGCTCGTGCCCCCTACCCAGAAATGTCGGATCACGTACTAGGTACTTGATCAGGTGCAGGAGAGCCACTCTGTCGCTGTATAACTAGGTTATGTGGTCAGCAGGTGGTTAATAAACACAAAAATGACTGGAGCTCCTCTTTATTCTTTTCTCATATACTGTAAAGCTTGTATTATTTCCATACTGGTGTGCATCATAATACATATGGTAAATGTTATATGCTGGTTGCAGTGGTTCATCTGCTCCCAATTACAGTACTTTGATTAGATTACTGGTTAATTTCCTGGGAAGGAAATCCTGTCTGTTCACAGAGCCCACTCCTCCACATAGAAAAGGTTCTGGTTCTCTTATTTACCTACAGGTTTAGGGCAATATCCTGTTTTGGTAAGGCCATTTCTCATACCCCTCCCTAAAAGAAGGCTATATATGTGTCCAGAAATTACAGCAGATTTAGACAAATTTCTCTTTCAAATTGTAAGCTGTGGCAATGCCAGCAATATAATTATATAGCTATTATATATTACAGCAAAATAATTGCATTTCATAGTCTAAAAGAGGACTCAGAGCTTGGAAGCTGTAATTAGCCTTGCTATATTCAGGAAGGGATTTTCATAATGGGTGTAAAATTAATACATACACTTATTTGCTGCTCTTGCGATTTTCTCTTGAATACCACTAGATCCCCCTCTTCAGAGCTGCAGTGAAAATGGAACATGAGCATAAGTGTTTCCATTTTCAGTTACATCTGCAGCTAAATAGCTAATATTACAATTGCAGTTACAAACCAATATGGGGAATGTAAATGTTTCACAGATGTCTCATTGTTGCTGGCAAAGCTTTGACAATAATGTAATGTTCAGTAGATTATTACTAATATAACAAAATGTTTTCCTTTCATTTAGACATTTTATATACATTATAATGTACAAACTTTCCATGCAGCATGGTAAAATTGTACTACTATTTGGAAACTGCTGAAGGACAAACTGAGCATTATGGGTCCCAAATTAAAAATCAAATGATTGTGTGTGTGTGTGTATAATCATTGAAGTAAAAGGTGAAATCCCTGCAGCACAGATCTGCAGAAAGCGCTGTTGAACCAGGAAAGTAGTTGTGCGTCTGGAATCATTCAGATCCTCCCGCTGTGACAATGTGGACCTCAGCAATTTTCTACTATTTTAGGGCCAGCAATAAATCTGTGTTACTTATGACAACAATACATACTGTATATCTTTTTTTTCAAAACATGCAAAGCTTTCTTTTGTCAATTTCCTCTTGCAAAATTGTTTGTTTTCTATGCAATCTATAGACCATTACAAAGCTTTGCACCAATTTTCTAGTTTGACTGGCAATAGTGTTTCTGTAAATGAAAACTGACGATTTTATTCTTTAGTTTGCCTAATTTATGACACTAAAAGTTAGTGTTGATACAAAACATGAATAAGTTACTTACAAATGAAATATAGGTATTTTTTAAACAATTTTGCATTTATTCTTTATGTGAACTTGAAAAACAAACTAAAATATTAGTAGAGAAATAAAAGCAAAGGAGAGCAAGGCGTTAGCCAGGGCTGTTTAATTAACTAAGGCCCCATGCACACAAGACACTGTTAAGGCCTCATGCCCACGGACGTTTTTACAGCTGCGTTTTTTACAGCTTAAAAACACCTGTGCATGTTATTGTATAATTTTTTTAATTTTCTTTTGAAAAAAAAAAAAAAAAAGTCGTAGCTGAAAAACGCGACCGCGGCGTTAGTGCGCGTTACGTTTTTGGGCGTTTTTTGACGCTCGCGGTTTTTTCTGCCTAATTCTGACGCTGAGGAACGCACTGGTCCTGGGGTTTTTTTACAGCTTAAAAACGTCCATGCTATTTGCAGCTCAAAAACGCCTAGGTGGGCATGAAGCTATAGACTAACATGGACAGGCGTTTTTAAGCTGTAAAAAACGCTCAAAAACGCAGCTGTAAAAACGTCCATGGGCATGAGGCCTAAAGGCACGTTCAGAGGCAGTTGGACACTTTTTTCAATTGCCCCTGAACCCATTCAATGTTATCCTATGTGACCATGCACACTGTCTTGTTTATTGCCGTTTATATGCAGTTGCGTTTAACCCCGTTTTTCCAAAAGCAAAAAAATGGGTTCAGACGCAAAAGTTTTCCAAGTTTCAGACGCGAAACGCCGCACCGGCGTTTTACCGCGTTTTTGTATATAAGCGTTTTTAACCACTTAAGCCCCGGACCATTTGGTAGCTAAAGGACCAGAGGTGAATTCAGAATTTTGCACTGCGCTGCTTTAACTGTAAATTGTGCGGACATGCAATGTTGTACTGAAACGAAATTTGCGTCCTTTTCTTCCCACAAATAGAGCTTTCTTTTAATGGTATTTGATTGCCTCTGCGATTTTTATTTTTTGCGAGATAAACGGAAAAAGACCGAAAATTTTGAAAAAAAATGATATTTTCTACTTTTTGTTTTTAAGAAAAATCGAATAAACTCAATTGTAGTCATACATTTAGGCCAAAATGTATTCAGCCACATGTCTTTAGTAAAAAAAATGTCAATAAGCGTATATTTATTGGTTTGCGCAAAAGTTATAGCGTCTACAAACTAGGGTACATTTTCTGGAATTTACACAGCTTTTAATTTATGACTGCCTATCTCATTTCTTGAGGTGCTAAAATGGGAGGGCAGTACAAAACCCCCCCAAATTACCCCATTTTGGAAAGTAGACACCCCAGGGAAATTGCTGAGAGGCATGTTGAGCCCATTGAATATTTTTTTTTTTTTTGTCCCAAGTGATTGAATAATGACAAAAAAAAAAATTACAAAAAGTTGTCACTAAATGATATATTGCTCACACATGCCATGGTTATATGTGGAATTGCACCCCAAAATACATTCTTCTGCTTCTCCTGAGTACGGGGATACCACATGTGTGGGACTTTTTAGGAGCCTAGCCGCATACGGGCCCCCGAAAACCAAGCACCGCCTTCAGGATTTCTAAGGGCGCAAATTTTTGATTTCACTCCTCACTACCTATCACAGTTTCGAAGGCCATAAAATGCCAAAATAGCACAAAACCCCCCTAAATGACCCCATTTTGGAAAGTAGACACCCCAAGCTATTTGCTTAGAGGCATGTTGAGCCCATTGAATTTTTTTTTTTGTCCCAAATGATTGAATAATGACAAAAAGAAAAAAAAAAGAAAAAATGTACAAAAAGTTGTCACTAAATGATATATTGCTCACACATGCCATGGTTATATGTGGAATTGCACCCCAAAATACATTCTGCTGCTTCTCCTGAGTACAGGGATACCACATGTGTGGGACTTTTTGGGAGCCTAGCCAGGTACGGGGCCCCAAAAACCAAGCACCGCCTTCAGGCTTTCTAAGGGCATAAATTTTTGATTTCACTCCTCACTACCTATCACAGTTTTGAAGGCCATAAAATGCCAAGATAGCACAAAACCCCCCACAATGACCCCATTTTGGAAAGTAGACACCCCAAGCTATTTACTGAGAGGCATGTTCAGTCCATGGAATATTTTATATTTTGCCACAAGTTGCGGGAATATGACAAACTTTGTTTTTTTTGCACAAAGTTGTCACTAAATGATATATTGCTCACACATGCCATGGTTATATGTGGAATTGCACCCCAAAATACATTCTGCTGCTTCTCCTGAGTACGGAGATACCACATTAGTGGGACTTTTTGGGAGCCTAGCCGCGTACGGGACCCCAAAAACCAAGCACAGCCTTCAAGGTTTCTAAGGACATAAATTTTTGATTTCACTCCTCACTACCTATCACAGTTTTGAAGGCCATAAAATGCCAAGATAGCACAAAACCCCCCAAAATGACCCCATTTTGGAAAGTAGACACCCCAAGGAAATTGCTGAGAGGCATGTTGAGCCCATTGAATATTTTTTTTTTTTTTGTCCCAAGTGATTGAATAATGACAAAAAGAAAAAAAAATGTACAAAAAGTTGTCGCTAAATGATATATTGCTCAAACATGCCATGGTTATATGCGGAATTGCACCCCAAAATACATTTGGTTGCTTCTCCTGAGTACGGGGATACCACATGTGTGGGACTTTTTGAGAGCCTAGCCGCGTACGGGCCCCCGAAAACGAAGCACCGCCTTCAGGATTTCTAAGGGCACAAATTTTTGATTTCACTCCTCACTACCTATCACAGTTTTGAAGGCCATAAAATGCCAAGATAGCCCAAAACCCCCACAAATGACCCCATTTTGGAAAGTAGACACCCCAAGCTATTTGCAGAGAGGCATGGTGAGTATTTTACAGCTCTCCTTTGTTTTTGAAAATGAAGAAAGACATATTTTTTTTTTCTTTTTTCAATTTTTAAAACTTTGTGACAAAAAGCGAGATCTGCAAAATACTCAACATACCTCTCAGCAAATAGCTTGGCGTGTCTACTTTCCAAAATGGGGGTCATTTGGGGGGGTTTTGTGCCATCTGGGCATTCCATGGCCTCCGAAACTGTGATAGGCAGTGAGGAGTAAAATCAAAAATTTACACCCATAGAAATCCTGAAGGCGGTGCTTGGTTTTCGGGGTCCTGTACGCGGCTAGGCTCCCAAAATGTCTCACACATGTGGTATCCCCGTACTCAGGAGAAGCAACAGAATGTATTTTGGGGTGTAATTCCACATATGCCCATGGCATGTTTGAGCAATATATAATTTAGTGACAACTTTTTGTACATTTTTTTTTTTTTTTGTCATTATTCAATCACTTGGGACAAAAAAAAAAAAAATATTCAATGGGCTCAACATGCCTCTCAGCAAATAGCTTGAGGTGTCTACTTTCCAAAATGGGGTCATTTGGGGGGGTTTTGAACTGTCCTGGCATTATATGCACAACATTAGGAAGCTTATGTCACACATCATCCACTCTTCTAACCACTTGAAGACAAAGCCCTTTCTGACACTTTTTGTTTACATGAAAACATTTTTTTTTTTGCAAGAAAATTATGTTGAACCCCCAAACATTATATATATTTTTAAAGCAAAGGCCCTACAGATTAAAATAGTGGGTGTTGCATTTTTTTTTCCACACAGTATTTGCGCAGCGATTTTTCAAACGCATTTTTTGGGGGAAAAACACACTTTTTTAATTTTTAATGCACTAAAACACACTATATTGCCCAAATGTTTGATGAAATAAAAAAGATGATCTTAGGCCGAGTACATGGATACCAAACACGACATGCTTTAAAATTGCGCACAAACGCGCAGCGGCGAGAAACTACATTCATTTTTAAAAGCATTTAAAAGCCTTTACAGGTTACCACGTTGGATTTACAGAGGAGGTCTACTGCTAAAATTACTGCCCTCGATCTGACCTTCGCGGTGATACCTCACATGCATGATGCAATTGCTATTTACATATGACGCTAGACCGACGCTTGCGTTCGCCTTTGCGCAAGAGCAGGGGGGGACAGCGGTGCTTTTTTTTTTTTTTTTATTATTTATTTTGCTTTTTTATTTTATTTTTAAATTGTTCCTTCCATATTTTTTTTTTTTTTTTATCATTTTTATTGTTATCTCAGGGAATGTAAATATCCCCTATGATAGCAATAAGTAGTGACAGGTACTCTTTTTTTGAAAAAAAATGGGGGGTTAGACCCTAGATCTTTCCTCTGCCCTCAAAGCATCTGACCACACCAAGATCGGTGTGATAAAATGCTTTCCCAATTTCCCAATGGCGCTGTTTATATCCGGGGGGGGGCATTCCCTCCCACTGCTTATAAAAGCAGTCCAGAGGCTAATTAGCCACTAGGATTGCTTTTACATGAAAGCCGGCCGCTGGCTGAAAAGAATGATACCCGCAGGCATCAATCTGGTATAACCATTCAAAGTCCAGCAACATACCAGTACGTTGCTGGTCCTTGTTGGACATGTATTGTAATCTTTTTTTTCATGCAGCCTGTTGGCTGAACGAAAAAAAGAGATTGATCGGTGGGTATGCCCACCATTAGAATACCTCCCTTCATCCACCCACTTCTAATGATGGGCATATATGCCGAAGCATGGAGGCATCCTCCCGCAAAAAAGTTATGCCGCGTACACACGGTCTGACTTTTCCACGGGCAAGCCTTTGTCGAAATTTCGACCGTATGTACGCGGCATAAAAGGTTATGCCGCGTACACACGGTCGAACTTTTCCACGGGCAAGCCTCCGTCGGAATTTCGACCGTATATACGCGGCATTAGGAGCAAAATCGCTCCTCCGCCCCTGCTGCCCCCATGCTTCGGCATATATGCTCTTTTTTTAACTGTGGTGGTGAAATCACCTCCTACAGCGTTGGAGTCACGGCTTTATGTATCGTGGGAGCAAACGCTGTTGCTGTCAAGATAAATAAATCCGCGATGCAACTGAATGGCGTACCTGCTAAGCAAATGATGGTTAACATTAAAACAAAGTAACATTACAGTACAACAGTAAGACCTTACCATACCATACCTGCAAAGCAAATACCAAAACAAAACCTAGTAAAAAATAAAACATTTTTTTAACGCAACCTGTGCCTAAAATATATATATGCCGAAGCATGGGGGCATCCTCCCGCAAAAAAGTTATGCCGCGTACACACGGTCGAACTTTTCCACGGGCAAGCCTCCGTCAGAATTTCGACCGTATATACGCGGCATTAGGAGCAAAATCGCTCCTCCGCCCCTGCTGCCCCCATGCTTCGGCATATATGCTCTCTTTTTTTTTAACTGTGGTGGTGAAATCACCTCCTACAGCACTGGAGTCACGGCTTTATGTATCGTGGGAGCAAACGCTGTTGCTGTCAAGATAAATAATTCCGCGCTGCAGTTGAATGGCGCACCTGAAAACAAAAAATTACATACCTGAAAAGCAAGCATGATAAAACATTGCAGAATGGAATACAGTAAAAAAGAGCAGAACAATAGAGAGAAAATAGAGAGAGAGAGAGAGAGAACAATAAAACTACAACTATTTTTGTTTTTTTTATTTTATATTTTTTTTGTGTTTTTGTTTTTTACGTTTTTTTTTTTCTTTTTTACACTTTTTTTTTAAACTTTAACAACTGTAATGGTTCGGGTCTCTCAAAATGTAATGGCATCTTGGGAGACCCTGTGTAAGTGTGTCCTAGTCTGTGAAATGCTGTACCCTACGCTAAAACTTCACTTTTGAGTGGTAGCGTTCAAAACATTCACCAACGCAAAGACCAGGTTTGTCAGGACAGAGTGGACAATAATAACGGGTGTCACGCCTAAATCCGCGCTTGCTACAGACACGACATCTTTTGTGGGGGGTTCGTTGGGTAGGGGTACTCGGGAGGAGATGCGTATAATGCCTCTCATGCAGCCGGCTTACTGCATTTGGTAGGGGATGGTGAGGTGCAGAACCGCCTGGATACAGGAGTTCTGTGACTATCTCATTCTGGAATTTTAGAAGAGATAAAGTCCCGCCTGAAGCTCTGTATAGCACATGAGCGTTCAGCAAAGCCAATTGAAATAAGGATAGAGATAGAGACACTTTTTTGTACCAGCGTCTCGCCTTACGGTCAATTAGATACGGCGCCATCAACTGGTCGTTGAGGTCCACCCCTCCCATATTTTTGTTATATTCGTGGACACAGAGGGGTTTCTCCACAACACCAGTCGCCGTACGAATTTGGTCTGTCGTGTCTGCATGAAGGGAGGTAAGAAGGAAAACATTCTTATTGTCCCTCCACTTCATAGCGAGCAAGTTATTACACTTTACGCAGGCTCTCTCCCCCAGCCTAAGACGGGCATCTACAAGCCGCTGGGGAAAGCCCCGGCGATTAGGTCGCACGGTGCCACATGCTCCAATCTGATGATCAAACAAGTGACTAAACAGTGGCACGCTCGTGTAATAATTGTCCACATACAAGTGGTACCCCTTTCCGAATAAGGGTGACACCAAGTTCCACACTATCTTGCCAGCGCTCCCTATGTAATCCGGGCAGTTGACCGGCTCAACCTGACTGTCTTTTCCCTCATAAACCATAAAGCTCCATACATAGCCTGTTGCCCTGTCACAGCAGTTATAGAGCTTGACCCCGTATCTGGCACGCTTGCTGGGAAGGTACTGCTTGAAAGCCAAGCGGCCAGAAAATTTAATCAGGGACTCATCAACGCAGACAACTTGATCGGGAATAAACAAGGCTGCAAAACGTTCGTTGAAGTGGTTTATGAGGGGCCGAATTTTATAGAGCCGGTCGTATTCAGGGTCCCCACGTGGACGACAAAGTTCATTGTCGTTGAAGTGCATGAACCGCAAAATCTGCTCGTATCGTTTCCTGGGCATGGAGGCAGAGAACACGGGCATGTGGTCAATTGGGGGGTGCGTGGACCAATAAGCACGCAATGACGGGAATTTATGTGTGCCCATGTTGAGGGAAAGGCCCAGAAAGGTCTTAAATTCGGAAACCGTAATTGGTTTCCAATCTTTGGCAATGGAAGGCAACTGGGGATTAGCGGCGATGAATTGACCAGCATATAAATTACTCTGGTCCACAATAGATCTATAGAGATCTTCCGTGAAAAACAGCGAATAATAATCGATTGGCATAAAATCAGCTGTTTCCACCTGAATACCGGGTTGGGCAGTGAATGGGGGAAGTACGGGTTCTGCAGAAGTGGTGGGGACCCAATCAGGATAGGCAAATTCTGCAGGAAGAGCACTATGGGTACGACGGGCCTGCCTTTGTCTTCTTATTGGTGGCAGCGGGACACTACTTGTGCTTGCCACCTCGCCAGCTTGAACTGCACTTATGGGACTCGCCACGTCACCACGTGATACTGCAGTGCTGGATGTACGCCCAGGCTGTACTAGGCCACTGGTGCTTGCCAATTCACCAGAAGGAATAGCGGCGCTAGTACTCCTCTGCTCTATGATACGAGAGCCCTGCGGTTCTTGCTCCTCAACAACCTCAGAAGATCGGGATCGGGTACGCCTGACCTTAGCAGGGACCTCAACTTCGTCATCAGAGCTATCTGACGTGGGGCCGCTGACGTCACTGTCTTCTACGGGAAGATATTCTGAGCCTGAATCTGACAGATACGTGACCTCCTCTTCACTATCTGTCATGCTCAGAATCTCGTAGGCCTCTTTACTAGTGTACCTTCGACTTGCCATTTTGGGCTCTAAATTTAGGGGTACACTAGTAAGATTCACAGGAAAAAAAAGCACCCGACTGTCGTCAGCAAATATATCAAACGCTACAAAAAAAACTGTTAGCGGTCGCAGGTATCAGGACTGTCTCTGCGAACGCTGCAGTTATGTGTTTTGTGTTTGGTAAGTGACAGTGATCGATCGATACTGCACTTGGGTGGGCTGGGCTGGGCGGAGGGGCTAAACGCAGGTGCTAGCAGGTATCTGGGCTGATCCCGCTAACACTGCGTTTTTGGGAACCCTAAACCGCTGGGGACGCTAGTATAGATCTGATCAGATACTATACCACTAAGGGAGGTGTATGCTTTGCGCGTGGGTGTTAGCGTTACTGGCACTAACCTAACGCTGCCTGGGGCGACGCAGACCCTCTCTGGCGCTAAAACCTAATTGATCTCACCCGCCGGGCGATCAGGGGGTTAAACCTTTATTGGGTTATATACGGCGGGTGCCCTGATGCTATAAAAAGCAAACTAACCAACCAGCGTCACCCGTAACCTTTATATGGTGATCACTGGTGAAAGGGTTAACTAGGGGCAATCAGGGGGTTAAAACCTTTATTAGGTTAAATATGGGGGTAACCGACGCTATATAAAAACCTGACGGGTTACCTAAATAACTAAATAACTAACTGGGTAACCAGTGTCACCAGTGACGCTTATACGGTGATCACTGGTGAAAGGGTTAACTCTAGGGGCAATCAGGGGGTTAAAATAATATATGGGGGTATCTGACGCTAATAAAAACCTGCGGCGAACCTAAAAATAATTAACTGGCTATCTAGGGCACCACCGGCACTAAATACAGCGATCGAAAATACGACGCTGGCGTTAGGGGGTGAAAGGGTTACCTGGGGGGCGATCAAGGGGTTAAACCTTTATTAGGGGGGGTTAGGGGGCTATCCTGGACCTAAAGGGGCCTAATCCTAACTGCCCTGCAACTTTTTACTATCACAGATGACACTAAAAGCAGTGATCAGTAAAATAAATGTTCACTGCAATCAGTGACACTGTGATTGGGGGCTGGGGGGTGACCTGGGGGGTGATCTGGGGGTGACTGGGGGGTGAAATGTGTGCCTATGTGTACCTACGTGTCAGTGGACTGTTGGTGCACTAACCTGCTTCCTCTCTCCTCGGCGCCGGAATCGAAAAGACCGCCGCGAGGGAGATGACATCACTTCCTCCTGCCTGTGTTTACATCACATGGCAGAGGAAGCATTTTCATTGGCCGGGAGCGATCGCGAGGGGGTGGCCGAAATCGAATGGTCACCCCCTCATCTTCGAACGCTCCCCAACGATTAACGGCCGCTCACTGTATAGGAGGGGGGTCCGATCGGACCCCCCAACTGTACAAAGGCGATCACGTATGCTCTACGTGATTGTGCCTGTCGGTGCCATTCTGCCGACGTATATATACAGTGAGCGGTCGTTAAGTGGTTAAAGGTGACCTATTTTTTTACATTAGAAATCTCAAAAATGATGGCAAATGATGAAAAACCATAAAAAAATGTAGCGGCCTCCTCTCTCTCCTCTTTTCATCAGCTCGTCTGTCTCTTGTCTAGGGGTACCTTAGAGGAGAGAGTGCGGGGTCACCACGCCAAGCCTTCACCGCAGATGTTTGTGTGGTGTAAGCAAAGTTCTTGTTTTACCTTCGGGTCGGTGTTCTGCACCTGGAACCTCCAAAGAAAGTTACCTTGAACAATGTCTGCCAGAAAACGAGCCCCACACCATTAAAGTCCAACAGAACAGACAAGGAGGTGTGGATGCGAGTAGGCCCAGACACAATGAACTCTCCACTTTCCTTCCTGAAAGTGGGTTGCGGTCTCCGAGCGAGGGGGGATTTCCTTCCAGGCGGTCTCCGATGAGAGGCCCACCTGTCACTGGCAATATGCTGCACCGGGTCTTCAAGCAGGTATCTCCCACCGGTCCATTACGCCTTCCGGATTCGGGTACCCACTCCCGGGGTTCCCTAGGACCTCCTTCCCTCGCGGAACTCAGTGTTGAGCACTGAACTCCAGACCTCCATCCGAGTACCTCAACCCAGGCTAAAGGTGCCTGGGATGGAACACGACCTCCGAACGTCCTCTAGGCCTAGGCCGCCTAGAGGACCGACACAAACCTCCGCCCTCAGGCTGAAGGTGCCCGGGACTCGACTCCCGCCACCAAAAATGGCCGCCCCCTTTATACCCCCTCCCAGCAAGCACGGCTAGTTCCCCGCCCCACCATACAACCGCTGAGAGAGGCCAAAAGAGGTACGCCACCGCAACGATGGCTCAACCCCGGGCCCAAAGTGACAGCGCCACCTGGTGGGCCCCAGGGAACCATACATCACAGTTTCGCCACCAGATTCAAAAATAGGAATGCACATACCCGCTACAAAAATATAAAAAAACTGTAATTATTGCATTGCACAACTTGTGGCAGGTGACGTGGCAAGTGGACAATCCACAGCTTGTGGCAGGTAACATGGCAAGTGGACAATTCACAACTTGTGGCAGGTGACGTGGCCAGGTGGCGTGGCAGGTGACGTGGCAAGTGGACAATCCACAACTTGTGGCAGGTGATGTGGCCAGGTAACGTGGCCAGGTGACGTGGCAGGTGACGTGGTAAGTGGACAGTCCACAACTTGTGGCAGGTGAGGTGGCCAGGTGACGTGGCCAGGTGACGTGGCAAGTGGACAATCCACAACTTGTGGCAGGTGACGTGGCCAGGTGATGTGGCCAGTGGACAATCCACAACTTGTGGCAGGTAACGTGGCAAGTGGACAATCCACAACTTGTGGCCAGGTATTGTGGCAAGTGGACAATCCACAACTTGTGGCAGGTGACCTGGCCAGGTGACGCGGCCAGGTGACGCGGCCAGGTGACGTGGCAAGTGGACAATCCACAACTTGTGGCAGGTGACGTGGCCAGTGGACAATCCACAACTTGTGGCAGGTGACGTGGCCAGGTGACGTGGCCAATCCACAACTTGTGGCAGGTGACGTGGCCAGTGGACAATCCACAACTTGTGGCAGGTGACGTGGCCAGGTGACGTGGCAAGTGGACAATCCACAACTTGTGGCAGGTGATGTGGCCAGGTGACATGGCAAGTGGGCAATCCACAACTTGTGGCAAGTGACGTGGCAAGTGACGTGGCAAGTGGACAATTCACAACTTGTGGCCAGGTGACGTGTCAGGTGACGTGGCAAGTGGACAATCCACAGCTTGTGGCAGGTGATGTGGCAAGTGATAAGCTAAATACAAGAACACTGCTGCTCTCTCAGCTGCTGCTACTCACTCTGGTCTCACAAAATGGCTGAAATGGTTAAATAATACAGTTTTTTGAGCTTAGGGAGGGTCTTATGATGTTTCTTAACTAAACACTTATAGACGCAAATGCGGTAAAACGCCGCTAAACGCGGCTGCAATCGCGGCAAAACGGGCGTTTCTAAACGCCGGTTTCAGCCTTTAAAAACGTGTGTTCAGCAGAGTTTGCACCGGCGTCTCGTGTGAATGGGGCCTAAGGGTTAATAAGGGGTTATATAGCAACAATGTGTAAAAATAAACTTTAACTGATGTCCCGTGAAGCCCAAAGGTCACCTCTTCCATCTGTATACACATGAAACAGAGTAAATACAGGCATACCCCACTTTTAAGTACACAATGGGGTTTATTTACTAAAGCTGGAAAGTGTATATAAGGTAACAATAATGTTGGTCAATGCTAAACTCCCGGCAAGCAGCTAAGTACAGACAGTTGAACTACGATCACAGGAGCCTGTTTTGCCACCAATGGATATGGTCTTTTTTGTGCAGTCAGTGTTGTGATCCCTGCACCCTTCCTATTCAATACAGCAAGACCTCTGGCCTACACTCAGCAGCAGCACATCCTAGAAAAAACAACATTGGGAACAAACCAGGGGCGAATCCAGGGGGGGGCAACAGGGCAATTGCCCCCCGCCCGAGACCATCTGTCACACTCATTTTCTTGCTCTGTTTTTTTTTTTTTTTGCGCCTGATCTCCTGGAATTTGGGGACCCGGTACCGGCCGGCCATAGGTCCCCTGGACCCCAACCGTGTCACACATGTAGCCCCATGTCTTCTCTACAAGTGTGCAAAGTTTGGTGTCAGGGGAGCCTACGGCCGGGGGAGCACTGATTTTTTAAACCCGGGCACCCCTTGCATAGACTCCAATGTTAAACAGTCATTTCTCCAGTGACTTTGCAGACCCGGTACTGGCCGGTTGTAGGTCCCCTGGACCCCAAACATGGCACACATGTAGTCCCATGTCTCCTCTACAATTGTGCAAAGTTTGGTGTCTAGGAGATCTACGGCCAGGGAGAACCGATTTTTCAAACCCGGGCACTCCTTCCATACACTCCCATGTTAAACATCAGTCTAGTCATGGGCCCAGTGAGGCAAAGTGAGGCACAGTGAGGCATGCAGATGTACACCCTAGGCTTATACTCGAGTCATTACGTTTTCCCAATTTTTGGGGTAAAATTAGGTGCCTCTGCTTATATTCGGTTCGGCTTATACTCGAGTATATACAGTACTTGTTCTGCGGCTGCCGCTGCCTCTCTGAGTCTCTCTCTGTTTCTCACATCAGCCGATCAGCGGCGCCGAGAGAGAGACTCGTCTAATGTAGTTACGTGGCGCACTGACACGATACCAGGAGCGGAGGAGGAGGTTGGTGGAGCCTCTTCCCTGCACTCGTTGCTAACGCCTGAGCCGCTTGGCGTCTAACAACGAGTGACGTCAGTGAGTCACGTCGGGCCGCTCTGTGGGCAGGTGCGATAGCGTGCGGCTCCACAGACGGGTAAGAAAGCGGGCGGCTCCGCTTGCGGCATGGTTTGTGGGCGGGCGGCGTTGTTCGTGGGCAGACCGTGCTGCTCAGTGTGTTAGCAGCGCAGGTGAGAGTGAGAGAGCAGGCTCAGTGTGGCAGCTGGCCAATCAGCTAGCCGGGAGCGGGGGAGCAGAGAGATGAGATCATCTCTCACCGCCCGTGCCTGCCCTGCATTCCTGCAGTGACTTCCGCCCTCACTGTGCAGGCACCAGACAATCCGCAAGGTGTGGCAGGCGACGTGGCAAGTGGCAATCCGCAAATTGTGTCAGATGACGTGGCAAATGACAATCTGCATCTGGTGGCAGGCAAGTGACAATCAGCAAGGTGTGGCAGGTGACGTGGCAAGTGACAATCCGCAAGGTGTGGCTAGTGACAATCCGCAAGATGTGGCAGGTGACGTGGCAAGTGACAATCCGCAACGTGTGACAAGTGACACGCTCAGGGCTCCCACGAATTACAGTCGACGGTGGCAAGTGACACACTCGGGACTCCCACTGATTCTGAATTGAACTATTTAATTTTATATTACAATTTAATAATAGAAATAATGTGCTTCAATCATCCTGACACCATAACAACTATCGTGCCAGGATGATTGAAGCGCGGACACCAGCCATTTCCCCGATAAATTTCCCACAAAAAAAAACATATTTTTTTGGCAGTTCCCCTCCCGAGAAAAGACTCTGAATCCGCCCCTGGAACAAACACACCCCCATCCTGCTGATTGGCAATGAAAGAGAAGCAGTTCACTGATAAAGTCTTCCTCTGCTCTCTTCTCATCTCATAACTCACATATTCATTATTGGCACGTGCAGAAAAGAAGTCTAATTGACTCTCTTAGACCCCTTTCACACTGGGGCAGTTTTCAGACGTTTTAGCGATAGAAATAGCGCCTGTAAAGTGCCTGAAAACTGCATCCCCTGCCACCCCAATGCGAAAGCCCGTGTGCTTTCACACTGGGGCAGTGCGCTTGCAGGATGTTAAAAAAAAGTCCTGCAAGCAGCATCTTTGGGGCAGTTTAGGAGCGGTGTATATAGCGCTCCAAGACCGCCCCTGCCCATTGGAATGAATGAGTTACTACCCCTGCTACTGTATATCTCATGACCTCTCGGCAGCCTCCACTGTCAGGGATGATGGTATAGCAAACAGGGACAGAAGTCCTTGCAACATGTCTGCCAGCAGCACACCATTGTAGAGTATAGCAGGCAAATTTCTCTGCTCCAGCTCCTGCAGCGCAAAAAAAAAATACACTCCCTGCCACTTACATGCCCAGCGTCTAAATTCCAGCTTGTCCACATTGCTGTATGTAACAGGGTTCAGTCAGCGCAAAAAATTACCAATCAAATCCTAAATCTAAAGCAGCTGAACACTTGGGGTCAATATAGCACACTCCTAATGTCCAAATTGCTGGCTTTACAACTTCTGCCTTTCGGTCTGGTGGGTTCTGTTCCCTTCCATGAATTAGCGGAATATGCTGTACCACAATGGCAGGTTCTCAATCGCTATTTCTTTGCACGTAAGGACATTCCAGCTCTGTACCATCATGTGGAAGGCGATGCTTTGGGCAAGGCAGTCAGTCACAAGGTCCACATTACTGCTGACACGTGGTCCAGCAAGCATGGTCAGGGACAATATATTTAGTTCACAGGAGGCGCCCGCGGGACTGGCGCACTCAATGTCCACTGGCGACCCAGGATCGCGGTGTACAAAGGCAGAACAGGGATCTGCCAGTGTAAACAAGGCGGATCACCATTCTGCCAGATGACATGTCAGAGATCTTCTTTTCCCAGTGATCGGGAACAGCAATCTCTGTCATGTCCCTGGCAGCCAATCCCCCCTACACATGGACGTAGCATAAGGGGTTGCAGGGGTCACAATCGCAACCCTGCCCCTAGCTCCAGGGGGCCCCTGCAGCCTCCCTGTCATATCATATCCTCCAAAAAGTCCAGCTCTGATCTGCCCTAGGGCTCCAAAGCCACAAACCAGTACTGGACTTCCACTTTGCATTCCACACCCTCTGTTTTCATTGACTGGGGAGAAGCTGTGAGCCATTTCCTGAATGGAGAGGAACATGGAATGAGAACAGCCCAAGATGGGGAAGTGTCTGTGCTGTGTGCTGGCAACAAGGAATGGTAACCGAGCTCAGCGAGTTAAGAGGAGGAGAGTGCCGTCCTGTAGCCATGATGGGACCGATGTCACTGGTGAAGTAAGACACCGCTTAGTGTCTCCTAGTTACCAGCTGGTATTCTCTGTACTCCCCCACCCGGGGATGTCTGCATACCCCACTTCCCTGACAACTGGGGAAAAGACACACACCTTCAGGAGGTGACCTTTCCCCAACGCCTGCCAACACTGACAGAGAAACCTTCAGAAATTGCTAAAACATATCCCTCAACACCTCCTGAAGAGCCCCTGAGGGGCTGCAGGCTTCATATTTTGTATCACATGGCTTTGCCCCCCTGGATCTAAGTTGCAAAGCCCCCTGATCACCCCCTCTGCCCTGGATGCTATGCCCGGCTGCTGAGCTCTGTTCCAATTGCACTCTGTAGTGTTCCTCCTCTGCAGGGCTGTAATCACATTCCATTACAACACAGCCAGTTAGCTACGATCTGCACAGGGTGTATCTGCCTACTGCAACTACACTGCCGTTCTGACCACAGAATTTCACAGGCCATAACGGCAACATAAAAGCCAGATACACCCTGTGAATTTTGACAGACTGTGTTTAAAGGAATGCGAATTTAGCCCTGTGTAGTGTGGTGTGGTGGGTGGGAGGAGCTGTATACAGTGATGGGAAAGGAGCTCTCCAAAGTGACCTGCCAGGGGTCCCTGTCCTCTGATTCTCCAGCAGTGATCCCTGTCTTTTGATGGAAGGAGGAACTCTGGCAACTCAAATCTCTTAAGCCACTTTGAGTATCTTGGCGTGCGGTGGGTGTATCTGAACACACAGTGGAAGTGGTGGGTGGTAGTGGGGGGGGGGGCCCAGGTCAACTTTTGCATTAGGGCCCACAATCTTCAAGCTACGTCTCTGCCCCTACAGTTAGAACACACCCAGGGAACACACTTAACCCCTTTGTAAATGTAGGACTCCGCGCTTAGGCAAGTTAGATGCAGGTTGCAGCCCCCCCCAGAAAACTCCCTAAGGAGGATTGGAAATGAAAATGAAAATGTAAAAGAGGGGGTAGTGGCGCTAATGAAAATGTATAAGAGGGGGTAGTGGCACTACCCCCTCTTATACATTTTCATTTACACTTAACCCCTTGATCGCCCCCAATTTTGTTGGGATATACAGCGTCGGACGGCCATACAATTGTCAGTTAAAGCAACGCAGTGCCGTATCCCAAAAAATGGCCTGGTTTAGAAAGTAGGTAAATCCTTCCGGGGCTGAAGTGGTTACAGGAATTTTTCATTTTCATTTCAAGAAAAATACACCCACACTTAAATTACCACCACTGCGCCTAAGGAAAAACCTCACATAAAAAGAGAGCTGCCACTTTAAATAATATGAAATGTAAACCGTATTTTGACCCTTATCAAAGAAGTGGTGATTAGAGAAAAAATAGTGGCGCTTAATAATTGTTCAACATGTATGCTTATTTAACATAACTGTGAAGGTGAAAAATTAACTAAACACTAATATCACCCTGTGACAAGTGAAAAGTTAAATGCATATGCAAAAAAAGTCCATAAAGTAATCCAGTGAATCCTTTTCAGTGTAGTATCTTCCTATTTTATCCACCACACCAGTGTGCAAGTGACTCCACTCCCTTCAGAAAACGCACTCACCAGATTCCAATGCCTACACTCTCGTGTTAGGCTAAGACGCTTTCAAACCACACAGAAAGGGTTAAATGAATATCCAATATCCAACCGTGTATATAAGGGATCTCTCCACATGTAAATAAGGGGGAGGGGAGGGGGAACACTGAAGAGGAACACCCATCCAGCAAATCACAGAGGTGGAGGATGAAATGGGCCCCCTTATCCCCCAAGCAAAGATGTAATAGCCTTTCAAAGAGAAGAAGGGGGATGTAGGGCAGGGAGACACAAACAACCCATAAAAACGAATGAGGGACACATAAACACTGGTATATACAACTTGAGTGAGGTTGAACTCAACCAAACAGAACTCAATATACTAAACCTAGGCTTGAAATGCGCGCCAAAGAAAGTTATGTATAAATTTGAAGTGTATATTGATACACACAAATTTTATAAGAACTTTAAACATGATGAAATATTTTTTGAGCCGCCCGACAAATAGAGCTGCGATAATGTCAGATAAACTAAGCAGTGGCTTAAAAAATAAGTAAATTTTTAACCCCCAAAACCCAAGTAACCACTTCATTGAGGTTTTTAAAAGTATGGTATTAAGGACATTGAAGAATTAGCCCCGAAAAAAAGAATTAATCCTGAACACATTAGAGAAGGTATCAAATCTTTAGAAGATAGGAAAAATATAATCATTCGGCCTGCAGATAAAGGGGGGGGGGGGGGGTGTTGTAGTGATGGACAAGTCTTTCTATCATAACCAGTTGGTGGAATATTTGGGAGATCGCTCCACTTATAGGAGACTAGTGTCCGATCCAACAGAACCCTATAGAACCCAATTAAACTCTCTGGTGGAGTGGGGCTATGGAATCAATGCCCTCAACCTTAAAGAAAAAAGATATCTTGTCCCTAGCGAGTGTAGGATTCCAGTAATCTACATGCTGCCTAAAATCCATAAGGATATACAGGCTCCGCCAGCATGACCAATCACCAATGGTATTGGGTCAATAATGGCGGGGCTAGGCGAATATCTGGATAAATTTCTTCAACCTAGTGTGAAAGTAACAAGAGCCTATTTAAAAGATACATCTGAGCTGTTACAACTACTAGAAGAGGTGAAATTGAGTACATCCTCTGCATCCTATTTGGTGACGGCAGACGTATCCTCATTATACACCATTATCCAGCATGAGGATGCATCGCTAGCCCTAAATTGGGCACTTAGCAGAAGGGATGACATCCCACATACACAAAAATGTTTTCTAGGACAAACACTTGATTTCTGCATGTCGCACAATTATTTTTGGTTTAGTGGGCAGTTTAGTGTGGCTATGGGAGCTAAATATGCTCCCAGCCTAGCCAACCTGTTCATGGCCGAATGGGAGGACAGAAATGTATTTAGTAGACAGAAACCCCAATTAAAATTTTACCGCAGGTTTTTAGACGACCTCCTGTTTATTTGGGAGGGGTCAGAGGAATCTGCGGTATTTTTGGAATATCTGAATAAGAATAGAAACAACATTAACTCCTTGAGGCCCGCGCTATAGCCGAATGACGGCTTCAGCGCGGACCTGAAAATCCGGGAGGCCGTCAATAGACGGCCTCCCCTTTCCTCCTTCCCTCCCGTGCGCGCAGCGGGGAAATTCTTTCCTGCCTGTGTCCCTTAAACACAACGAATCACAGATCGCTGTGAACGGCCAATCAGAGTGGTCATTTACTATGCGATCTGTGCGGCCAATGTAAACATATGAGATCATCTCTCATTGCCGGCTCTCCCTCCTCACACAGAGACGCGTGTGAGGAGGGAGAGCGATCTGTTACTTTGCATCCGCAAGTAAGTGTTTTACACAGTGCCCATACAAAGCCCACAAGTGCCCACAAGTGCCTATACAGTGCCCACCTGTGCCAGTCTGTGACCACTTGTGCCAGTCTGTGACCACCTGTGACGTCAGTGATCTGTGCAATCAGTGCCCACCTGTGCCACCTCCTCAGTGCCAATCAATGCCCACCTGTGCCAATCAGTGCCCACCTGTGCCAATCAGTGCCCACCTGTGCAATCAGTCAGTGCACATCTGTGCCGCCTCCTCAGTGCCCAACATGTGCCGCCTCCTCAGTGCCCATCTGTGCCACCAATCAGTGCCCATCTGTGTCGCCAATCAGTGCCCATCTGCTCCACCTCATCAGTGCCCATCTGTTCCGCCTCATCAGTGCCCATCTGTTCCACCTCATCAGTGCCCATCTGTTCCTCCTCATCAGTGCCCATCTGTGCCGCCTCATCAGTGCCCATCAGTGAAGGCTTGGCACACACCTGTGTAGTCACACCACCAGCAGCAAAAAATGTCAAAAAGATTATTTTCCGCCGAGGAGGCATACCAAATCCTTTCCACGCCCGACGAGAGCAACGTGGAGCTCTCTTTCAGATTCCCTTTCCAATTCCGATTCTGAGTCGGACGTCAATTATGAGCCAGTCCTCAGTAGTGCAACACTGAGTGACTTAGAGGAGGAAGCTAGTCGGCCCGCCAAACGAAGGCGTTCTGGTGAAGAGGCAGTGCCATCCACCAGCACCTTAGTGCCATCCACCAGCACTGCAGTGCCTCGGCAAGACAGGCCAAGGACCCATGCCAGCCTTCCCTATGCCCTTCAGAACCCCTTGTGGCTTCCTCCTAATTCAGGAGAAGCCAACATTCCCCCTTTCACTGCCCAGCCAGGAGTCCAGGTGGAAACAGAGAATTTTTCCCCAATCGATTTTTTTGATCTTATTTTTACCGAGGACATGCTATCCAACATTGTGACCCAGTGCAATCTATATGCCCAACAATTTTTTTGAACAATCCTACATCATATTATTCCCATCCCTAACGGTGGAGGAGTTGAAGATTTTTTTAGGCCTTACGTTTTGTATGGGATTCAACCCAAAAAACACTTTGCGCTCCTTTTGGTCAAAACGGTCAAAACGCCCCATCTACCATATGCCAATATTCTCCAACGTAATGCCCAGAACCAGATACTTCATGATAATGAGATTCCTACATTTTAACGATAACACCCAGTGCCTTCTCCGAAATCACCCAAATTTTGACAGGCTTTTCAAAATTCGGCCCTTACTGAATTATTTTTCCGAAAAATTCCCCCAGTTGTATACCCCGGACCAGCACATATGTGTGGATGAGTCCCTTATTAAATTTAGCGGCAGGCTTCAAATAAAACAATTCATTCCCAGCAAAAGGTCCCGCTATGGTGTGAAGGTGTACAAGCTATGTGACCGAGTCACAGGGTACACGTATGCCTTCTTGGTGTACGAGGGGAAGGACAGCCAGCTGTTCCATAACCTTCACCGGATGCAGACACCAGCATGTGGCACCATCAGAAAGAATCGGAAGGGCTTTCCTCAGAGTCTTGTAAATAAGAAGCTGAGAAGAGGAGAATCGGCAAGTCTGAGAAACAAGGAGGTTCTGGCAGTGAAGTGGAGGGACAGAAGGGATGTATACAGGTCCTTCTCAAAAAATTAGCATATTGTGATAAAGTTCATTATTTTCTGTAATGTACTGATAAACATTAGACTTTCATATATTTTAGATTCATTACACACAACTGAAGTAGTTCAAGGCTTTTCTTGTTTTAATATTGATGATTTTGGCATACAGCTCATGACAACCCAAAAATCCTATCTCAAAAAATTAGCATATCATGAAAAGGTTCTCTAAACGAGCTATTAACCTAATCATCTGAATCAACTAATTAACTCTAAACACCTGCAAAAGATTCCTGAGGCTTTTAAAAACTCCCAGCCTGGTTCATTACTCAAAACTGCAATCATGGGTAAGACTGCCGACCTGACTGCTGTCCAGAAGGCCATCATTGACACCCTCAAGCAAGAGGGTAAGACACAGAAAGAAATTTCTGAACGAATAGGCTGTTCCCAGAGTGCACCTCAGTGGGAAGTCTGTGGGAAGGAAAAAGTGTGGCAGAAAACGCTGCACAACGAGAAGAGGTGACTGGACCATGAAGAAGATTGTGGAGAAGGACCGATTCCAGACCTTGGAGGACCTGCGGAAGCAGTGGACTGAGTCTGGAGTAGAAACATCCAGAGCCACCGTGAACAGGCGTGTGCAGGAAATGGGCTACAGGTGCCGCATTCCCCAGGTCAAGCCACTTTTGAACCAGAAACAGCGGCAGAAGCGCCTGACCTGGGCTACAGAGAAGCAGCACTGGACTGTTGCTCAGTGGTCCAAAGTACTTTTTTCGGATGAAAGCAAATTTTGCATGTCATTCGGAAATCAAGGTGCCAGAGTCTGGAGGAAGACTGGGGAGAGGGAAATGCCAAAATGCCTGAAGTCCAGTGTCAAGTACCCACAGTCAGTGATGGTCTGGGGTGCCATGTCAGCTGCTGGTGTTGGTCCACTGTGTTTTATCAAGGGCAGGGTCAATGCAGCTAGCTATCAGGAGATTTTGGAGCACTTCATGCTTCCATCTGCTGAAAAGCTTTATGGAGATGAAGATTTCATTTTTCAGCACGACCTGGCACCTGCTCACAGTGCCAAAACCACTGGTAAATGGTTTACTGACCATGGTATTACTGTGCTCAATTGGCCTGCCAACTCTCCTGACCTGAACCCCATAGAGAATCTGTGGGATATTGGGAAGAGAAAGTTGAGAGACGCAAGACCCAACACTCTGGATGAGCTTAAGGCCGCTATCGAAGCATCCTGGGCCTCCATAACACCTCAGCAGTGCCACAGGCTGGTTGCCTCCATGCCACGCCGCATTGAAGCAGTCATTTCTGCAAAAGGATTCCCGACCAAGTATTGAGTGCATAACTGAACATAATTATTTGAAGGTTGACTTTTTTTGTATTAAAGACACTTTTCTTTTATTGGTCGGATGAAATATGCTAATTTTTTGAGATAGGATTGTCATGAGCTGTATGCCAAAATCATCAATATTAAAACAAGAAAAGCCTTGAACTACTTCAGTTGTGTGTAATGAATCTAAAATATATGAAAGTCTAATGTTTATCAGTACATTACAGAAAATAATGAACTTTATCACAATATGCAAATTTTTTGAGAAGGACCTGTACATGTTATCTTCCATCCACAACGATACATTCGTGGAAATCCCCAGAAGGAATGGCCCCATCAAAAAGCCCACATGCATCCAGGACTACAATTTCTTTATGGGAGGAGTCGACTTCAACGACTTCGACTTCAACGACCAGATGCTCGAACCCTACCTTGCCAGAAGACGGACATACCATTGGTACAAAAAAGTTGCAATTTATTTTTTTTCAATTGGCCATATACAATTCGTACATCATATACCGCAACTCCACCCAAAACCCCAAACGCTTCCTTGGCTACCAGGAGGACCTTATCACTGCCCTTATATTCCCGAACCGCCCACCCCAAAACATCCGATCTGATGTTATAAGTCAACTCGCCGAACGTCACTTTCCCGATAAAGTCCCTCCCACAGCAACAGGTCGACGACGTAAAAAAAAATGTAAGGTGTGTACCAGTGGAGGAGTCGAACGAGGCACAGCTTATTATTGTGCCCAATGCCCTTCCCAACCAGGCCTCTGTGTAGTAGACTGTTTTCGCCGTTACCATACTTCACTAAATTATTAGTGGAGTATGGTAAACGTAATCTTCAGTTCCAGCCTTCACACACCTTCACACTCCTTATGCCACTGCCTGCTCTCTAACTGACCCTGGCTTGTTATTCGACCACGCTTCTGCCTAATGATTCTGTACTACCTCTGCCTGATCTGGAACTGACCCTGGCTTGTTATTCGACCACGCTTCTGCCTAACGATTCTGTACTACCTCTGCCTGATCTGGAACTGACCCTGGTCTGTTATTTGACCATGCTTCTGCCTAACGATTCTGTAATACCTCTGCCTGATCTGGAACTGACCTTGGACTGCTTGACCATGTTTTTGCCTGCCTCATGGACTGATCTTGTACCCTGCTACTGGACTAGTGGGATTCAACACAAGGGTCTCACATATGTGAGGGGCTCCAGAAAAGTTTTTCTGGATGAAGAAAATATTTTTTTTTGTTTTCTCATCCTAGATTAGGGTCTGGAGACTCGGAGACTTCAAAGAGATTTTGGGTGGGAGAAGCCTCTCTCCTGTCCCCATTCTGTCCTGAACGAGGTCCTACTGCCTGTAGGACCTATGCTATCATGCCTCTGCCTGTCGCATGAACTAACCACACCACATGGACCTGCCTACTACCAGGACCAATATTTTTGGCACTGCTGACAATATCTCTGCCTGCACTGACCCTGGACTGTATATGGACAGTATCCCTGCCTGCTGCCTGGACAATTGTGTATGCCGTTGTTGACCAAGTCCCTGCCTGCTTCCTGGACCAGTGCTATCCTGCTGTGTAGAACTGCGCTACTAAAACCACAGGTAATCTTTTGTTTACCCTTTGCTCAGCATAATGTATTTTGGGGTGTAATTTTTGGTATGTGCATGCTATGTGTCCCTGGAACACCTGACGGTGTTCCTTGCATGTTGGATCTCTGTATGTGGTATCGCTATACTCAGGAGGAGTAGCAGAATGTATTTTGGGGTGTCATTTTTGCTATGTAAATGTTATATGTTGTAGATATCTTATAAACGGACAACTTTGTGTAAAAAAAATGCGTTTTCATTTTTTTCCACATTTTCCAAAAACTTCTGGAAAAAAAATGAACCGTTCAAAAGACTCATTATGCCTCATAGATTATACGTTGGGGGGTTAGCTTTCCAAAATGGGGTCATTTTGTGGGTGTTTCCATTGTCCTGGTGCTCCAGGGCCTTCAAAAGTGTAATAGGTGGTTGAGAAATGAGATGTGTAATTTATGCTCCTAGAACGCCTGAAGGTGCTACTTCAATGTAGGTCCTCTGTATGTGGACAGGCTGTGTAAAAGTCCCACACATCTGGTATCGCCATACTCAGGAGGAGTAGCAGAATGTATTTTGGGGTGTCATTTTTGCTATGTACATGCTATGTGTTGGAAATATCTTATAAATGGACAACTTTGCGTAAAAAAAATGCGTTTTCTTTTTTTTTTCCACATTTTCCAAAAACTTCTGGAAAAAAATGAACCTTCAAAAGTGTAATAGGTAGTCAACTAGTTAGATGTGTAATTTATGCTCCTAGAACACCTAATGGTGCTCCCTGCATGTTGGGCCTCTGTATGTGGCCAGGCAGTAAAAAAGTCCCACACATGTGGTATCGTAATACTCAGGAGGAGTAGCAGAATGTATTTTGGGGTGTCATTTGTGGTATGCACATGCCATGTGAGAGAAATAAGCTATTACAATGAAAATTTTGAGAAGAAAAAAAACAAAAAATAAAAATCTTAATTTTGCAAAGAATCGTGGGAAAAAAATTACAACTTCAAATAACTCACCATGCCTCTTACTAAATACCTTGGAATGTCTAATTTCCAAAAAGGGGTTATTTGGGGGGCATTTGTACTTTCCTGGCTTGTTAGGGTCTCAAGAAATGATAGGCCGCCAGTACATCAGATGTGATAATTTTTTTATGATTTGCACTATAGCTTGTAGCATAGGCGTACGCACAGGGTGTGCCAGGTGTGCCCAGGCACACCCTAATCACCCTTTACAGCACAGATTCTCCCTACTTCCCTGGCTCCCTCCTTCCCCCTGCAATGCTACCAGCTTCCCTCCTCTTGTGCCAGCTGTTGCTGCAAGGATGTTTTAGGATGAGTGGAGGAAGGGGCCAGTAAATATGTAATTGACCATCCCCTTCCCTTTTTAGAATGAACATCATGAGTGATCAGTAGTGTGTGTTTGAGCTTTGGGGTGCACACCCTAATGCAATAGGCTGCGCACACCTATGGCTTGTAGACTCTAAAACTTTCACACAGACCAAATAATTTCCAAAAATTTTGGGTTATTTTTATCAAAGATATGTAGCAGTATAAATTGTGGCCAAAATTTATGAAGAAAAATTAATAATTTGCAAAATGTTATCACAGAAACTAAGAAAAATTCGTTTTTTTTCAAAATGTTCGCTCTTTTTTCATTTATAGCGCAAAAAATAAAAAACCCAGAGGTGATCAAATATGACCAAAAGAAAGCTCTATTTGTATGAAAAAAAGGACAAAAAAATTATTTGGGTACAGTGTTGCATGACTGAGTAATTGTCATTCAAAGTGTGAGAGCACTGAAAGCTGAAAATTGGTCTGGGCAGGAGGGGTGTTTAAGTGCCCAGTAAGCAAGTGGTTAAATTAGACTACCAGATTAGTGACAAAACTGTTAACTTTTTGGATGTTACCATCGAAAAACCAACGATTCGCAAGTTATTTATCCATCAGGAGTGGTCATCATCCTGCATGGATAAGGAACCATCCCTAAGGGACAGATGTTGCGAGTCCGACGGAATTGTACCAGAACAGAGGATTACTATACACAAGCCAATACCCTCAAGGATAAATTCATACAAAAGGGTTATAAAGAAAACACCCTGAATGAAATAATCCAAGAGGTGGCCAATATTCCGAGGGACCAATGTCTAAAGAAAAAAGATGTCCAAACACCAAACAACCAACACCAATTGGGGTTCATTTCAAGTTTTCATTGCCAATATAGGGAAATTTAAACCATTTATAGAAAACATTGGCAAATTTTATGCAGAGATAGACATTTAGGGGAGATAATGCCACAGCAACCAAAATTCATCTACAGGAGAGCCCCCAATTTTGGGGACCAGGTGGTGAAAAATTCTGGATCCCCCTGGCCAACAAACAATAAAAATAGATTTGAAGGGCTTTTACTGTTGCAGAAAGTGCATCTGTTGTAGAACGGTAAAGGTAAGCAACAGAGGGATGACAAGGATCACTAATAGAGATGATGAAACCTTTGAAATAAAGGAGTTCATAACATGCAACTCCTCACATGTGGTATATCTGTTGCAGAACAAAGAGACTTCTAAAAGTTTGCATAGCAGAACATTTTTGCGAACATAAAAAAGGGTTTTAAATACCATAGTGTATCCCTACATTTCAAAGAGAAACATGACCAAGATCCATCTTTAATGCAATTTTGTGGGATTGACTGCATATATCCATCTTGAAGGGGTTCAAACCGGGTAAGGGACTTGTCCCAAAGGGAAACTTGGTGGATCTTCCTTTTGAAGTGTCTCGCCCCTAGGGGGTTGAATATTGAAGTAGACCTGAACTGTTTCATTAATTTTTAATTTCAAATTTTTAATATTTTGTTGTTATGTTTAGTGAATAATGAATAGTACCGATATTCCAGAAGTTGACTCCAATTTACCATATATAAAGCTAATAGAGTCATATATAGGGCAGAATTATTAGCTTTATGAAGTTATAGGGACCACCCATCTTGTAATTTTAAAATATGCACAAAACCACCTGATACACCATAATAGAAAGCGGAGGGGAGAGAGGAAATGAGCATTGGCTGACACCTACCAGTGGGTGTTTAATAGGTAATCATTCATCACCGGATCCACCCGTAAACCGTGCAATACTACGGCCACATATAGGTTGTCTATTTCCACATGTTGTGTGATTTTATTTATATAATTTGTATCTATAAAGATCGTTTTTTGACTTGTGATAATTATTGTACAGATTTCCAGCCATTCGTTTCAATTAACAGGTTTTAATAATAAGCTGATATAAATTTAACCCAGTTTTTTGATAAGGTTTAGTTTTAAAGTATTTATTTAATATGACTGTGGGGTATATTGAAATGCACGCCTATAGAGAGTCAGGGCAGCGCGATCTGCTATGAATGAGTAATGCAATATGCGGCTAATTGAAGAAATATTGTTCTATACCTGTGTCACACAAGTTTATGAATTCTCTATGGCCGCTCATAACCGATGTAACAGTCGGGGCATTGCGGCTGCTGGGACACGAGATGTAGGCAGGCGCAGTGTAGAGACCTTCGGTTCTGATTGACAGGGGGGTTATAAAAGGAATGATTGTCATGCCGTACAGCCAATCCCATGATTAAGTCCTTGTGACGAAACATGTCGGGGCGTGGCTGTACGGCAATCATCATCACTGACGTGTGACGCGTGAGGTCGAACCAGGAAGTGGAGATTCGAGACTGTGATCTGACACCGAGGAGGGGGTGAGATTAATAAATGCCTGCTCGGGTCCGCCGTCCACTGTGCTATTTGTTTGAAGACTTGTTGTGACTTTCATTTTGCTGGCTTTGAATTTTTGAAATGTGAGTGTAAAGGTTGAAGATTTTAAGTGTTTTTATTAAACTGGTTTATACGTTATCACACTATTGGAGCACCTTTATTATTTACATGTGGAGAGATCCCTTATCTGTGTGGTTTGAAAGCGTCTTAGCCTAACACGAGAGTGTAGGCATTGGAATCTGGTGAGTGCGTTTTCTGAAGGGAGTGGAGTCACTTGCACACTGGTGTGGTGGATGAAATAGGAAGATACTACACTGAAAAGGATTCACTGGATTACTTTATGGACTTTTTTTGCATATGCATTTAACTTTTCACTTGTCACAGGGTGATATTAGTGTTTATTTAAATTTTCACCTTCACAGTTATGTTGAATAAGCATACATGTTGAACAATTATTTTGCATTGGTACAAGTCCCACAGGGCAGTAGCTGGGCCCCCATACCCTTTATATGGTCAATAACTTGCATATAATCCTTCAAAATCGGGACTTTTGATTTTTCAAGTTCGGGTCACATAGACTTCAGTGGGGTTCATCGTTCAGCTCCAAGCTTTTTCGATGTTCGAGAGTGCTGGCGCGAACTGAACAGGGGGGGTGTTCGGCCCATCTCTAGTCACATATAGGAACAGAAACTGCATCTGATGTTTGATGGGATTTGATTTCCCTAGACTGACACTTTCTATACACATACCCTGCTGGACACTGATATTGTTTCTGTGATCTCTGTATGGCACCATTCATAAATAGCTTGTAATCTGCCCCTTATGGTGACCCTGGTTGGTTCAAGATAGTGGGGGGAACCATACAAGGCAGGGGCTTATTGAGAAATAGTGATAATTTTTTTGTCATCTTCAACCCCTCAGTTTTGCAGACATATACAATTAAATATTACCCTTGAATGAATCTATTAATGTTAAACAGCCATATGGCACATGCGTTTTTAATAATTTATAGCACCATGTTTGATTCTCTCTGTACTCCAGTTGAACAGAAATTGGCACCATTGGTACCATGCTGTAGTTCAGCCCCACTGGTGCGATCAGCTTTCTTTTCTGCATCAGAGAGAATGCATTTCCCAGTTGGGTTTTGAAATCACAAGATGTAGATAGCATGGGTATGTTTAGCGTAGCACCCCCCTAGTATAGAGTAGGCTGATAGGTATTTAATTTAGTTTAGCTCCTCTGTAATCTGTTGAGCAGGTGGTTGATTGCGTATGACTGCTCAGTGTTTCACAGGCTGCTGTTCTGCTACTTCCCCCTGTCTTCTGGAGACTTCTAGAAGTATAATGGGAGGGAGAGCAGAACAGTCAGCCTGAATATTTATGGAACTCCAGCCAATCCCTGGGAGGTGTGCCCAGAAGGTGGGGGACAGCCCATAAATAGTCTCAGGCCTGGGCAGCAAGTGAAGAGTTATTGGGTTCAGTCCTACTAGAGTTTGTAGGTAGGGCAGCTTGCTGGAAGGATCTGTGAGGAAGACACTGAGGTCCCAGCTAGGCTTCACTAGGGAGCCCATGTAAAGGCTAAAATCCAAGGATTAAATTGGGTCTGTAGAAGCTCACTGGAGGGAGCTGGGAGGAAGTTGTCCTGTGGTGGTGTGAGTCTACATCTCCCTAGTAGATATTGGCAGGAGAAAACCAATGAACCCGTAGCTAAATAGCAACCCTATTACTGAGTTAGTGACTGTGTAGCTTTTAAACTCTGAAAGGAGTACAGGTCACTGTCAGCACAGAAAATCCTATATAACATTTAGCAGTTGTACAATACAGTCAGCAGTTTTGTGAAGTGCAGCCAGCAGTCTGTAAAGTGAAGCCAGGATTGAGAAGTCCTTAAGTTATCCAGTTCTGCAGTTTTTGGGTATCCCATACTCCCTTTTACAACCCCTACACTGTTCTTTAGAGCCAGGAAAAATTCTAGAAATGCCGTTTCCCTGGCTGTGCTCTAAGGGAGGAAATAGGACCAGAACTTTGAGTGGCTATTTAGGGGGATGCGCTACATTAGCATATGGCTGTTAATTGTTCATAAAATAATTCTGGGATTTTGTGCCCATTCGCATTGTGATTTGCACACTTTTCAAAGTTCATATCCCAGGATAGGTGAGAGAGATAGTGTAGGCTGCATTATGTCATGTCCTATGATGTGTGAGAGTGACTTGCTGTGTAGTTCTGTGGGGCTTCATAGGCTACATGAGTGGCAATTAGTACTGTAATTTCAGCAGCCAGTCAATTTAGAAATCTAGGTAGGGCAGGTTCATCTACTGTTCTATGGTTGTTGCACCCAGTGTGCACTGTGTAACTAGTACTATGTGCTTAATAGCCACAGGACATAGTGTATATACCACTGCTGCCATGAAATGCACATACGGTAAACTGTTTTTACTCATGACTTATGGCACTATTGTGATTGCTCTGTGATGCAGTATGACTGCAAGGAAAATTTCCTCTCAAGCCAAGGAATTTCATTGCTCTTGTGGCAACATATAGATTCTCAGATTTTTTGCTGGATTCTATGCAGTTTTATGTAGTTGAAAAATCCAACTGAGGTGATAGATACACAGATTATAGTCCAAAGCTGAAATAGTTTGCTAGCAAATGTTATTGACCGCAGACTAAGGATACTGAACAGACCCATCGCACTTTGTGAAATTGTTGCCAAGCTGTAACAACAAGCAGACCTGATTTAACTGTATTCTCTGAATTAACAACTGTATTTTCACAGATGCTAAATTTCAAACCTGATGGCAAGTCATTATTCTGGGAACTGAAATAACATCAACGTTAATGATGCACAGCTAACGCGATTCACACACACACACATCATGGTTACTGCTTGATGATAAGACAGACTGCATTATATAATTTTCTGAAGGAAACTGTTATGCGACATTTTTTAAATCACTTTCACTGAAAAATTGATTTCTTTTGTGGAAAAAAAAATATTCCCTCTAGTTATAACATAATTATTGGAATTATTTTTACATTTGTTTTTATAGATTCTTACCTGCTTTGGTTCTACAGATAATGTTGGTCTTCCCAGCACTTTCTAAAAAATTGATTTCCAAGTGGAAGCGTCTGCCTTCATATCTGACTCATTGTTGTGATAAGAATGTTTCTGCTGCTCTTTACATGTGCAAGAGTTTAAAAAGACCTTGCCATAGGTGAACCTCCGATAGCAGCAGGGGGATGTCTGCATTTTGATCTCAGGCCCAAGACAGAGTTCTGGGGAAAGCAGGCTATCAGTCACATGAATTCTGCATACCCACCCCAAAAATTGAATCTATAACAGGTTTAAAAAGTTATGCAGCTTTGGCTATCAAGAGAACTTGTTTCTTTTACTAGGTCTCATTTCCTCTCTTTTTTTCTATCCTTTCCCCTTTGTTCTTACGTATTTCTCTGTCTAATTATCCTATATCGATTCTTTCCATGAATATTACCATACACCCTTATCTTGGGTCATTTGCTACTGCACTGAAGGTATATACACTGAAGACTCCCTGGCCCCTGAGGACATTGATTCTAAGGGGGAGTTTTTTTTGCTGTATTTACCTTTCACAGTTTGATAGTGTTCCCCTATTCCTAATAATTGTGCCCCTATTGATCATATTACTCTTCTAAGGGGAAAGATCCTCTCCGAGCAATGTTTTGGTGCACTGTATTTACTATTCTGAGATTAGTTTTCGTGTACTTTTTACTGTCTTTGTAATCCATTGAAATTTGTTAATAAAAATATATTCAACCATAAAAACTTATGCAGATTTAAAAGGGATGGGAATTTTTAATAACAATAAAGACAATTTCTGGACAGATCTGCAACCCCACCATCCCGCCCATCCTCTCTGTTTGCACCTGTGTACTTTTTGTAAAAACACATCCTAAGTTCTTTTTTAGGCCTGGTTCCCACCTATGCATTTTTTAGTACATTTCCAGTTTTGCAGAAACACACTACAGTCCATTTAACATGGTTTCCTATGGGTCATATTCACATCTGTGCATTTTATGGAAAGGGCCAGGGACCTGCAGGTTGTGTTTTTGGTTCCATAGACTTCAATGGATTAGAAACGTGTATCGAAAAACGCAAAATGCACCTGGAATATGCAAAATGCAACCTGCATAGGTGTGAACAAGGCCTAAATCTGCCATCACGTGACCCCCCCCCTTTTCAAATGTAAAGACTAGTGATCCACAGCTGCAGGCAAGGTCCACCGTCTTTCCATCTTCCCACTGCCATTTTTTCGTGATGTCACCAGCTGCCAATGGAGTATTCAGATCCCCGCAAATAGAGCTATTGGGAAATACCAACATCACCACCCTGCAATAAGGAAGCGAAAAGACCCTGTGACCTGTAACTACGGATTTGGATATGTATTTAGATCATTTAGCATATATATATATATTTTTTATTATTAGGAATTAGAAAATGATCTATATGAGTGTAGGGTTTGGTATTAATTAGACATGGAGGAGGGGTGGGGCTTCCATGACTGGACTTCAATTTTTATTTTCAGATTGACTTGTGTAGCAGTTATGTCATAGAAGAAGTTTACCTTAAGGCCCCTTTCACACTGCTGCGCCTTGAAAATTGCGCAATTTTTCCACAATTTTAGGGAATGCCTGTGTAAACTTGAGGTCTATGGACCTTAGCTAGCATCAAAGTTGAACCACAGAAGTACAGGGACTACTTTAAAGTTGGTGCGACTTGAAATCGCACAGATATGAATTGTACTCATTGGAAATCATATTGTGTAAAACTTGTCATGCGACTTTGCAGTGTCAAGTCGCAGGAAAAGTCGCACACGTGCGAAAGGGGCCTTAGTTATCTATGACCTGGCTATGAAGGCTTGTAAGCTGCACGATAGTAGGACTGATGTGCATTGTTTAACCCTTTCATGCCTAACCTATTTTCTGACATTTGTTGCTTACAAGTTAAAACCCATATTTTCTGCTAGAAAATTACTTCGAACCCCCCAACATTATAAATATTTTTTTTAGCAGAGACCCCAGAGAATGAAATGGCTATCGTTGCAATATTTTATGTCGTACGGTATTTGTGCAGCGGTCTTTCAAACACAATTTTTTGGGAAAAACAACACTTTCATGAATAAAAAAAAAAAGTAAAGTTAGCCCAATTTTTTTGTATAATGTGAAAGCTTATGTTACGCCAAGTAAATAGATACCTAATATGTCCTGCTTTAAAATAGCTCACACTCGTGGAATGGCAACGAACTACGGTACTTAAAAATCTCCACGGGCGACGCTTTAAAAATTTCTAAAGGTTACCTGTGTAGAGTTACAGAGAAGGTCTAGCACTTGAATTATTGTACTCACTCTAACGATCGTGGCAGTACCTCACATGTGTGGTTTCAACATTTTTTACATTTGCAGCCTCGACTTACGTATGCACCAACTTCTGCGCACGAGCACGGAGGTACAGGGCACTTTAAATTATGGGTTTTACCTCCTTTTTTGTTCCCTGCAAAGTAAAAGCATAATGTGCTAGTATGCATCGCATACTAGCACATTATGTGACACTTACCTGCAAACAAAGTCCACGCTGCAGGTCGCATTCATGTTCGCCCCTCTTCCTGCATCACAGCACTCGCTAGTGAAGAAATGGCACGGAGGGATGTTTTTTTTACAGCGCATGCGCCGATGACATCATCAGTGCAGTACAAAGTAAATATCTCCTAAACGGCCACATTTAGGAGATATTTACTGTGCCTATAGGTACAACTTGAAAATGAAGGTTTACAACCTCTTTAAAAGCATTCAAAATGCCAAGTTTGGCTGTTTTGAATGCTGTCATTTTTTTTTTTATTTGGCGCCACTTCAGTAAACCGGAAGTGATATCATGACATCGCTCCCGGGTTACTAGATCTGAGACCCGATCAAAGGTGATTCTGGCTTCATTCAGTCCTCCTACCAGCTGGCTCCCAGTGGGATGGTAGAGACCGGGCGAGCCGAGGAAGGTGGCGGGAGGGGGGGCGTGCATCTCCTCCCGCTCCTAGGGGTAACAGCCGAGCAGCTCTTAGCCGCATCGGTTGTTATCCCAATAAATTTGACCATTTGCTCTAAAAAATGGTATCGGGGTGGTGAGTGCAGCTGCAAGCATCACCCCGGTACAACCCCTTCAAGCTGAGGCCGCATATTTGCGTATGGTCCGTGTGAAGGGGTTAACTCTCTGTGTAATTTAGCTTCCTGCCTAATATATTGATGGTAAATGGATTACTAATAATACGTAAAAATGCATTCTTGTGTTTTATTGGCTTTAAAAACAAACATCAATCAAGCAAAATGCCGCCTTCTACACCTTCTCACACAGTATATTGTATGTCACTTTTTTTGTAACACAGAAATATTGCAAAGACAACCCTAGGCTGTTATTAGTGTATTTGCATTTCAAAACCTAGGAAAAAGTCTTATGAGATGTGTTAAATGTTGTTAGCAAGGTTTATAATTGAAGAAACCTCTACTCAATTATCTATGAACACATATGTTCTAAAAATGACACCTTGTGAGTTTCTGGAGGCAAAGCGTTGTGAAAATTGTTGGCGCTATATAAATCCTGTATAATATTATTAATATTATTATCATTGGAGGTGAAGGTGATATTTGATAATGGAATGAATTTTAAGAAAAAAAGTTTGGCAATTTTTTTAGATGACCTACACTTGTGCTCATAAGTTTACATACCCTGGCAGAATTTATGATTTCTTGACCATTTTTCAGAGAATATGAATAACACAAAAACATTTCTTTCACTCATGGTTAGTGTTTGGCTGAAGCCATTTATTATCAATCAACTGTGTTTACTCTTTTTAAATCATAATGGCAACAGAAACTACCCAAATCAAATTAAAACGTTACATACCCCAGTTCTTAATACTGTGTATTTCCCCCTTTAACATCAATGACAACTTGAAGTCTTTTGTGGTATTTGTGGATGATGCTCTTTATCTTCTCAGATGGTAAAGCTGCCTATTTCTCTTGGCAAAAAGTCTCCAGTTCCTGTAAATTCTTGGGCTGTCTTGCATGAACTGCACTTTGAGATCTTCTCAGAGTGGATCATTGATATTGAGGTCATGAGACTGAGATGGAAACTCCAGAACCTTCACTTTATTCTGCTGTAGCCAATGGGTTGTGGATCATTGTCATGTTGGAATGTCCAAGTACATCCCATGCGCAGCTTCCTGGCTGATGAATGCAAATGTTCCTCCAGTATTTTTTTTATAACATACTGCATTCATCTTGCTATTAATTTTGACCAAATTTCCTGTGCCTTTGTAGCCCACACATCCCCAAAACATCAGCTATCCACCTCCGTACCTTTCATCATAGGCCTTGTTGACTTCTCTCCAAATGTAGCGTTTATGGTTGTAGGCCAAAAAGCAAGATTTTGGTCTCATCACTCCAAATGACTTTGTGCCAGAAGGTTTGAGGCTTGTCTCTGTGCTGTTTGGCATATTGTAAGTGGGATACTTTGTGGCATTTGCGTAGTAATGGCTTTCTTCTGGCGACTCGACCATGCAGCCCATCTTTTTTCAAGTGCCTCCTTATTGTGCATCTTGAAACAGTCACACCACATGTTTTCAGAGAGTCCTGTAAGGCCCCTTTCATACTACTGCGACTTCAAAGTCGCATGATTTTACTGCGATTTGCGGCCGCGATTTTGCCATGATTTTAGGGAATGCCTGTATAAGTGGCATCAAAATCAGACCAAAGTAGTGCAGGGACTACTTTGAAGTCGGAACGACCTGAAGTCGTACTAATATGAATGGTTGTCATTGGAAATCATGGGAAACGACTTGTCATGCTCCTTTGCCATCACAAATCGTGGGACAAGTCGTATAAGTGTGAAAGAGGCCTTAGTTATTTGTGGGTTTTTCTTTGCATCCCGAACAATTTTCCTGGCAGTTGTGGCTGAAATTTTAGTTGGTCTACCTGACCGTGGTTTGGTTTCAACAGAACCCTTCATTTTACGCTTCTTGATAAGAGTTTGTACACTGCTGATTGGCATTCTCAATTCCTTTTGGATATCTTTTATATCCCTTTCCTGTTTTATACAGTTAAACTACCTTTTCCCGCAGATCCTTTTGACAATTCTTTTGCTTTCCCCATGACTCAGAATCCAGAAACGTCAGTGCCGCATTGGCTGAAAGATGCAAGGGTCTGTCAGTAGTCCAGAAACTCATTTGACCTTTTATACACACACACTAATTACTAAGATTTTACTTTTAATTTTTATTCCTTTGGGAATTTTATTATTTTATTTTTGAGACCTTCAATCAACTGTCGGCTGGGCAACAGGTTGGGTACACTGGTATCCTCGTAGTCTTCCCTGTCTGACCATCGAGCGTGCTGATCCTCGCCTTGTGTGCGTGAGACTCAGTTCACGACATGCCCCATGACTCCAGGGGTGGCCGGGTTGCTTTTAGCTCCCGCGGTCCTCTCAAGATTGAACAGTACCTGACTGACTGTATCTCTGACTGTATCTCTCGCGGTGGACCGGGCCGACAGCTATGCAGTACTGCTCTGTGATAGGTCTATCTGAAACAAGCCAGTGTGTCCCTCTGGGACGGGTAAGTAGTCTCTCCTGCTACAGGTGAGTACATGCTGGCTGTGTTTCTTTATATGGGGGGTTTCTCCCTGTCTCCCCCCCCGTTATGCTGCTCTCTGCACCCTGTACTGGTGCTGTGCTGTGTGGGGGTGCTTGGGGGTCACTCTAGCCTGGCTGGGGGCGCTCATGTCTGTTCTAAGGGCCCTGGGGCAGTGTTCTGGTGTGTGAGTGTTGTACATACTGTTGTGGAGTAGTGGTGCTTAGCAAAGCTAAGCTTCACAGGTTCAGTTCCTGAGTGGGGCTGTTTGTGTTCAAACAGCCACCCCAGCGCTTGCCGTGCTACAGCCAGTGAGGGCAGGAGCTCCTGCCTTGTGGTTAGTGAACCAGACAACCGCTAAACATGTGCGCCATTAGCGCTGTGAGGTATTTTTAAATAAACCGCGCTCGGCAGCCGTTTTGCCGTGGATCGACGGCGCAGTAATGTATGCGGCCGGCGGCCATTTTCTTGAAGCCGCATCGTTTTTGCTTCAGTTTCGGCCTCTATCGGCCACTGCTGCGGCGCGAATCTCACAATCTCCTCACAGTCAAGTCTCCTCACAGTCTCCTCACTCTCCCCAGGCTTCACCCGCAGCGCGGTTTCATACAGCGGAATGAGCGGTCCTTACAGGGGTTGGTGAGTACTCTGGGTATCCCCTCCTCAGCTTCAGCATAGCCAGTGGGTGGACTGTGTTACTCACTATGATAGTGTTTTTAAAGTCTCAGAGGGTGGCAGTATGGAGTCTAGTTCACCTGCTTCTCCACACTTGTCTGAGACAACTGGCAGTGCTCCTGCACCTACGGTCCCTAGCGACTAGTTGTCGGCAGTCCTGGAATCATCCTTGTCAGGGTGGAAGCGGTGTGCAAGCGCAAGGGAGCTGTAAAGCGCCCCCTCTCCACACATCCTCCTGTAGGGGAGTGCTCTATCTCAGATATGGGCCTAGCTATCGCTGCTCAGGACCCTAGCTCTGAGGATTTTCATGTTTTTAAACAGGATATTCCCTGTGAGGAAGACCCCAGTTCTGAAAAACTGACAGGGTAAGTGAACTCATCTTATAGGGGCGGCGACACTTGTGTCTTAAGAAACTCACAGGATGGGCAAAGATTTTGCACCAGACGGTTTAGGAGCATAATCTCCCTCCTGAGACCATTACCCTGGCTCACCAACTGGCGCAGGGTTTAGTCTCTGTGTGCGATGCCACTTTGGATGCGGCCCCTTTAATTTCTGGGGCCTCTATCTGCTGTGGTGCTGCGTCGCCTTATCTGGCTGAAATGCTGGTCGGCCGACCTAGCTTCCAAATAGCTCCTGGATGACTTGCCCTTTAAGGGCGGTGGACTGTTTGGGGCCGCCTTGGATGCCATTGTTATGGATGTCACAAGGGGTAAGAGCACCTTCCTTCCTCAGTCTGTTACGGAAAAAGGAGCCCCACCGTAGGCCGGGCCCTTCCTTTCCGGCAAAGAAGAATGAGTTTCTTGTCAGTCAGAATCCACGGGTAAGCCCTCCCAGACTGGAGAAAGTGCGGCTGGGGGACATAAGCGTTCCTGGGTGCGTAAGCCTACCAAGCAAGCTCCCAAGCCCACCGCCACATGGAGTCTTGTCCCTGCCCGACTCTGGGGTGGGGGGACATCCTTGCAGGTTCACGGTTCGGTGGACCTCCCGGATCTCCGACCGGTGGGTGTGCGAGGTGGTCACCTCAGGATACAGGATAGAATTCCATTCCTGGCCCCCAGACAGATTCTTTCCTTCAATTCTCCCTCTCCTTCCTGCCCGTCGGGCGGCCCTCTTAAGGGCCGTACAGGATTGATCAGGTCCGGAGTGATTGTGCCGGTTCCGTCACAAGAGAGGTTGTTCAGGGTTTCTACTCGAATCTGTTTGTAGTCCCAAAAGGTGGACGGGGGTTCGGCCAACCCTGGGCCTCAGGCCTGAATGCCTTTGTGATGGTGTAAAAGTTCCACATGGAATCCATTCGCGCGGTGTTCGCTACACTCCATCAAGGGGTTTTTCTGGCATCCTTGGACATCAAGGCCGCCTACTTGCATGTTCCAATCTGCGCACGTCAACAGTAGTTTCTGCGCTTGCGATCAGCGAAGACCAGGTGCTTGCTCCGGTTCTAGCCTTGCTGAGACAGCGAGGCATTGCTATTATGGGCTATCTGCACGATCTTCTTCTAAGAGCAACCCCATAGAAAACCTTTGGAGGGAGTTGAAAGTCCGTGTTGCCCAGCGACAGCCCCAAAACATCACTGCTCTAGAGGAGATCTGCATGGAGGAATGGGCCAACATACCAGAAACAGTGTGGGACAACCTTGTGAAGACTTACAGAAAACGTTTGACCTCTGTCATTGCCAACAAAGGATATATAACAAAGTATTGAGATGAACTTTTGATATTGACCAAATACTTATTTTCCACCATAGTTTGCAAAAAAAATTATTTCCAAATCAGACAATGTGATTGTCTGGATTTGTTTCCACATTTTGTCTCTCATAGTTGAGGTATACCTATGATGACAATTACAGGCCTCTCTCATCTTTTTAAGTGGGAGAACTTGCACAATTGGCGGCTGACTAAATACTTTTTTGCCCCACTGTACAAGTCAGATCTATCATCCCTAATTAAAACTGTTCTCCTGCTGACAAGATTTACACTGCTGCATCCTTTGCAGTATTTTTAGTCTTATAGTAAAGCCTGTGGTATTTGTTGCTAGCAAATATGGGCCTAGCCTCATGTGGTTTCTTATTTTTAGTAGTAAAACACCTGCCTGTATGCCTTTTCTTTAGTACATTTGGCCAATTCTTTCTCTGATTCAAGACCCTTTTACACTGCGGTGCCATCTGTCTATTCTTAATACTTAATGATAATTTGAACTATCTGCCAGTCAAAGCACCAAATACTGTTTGATGAAAAAGTATGTGCCCCTGCTAAAACGTGAAAACTTTTTTTAGCCCCCCCCCCCAACTAATACCACTGTATGTTAGTGTCGCCCGCCAACCATTATCTCTGATCACCGGCACAGCAGTGCAATGTCACCATACCAGGGCTTCCAGTCAGTATCCCTAATCACTGCCACACCAGTCAGTGTCCCTTATCACTGCCACCCACCCACAGTGTCCCTAATCACTGCAGTGCACTCAGTGTGCCTAATCACCGCCTCCCATTCACAGTGTCCCTAATTACCGATGAACAAGTCGTATTTTCCCTAATCACCACCACACCACTCATATTGTCCCTGATTACTGCCACACCAGCAGGGCCGCCATCAGGGGGGTACAGGCAGTACACCTGTAAGGGGCCCGGAGGTCCCCAGGGGCCCGGATGGCCCCCCTCCCCTTTTTTTATTTTTTTTAATAAAAATTATTATTATTATTTTTTTTTTTTTGTAAGGGGCCCAGAGGTACCCAGGGGCCCGGAGGTCCCCAGGGCCCCAGATGGCAACCTCCCTTTTTTTTAATTTATTTTTTATAAAAATTATTATTATTTTTATTTTTTATAATTTTTTATTTATTTATTTATTTATTTTATTTATTTATTTATTTATGTTATTTATTTTTTATTTTTTGTAAGGGGCCCAAAATTCCTGATGGCGGCCCTGCACACCAGATACAATGTCCCTGATCATCAGCACACCAATTACACTGCCCCTGATCACCGTCGCACCAGTTACTGTGTCCCTGATCACCCCCACACCAAACATGTTTTCCCAAATCACCTCCACACCAGTCATATTGTCCTTGGTCACTGCTGCACCAGTCATATTGTCCCTGATAACCACCAAACCATTTACATTATCCTGATCACTGCCACACCAGTCCCAGTGTCCATTATCATCGCCACACCAGTCTTATTGTCCCTTGTCACCACCACACCAGTTACACTGTCACTGATCACCACCACATCTGCTACTGCATTCCGGATCTGTCTCCTGCCTGTACTAACCCTGACCTGTTTATTGGCCACATTTCTGCCTGCTGCCTGGTCTGATCCTTTGCCTGTTTGCTAACCATGTCTCTGCCTGCAGCCTGAACTGACCTATCTGCACATAACTGCTGACTACTGACACCAGGCCAGTAAAAATTGCATTCCTGGGGGCAGTCATGTACAAGTAGACTAGGCTTGCTTGGCTTATAGGAACTGGGACTGCTATAGGTGATGCTACACTACACTATATTCCCTGATCACTCATATTACAGTACATTGATTTTGACACAATTGACTGATTTATGTGATACACAAGATACAATGTCTGGTAGATAATCAGTTCAGACAGTGAACAAGTCTCATACATGTGGTACTTGGAAAGAGTAGAAGAAAGACTGAACCCAACAGCATAGGCATGTGTCCACCCCCTTTCCCACACGTTTTATATAAATAAAACGGGGGGCAGGGTCCCTTTAAAAAATGTAAATAAAATTTAGGCGGGGTAAATAACTGGGTCATGTGACATTGGAGAACCTTCTGGAATGTTCCATGACCGCTGATGAATGCTCTAGAGGGTCACATGACCTAGTAGAACTTTCTAGAAAGGGGCTCAGTATGGTGATATTTGATAATGCAACGAAAAAAGGTATGGCAATTTTTTTTAGATGACCTACAGTTGCAAACTCCATGCAGGAAGTGCTGCTCTTTGAATTTAAACCAGTGACCCTAGTGCTGCTAGGTGAAAGTGCTAACCACTTAGCCACTGTGCTGCCGTATACTGTATGCCTCTTCATGTAAATCACATATTAACAAGATTTTATACATCAAGTTGATTAGTTTTAAACATCTAATTATGCTAAACGTGTTATTAGCAGAGTTTTATTTTTGTGTTAAGCATTTTTGAATTTGGGAACTTCAGAGTTAGAATGAGATGTTTATGCAGATATATATTATAGTTAAGCAATCATTCTGTGAACAGTAGAATAATTAGTCATTGTATCGAAAACCTGAGTGGAAAATTAAGGAAGTGCTGCTGGCAACCACGCATGTGAATTTGAAGGCATTACTGGAAATTACTTCTTGATTAGCATGAAACATCCTTTATAATCAGTGAACTGCAGACTTTTCCAGGAGGACCTTTACTTTAAACTTTTAAGCTGCCAGGCAAGTAAACAACAGAGAACAGATAAGCAGGAATAAGGCCCCTTTCACACTGGGGCATTTTTCATGCGGTTTAGCGCTAATATTAGCGCTATTATACCGCATGAAAAAATCATGCCCTTTAGCCTTCAATGTGAAAGCCCGAAGGCTTTCACACTGAAGCGGTGCGCTAGCAGGACCGCTCCAAAAGTCCTGCTAGCCGCTCCTTTACCGCGGTCTCCCATTGAAATCAATGGGACAGCGCGGTAATACCGCCCGCAAACCGCGGCAATAGCCGCGGTTTGCGGGCAGTATTAACCCTTTTTCGCCCGCTAGCGGGGGTTAAATTCACCCCCCTAGTGACCGCATACCGCGGTAAGAACGACGGTATAGCAGCGCTGAAAATCGCGCTGCTATACCGCCACCGCTCCTGCCCGCCCCAGTGTGAAAGGGGCCTAAGGGGCATTGCATGCCTATTCCTTTGCAGTGCAAGACCTTATGCCAGAAATGATTTCAGCTATAATATGACAGGCTTCTTTTTCCATTTCTAGTTCCAAACACATAGGAAGTCTCTGTTCTCTCCTGTAAGGAGGTGTTTTTGTTACTACAGAAATAGCCGTGTTAGGATCTAATAGTAGACAGGGCTTATTTAAAATTCAAATGATTCTAAATAAAACCTTGCTGTCACAAGGATTTGAGCAGATATTGTCTCTCTGGGCATTTTACACGGTTTTTCCCAGCCTGGATTTTTTTTTTTCTCTCAGAGCATCGGCTGACCTAGTTTCATGCCAACAAGTAAAATATTCTACATAGTAGAAAATGCAGCATGTGTGAGGATCTTTTTCGTTTAATGGTGATGCTCATAAATTGTATCTATGAAGCACAATTGTGGGAATACCGTTGTGCAGGATCGCTACACTGAGACATGGACAGGAGAGGCATTTAGAAGGCGGCAATGGATGATTGGTAAGGTGTGGACTGCTTTGTAATAGAGAAAATGTGCATGGTATGTTTCTATGAATATATGCATTGAGCGGAGATAAACTGACTTATCTAATACAGAAGTGTGCAACATGAAAATAACCCATAGCAAAAGAACAGTCATATTTTATTTTTTACAACAAAGGTAAAATCTGATTGGTTGCCATTGTTTAGTTTGCTCATCATTTGGTCTGTGCGCTGCCTTATTAAATAAAAGTAAATATGCAGCAGACACATAAGAAAATAATGTCCTTTGCATCCAGGTAATATCAGGATACAGTTAGTTACATAAATGCCTAACAGGAAATCATTTCAATGTGTTCCAAATGCATCTAGCTATTCATGTGTGAGTGTAGTAATGAGGGAGCTGTTCTCATGAAATTGGTGCTGAAATGCTTTGCAAGCATTTAACATTTGCAGCATACAGTTCCATTTATAAAGCATCAACGTGTTTTGCAGAAATTGCACCCGAGTGCACAACACATTGACAATTTCATTTATATGCAAAATTGATCTAAAACGCCTTCTCACATGAGAGTCTGAGCTGAGTGACTTTATTACATGCTTTGTGGAAACACTGTCTATGAAATGTGCTATAGAAAAAAAAAATACCCATCTGTTAGTAAATAGTTTTCTACAGTGATTGTTTCTAGGAAATCTGAGGACCTATGTAGTATAGGTTTACCAGATCCAGTATCCTGTACTTGCTTCACAAACTCAATCATGTAATAGGGAAGTTCAATTTAAAGCAAACCTGTCATAAGGCAATATGGATGACCCCTCCATCTGAAAATGCTAGTTGTCTGCCTGTCATGGTAACTGATTTATTTATACACAACAAGGGTGCGTGACACACTGCACCATGGCCAAGAGGTCTAAAACATAACCTTTATTAAATAATATATAAAAAATGTGTGTCCCCTTTAAGTGAAAAAAACACCTTTTTACACACATTTTTTATATATTATATATGTGTGTTTGAGCTTTGGGGTGCACACCCTAATGCAATAGGCTTCACATACCATTGGAAGTAGGCTAGTAATACCAGTGACTGTATTGCTCTCTGTACAGTTTTCCTCTTTTTTCCTCTTTAAAAAGTTGCTGTGTTGTCTATAAAGGAATAGCTTTAATTTCCACGGCAAAACTTCACACTCTCAATCAACATTGACTGTTTGTAATACTTACGCTGCTAGAATTAGTAAATAGATGGAGAAGTATATCATATTTATTTGTTTTAAACTTTTTTTTAATTTCTTCAATTACTTCCTGGTTTCCAGGCCTTGGCAAATGATGTCAAATATACCAGGAGTCTTTGAGAGGGGAGGAGGGTTTTTCTCAGCTAAGCACACCCACTTACCTGAGCTAAGGGCAGATGGATTACAGGAAGTAAAGGCTACATGAATCTACTGCCCTTACTCAAGATGGCCGCTGCCAGAAATGCTGTTTTTCAAAGTGATTTCTTGGCAAAATAAAGCATGGAGACATGGATGAATGGGGGGGGGGGGGGGTAGTGTGGCTGCACTTTAAAGTGTGTTCAGTTTGCATGTGAAGCATAGTTGCTTCTTCCCCCAAAATTTCCGTGCTCCTTGTTATCCCAAACCTTTTTCGATAAAGCTATAGTTCAGAAAAAAAATGAATTCCACCCGTTTAAGGCAAAGCCAAGTTTGCTGGTAAGGTGAGTTCACTGTCTGGTAGATGATTAGTAAGTTACCACTTAGGATGGTCTGTAAAAACTAAAGCTGACAACTTATTTCCTGAAATATGGAAATCAGTGGGGAAATGGTTTAGAGGTATATTACAATAGTCCAGAATATTTGATCAGACCGTTCACCGCAAAGGGAGGCATCTATCAGATTTTATTCCCTTTGGAATTGTAAATATAATTATTTGACAGGTTAATTGGTGGAACCTTGAAATGTTCTTTGTTAAGGTGATTACAAGGTGCCGTTAAAATAAAAAAATGACCTAGATATGTTTGGGCTGAATATTTTAGAGAGATCCTAACAGATGCCTTACTCCAGGCAACTTAGAATTTTGTTACCCAGACAGTATTGTCACATTACATTAGGTTGCAAAACTCATCCTCCTACTGTGTATTTTTGTGTTCAAGCTTTACATGCTTCTGCTTAGAAAGAATCCCGGGTGGCAGCAGACTGCAAGTCATTCATTCTATCTTGCTTGGCCTGCTTGAAAGGATGCAGCTTATAAATTGTGAGGTAACAGGGGTGCCACATGGAGCTCCAGGGAAAAGCGGATGGGTGTTTTATATCAGAATATGGTGGACCACTGCCCCATGCATGCTGTGTTTTTAATTGATATACAGTGTTCTCTTCTATCACTTTCTGGATTCTTATTGAGCCGCCCCCATATAACTGTTCTCTTTGATAATGACCTCTTTATCTGTTCTACATCCTCAACGCTCAATTCAGGGATTTAGCTAGCAATAATTCATTTCATTGCGAAATTTGAATATTATTTATTTATATATTATATGCTTTGTGCAGTATTGAAATTTACAAACCATGAAGCTTGTTCGCCATTTCAGCTGGATTTTTATGTTGGTAAAAATATTATAATCTAATAATGCTAACCACTTTCTTTGTAAATATTCAAATGTATAATTTTTGAGGAATTGTTCATTTGTGTTGCGTAGTAAGATATATATTATTGATATAGAACACATTGTAATTCAAGCAATGTGTACATTCTTGTATATTTTTTAAATACCCTAAGGACAGTTCACACTGTTGCATTGTGTAAAGACACATTCAGCGCATAGCCTAAAGAAGCAATTTGTGATCAGGAGATTTTAAGCACTGCGTAAAAGCTATAAGATTTGGATCTAATGTGATACTAAAATATGCTTTTAATTATTATAAAACAGTATGCAATGTCACACAATAGAATTCTCCTCTAAAGTACATTTAAAGTACCACATTTTTCCCACCCCTATATTGGATGGTTGGTTCTTATACATGGTAAGATAATGAGATGGCAATTCTGCAGGTTTTATATTGAGATGTGATATGAGACCACCACTTTGATTTGTTGGAAATTTCAAGCCACTCCTGAACAACAAACACCGTCAGAAGCGTTTCCCCGGTGCTAGAGAAAAACAGACCTGGTCTGTTGCTCAGTGGTCCAAAGTCATCTTTTCTGATGAGAGCAAATTTTGCATCTCATTTGGAAACCAAGGACCCAGAGTATGGACGCGGACGCTTTTGGCAGTGTGGGCAGATGCCAAGTCCTGCTGGAAAATGAAGTCAGCATCCCACATGGACTTCATTTTCCAGCAGGACTTCGCACCTGCCCACACTGCCAAAAGCACCAAAACCTGGTTCAATGACCGTGGGATTACTGTGCTTGATTGGCCAGCAAACTCACCTGACCTGAACCCCATGGAGAATCTATGGGCCATTGCCAAGAGAAAGATGAGAGACATGAGACCGAACAATGCATAAGAGCTGAAGGCTGCTATTGAAGCAACCTGGTCTTCCATAACACCTCAGCAGTGCCACAGGCTGAAACTTCCATGCCGCGCCGCATTGAGGCAGTAATTGCTGCAAAAGGGGCTCAAACCAAGTACTTAGTACATATGCATGCTTATACTTTTCACAGGTCCGATATTATTCTATGTACAATCCTTGCTTTATTGATTGCATGTAATATTCTAATTTTCTGAGATTGTGGATTTGGGGTTTTCATGAGCTGTAAACCATAATGATTACAATTATGACAAATCACGGCTTGAACTATCTTGCTTTGCATGTAATGAGTCTATCTCATATATTAGTTTCACCTTTTAAGTTGCATTCGTGAAATAAATGAACTTTTGCACGATATTCAAATTTTTCGAGTTTCACCTGTATAACACCTCAGTGAATATATTATATGTGTAAACCCAAAGCTTTACACCCCTGCATGATTGCTGTTCTAGACCTCAGTACTCAGCACTTCCGCAAACAGATTTCTTCTAGTAGCATCTGCCCGCAGCAACTCCTAAAGGTCTAGGGAAAAGACATAAAAAGGCATATGACAGCATTATTATTATAAATAAAGCTATTTACTGCATTGGCAAAGCTACCCATACCTGCTCTAAAATTGATAATCTATAATTTTTCAATGCAGCCTACTGCCTGGTGTAAATTTTATGTTAAAGGTTATATAAAGGCATCACTAAAATTAAACCCCAAACCTCCTTCTTCCCCTTTACAGCATGTTGTAGCTTTATTTTGTGTTTTTACTTGTTCCAACAAAGAGAAACAGTTTTATTATGTATTTCACCATGTTTGTAAAATTCTTGCAGGGAAAACTGCTGGGAGCTCAGTTTCGATTGATGTTAGCACACCTCCCAGAACTACATCTCCCATTAGTCCTGTGGGCAGGCTCTTGGGAGTCAAAGCAGCAGCATTGTATTGGTGGCAAAGGAACCCATGTATGCATGTGCAGTGGGACAGAGAGGGGTAAGGGAAAGGCTGAATTCTGAAGTCTATCAAGCAGGGCTGACAACAATGGTTGTGATTGTAGTGCAGAAAAGGCACTGTGATGTCATCCAAAAAGGAGGTTTGGAGCGCACTAGTTTTCTGGCACTGCAACAGGTATTTTTGTGTACTTGCAGCATTTCAAAACATGTTATTGTCGTGCAAGTCAGAATGATTTGTTTTGTAAAGTAATACATTCATCTGTTTTGTACCTGAAAATGAGATTGTTCAGGGCAGAGACATTAAAGTGTTACTAAACCCACAACAGTACAATCAGTCTGTATATGCTGTAAAGCTTGCTTGTTATACTCACTGTGGAATCTAAGGGGTTAATCCTCTGCATTGTGTAAACAGGCTGTTTGATCCTGTCTTCTCTAGACCTCCCATTCTTCCACTGTCCCAAATCAATTTCCTGAAAAGACAGAGCCTTTGGAGTCACTCTGCACATGCTCATTTTGGTGTTTATTCTTAGAGAGGTTTTTTTCTCTTGGGAGAGTGCATGTGATCAGCACAGGGCCAAGCAGCACTGTCCAGACAGAGGATCAGGGGTCCTGCAGCCTCATAGAACAGATAGAGTAGAATGACAACTCCTCTTAAAAGCTTTAACCAGACACTGATAGAAGTCACAAGACTGCTGTTGAGAAAAGGTATTTAGTAGTTCATATTTACTAAAATAATTGCATTTCCATGTTCTGTGTACTGCCAGAGACCAAATATAGTGAATGCAGGGTCCTGGGTTTAGTAACACTTTAAATAAGCTTTCAGGCCGATTAAAATTCCCCTTTTGTTTAATTAGATCATAATAACACAAACATATTAATGTCGCAGTGCTGGAATACTGCTGTGGCTGTTCTGTGGTATGATAAAACAAAGGCTGCATTGTAGAGAAAGCACTATCTACAATTGTAGAATGCTGTGCACTGGACAATGATAATGTCCATATTACAGTAAACCATAGCAGGCAATCAGATTCAGGGCTACTGAAATTTGGTGAGTAAAATATCATTTCTGATGAGTTGCCATAGTTTATTGTACTGTGCACATTGTGGATGCAGTTTTCCAGGGTTGAACACTCATATATACATGTAGCATACAGTATATTGCCCATAAAGAACATGTATGGAAATCTGTTGCAGAGTCTTTCCCTGTTAGCTTGTTTCTAAGTTGGGATCCTTGCTGCACACATTTAATTAAACGGTTGTGACATTCCTGTCTCAGTTACTCTGTCTTTCCCAATATATGGTAATTATTTCACGGCATTGCATAGTAAGTATAAAGACATCTGTAGTCATTCCTGGTGAAAAAGTGAAATACCCCTCAGACAATCTAGCCAGATATATTCACCACCGTGCACTAAAGATTGGAGTTTGTCTCTTCACTTATTTAGTTTCAGTACCGGTGCCTTAATGGCTACTGATAAGTGCCCCTGGTCTGCAACTAAACCTTTTTCTCTTCTCCTTTCTCTTCTCCCCTATCTTCTCCCTCTTCTGAGCTCTCTTCCCTTCTCTATTCCCCTCTCTTCTCTCTTCCCCTCTCTCTTCCCCTCCCCCCTCTATTCCCCTCTCTCTTCTCCCCTCTCTTCTCCTCTCTCTTCCCCTCTCTCTTCCCCTCTTTCTTACCCTCTCTATCCCCTTCTCTTCTCCCCTCTCTATCCCCTTCTCTTCTCTTCTCTCTTCCCCTCCCTCTTCCCTTCTCTCTTCCCCTCCCTCTTCCCTTCTCTCTTCCCCTCCCTCTTCCCTCTCTTCTCCTTTCTCTTCCCCTCTTTCTTCTCCTCTCTTGTCTCCACTCTCCTCTCTGTTCCTCTCTCCTCCACTCTCTTCCCCTTTCTCTTCTCCCCTCTCTCTTCTCTCTTCTCCTCTCTCTTCCCCACTTTCTTCTCCTCTCTGTTCTCCTCTCTTCTCCACTCTCCTCTCTTTTCCTATATCCTCTCTTTCCCCCTCTCCCCTCTCTTTTGCCCTCTCCTTTTCTCTTTTTTTCACCCTCCTCTCCTCTTTTTTCTCCTCTCCATCCAGCCCCATGGACAGTAAGGAGTATGTCACTGTGCCCTAACACTCCCTTTCAGCTTTAAATTGCTCAGTCAGTGTTAATGTCAGGTATACTTTTTATATAGACGTTTCTAGGGAATTTGTTCCACTGACTCTGAAAACTTAGTGAGACAACTGCATTCCTTAGACACAGCTGTGCCTGCAGGAATGTTATGCCAAATAACAAAGGTAGAATGTAATATGAGTTGTAATAAATTTGTAAATATCGTAGCTGTACCAGCATAAGAGTAAAAGAGTGAATACTGTCTGCCAAACAGATTTTTGCATCATCCTACAAAAAAATGAATATTGGCACGTAAAGAATATACTTGACATTTTTTACGGTGATAAATATTTCAAGCTTCTTTGTATAATTTACATTTTTTATGCATCGTATAAAGAAAAGAAACAAATGGAAATCATTGTTATAAATAAAACAGGCTTACAAAGAATGACCAGAATATAAGTGATTTTGCTTGTAAAGGAATACATTTGTTTTCATTGTAGGAACAGTGTCTCTAAAGACAGGCATGTAACGTTTGTTATGGGCATGCTAAATGTTTTCATCACATTACTATAGTCTTCCCTGTGATGGTAAGAGGTCAGGGAACGTACCGCTCTTCCAGAGCAATTTGCAGCTCGGCATGTAGCAAATTGATAGGAGGACTAGAAATGGAATTGGGCAGATGTCCACTCAGCAGCGCTAGAGAGAGCAGTGATTTAATGAGCTAGACTGGCCAACAACCAGTCTCCACTTGGCAAGTCATGCTGCTTGTGGAATGATGTGTTTCACCTGAATAACAAATTCAGTAGAACACAGAATTTTCTCTGCATGTTACTAAAGAAATCCTGTCAACGCAATACCTGTTCATCATAAAGCCTTGCCAGCAGTGATCAAGTTCTACCCATAGCATTCTCAATGTGTAGTGTCTCTCAGAAGTCCCCTTGTTATACAGTCACTGAGACAGCAAAATAAAAATTTTATTTGCTATATGGTAGTGTCACATGCCAATATTTTTTCAACCTTCATTCCTGTCAGATGCGGATCTACTCTGAAAAAAACCCCAAAAAACTTAGCAGTTGTGCCAGGTTCAGAGAGTTACCCACTGACTCCCACACTGAGATGATGTAGCTATCAACAAGTTGCTGTGGGTTTTTATGTTGCAATTTTTAATGACCTGTTTTGCAACCACAATATGTGTATTGACGTTATGCAGAAGGACATTAATTAAAAGCTTTTTTACAGAAACAACATGCTGTCATGCTAATGCTCCTTTCTGGAACTGGCATGCTGTTGATTTGAGACTGGGGTTCTGAAAAGCGAATCGGGAAATGGGCTGCAGAATTCACAGTCACACAATGCTCATGATAAGCAAGTCATGGTGACCACAAAGAAAGCTTGTTAGAATTAAAGTGGAACTTTAGTCAGAAAATTAAGTCTTGCTGGATCACTATATGCTGGCCGCTTTTGTAGGTATAGAACATTAAAACTAAGTGCCTATACTATGTAAAATCCAGTAATACGCAGTCCCATCCTGCTCTGCATATGCTCAGTTGCTCTCCATTTTTGGCATTGTGCTGAAAATTAGAGCCACTAGATTCCCATCTGCATACAGCCTAAAGATTTACTTCTGCTCTGGGCTTCAGCAAAATGGCAGCCTCCAGCAAGAAGAAACAGGGGCAATTCTGGAGGCAATTTATAGCACACACTTCTTTTGGTTGCATAATTGGAATGTAAGTTCCTTGCTAAAGAACATTATTATTTCAGGTTGTTATGGGTAATGTTCAGCTTTAAGAAGCATTCATAATACATGCTACAATTAATAGTTTCAGTTGTGGAAAAAGGAATAGACAGTGTCATGTATAGAGTGGATCCTCTGTATCACTTACAGCTGATAGAAGGCTATTGCCATCTCCAAGGTACGGACTCTAGAAGTGCCTGATCTTAATCAGACCCTTCCAACTGGGGAGATAAGGCCAACTAATAGAGTGCAGTCCCTGGGGTTCCTTGGCCAGTGACAGATGACAGTTCAGAGAGGATCATGTAAAGTAAAAATGATATGCATGATCAGGTCATGGCAGACAACAAACAGTTATAGTTGAAGAGTCAGACAAAAGGTCAGGGCAAGCAGAGAGCAGAAACCAGAGACAAATTCCTAATCCCATAGATATTGTCTTCTATTTACTTTAGATCAGTTGGCAACTAGCTATATAGTCCATGGTCCGGTGGCTCTAGTGCTCCTCAATGAGCTGGTGAGCTTAAGTGTACTTTCATGTATGGCAGTACATGGACTGGACTGGAGGCCAGTGGAGAAGGTACATGCTGGCTGTGCTAAGGTAAGTAGAAGGGGGTTTCTTTTAGATGCAGGGGGCAAGGGAGGGGTGTAGGGTACGTTTACTGTAAATATACAGCTGTCTTTTAACCATTTGTTTGGCAAGCCTCGATTACCATTAGGTTATTAGGTAAGTGAGTTTAGGTTTTTAACTTTAGTATTTTAGTTGACAAAGCTCTAATTATTTACAGTAGCATATGATTTTATAGGATTTTGGGTTAATTAGCTTGTTAATTAATTAGATTTGGGTAATATGTTCATCTGCTTCTTGATTAATTTGTTTAATGTATTTAACTGTAATAACTATCTATGCTTTCACTAACCATTACCAAAATTATTCTCAGTTGATTTCATTAATTTATTTTGTACATTAGTTTCAGTGCCAAATGGGCTCTGTTAGTTTTTTGTGCAGGGAGCAATACCCTACCCTGGGGCCCCTGAATTCTAACACTCTTGTAACCCTAATCCTCACACTAACCCTACCTGTAACCAGAAACCTAACACTAACCCTCCCTGTAGCCCTAAACCTAACTTTAACCATCCCCTTAACCCTAAACTTCACACCAACCGTGTTTGTAACTCTAAACCTCACACTAACTTCCCTGTAACCCTAAACCTTACACTAACTCTCCATCATTGGTTGAACCACATTGAAATTCATTGGTTGAACTAGATGGACTTGTGTCTTTTTTCAACCAGACTAGCTATGCAACTATGTATAGTTACCTTTATATATAGCTAATCCTCGCACTAACCATATGTTGATTAATTAATACTAATTCTCACACTATCCATCCCTGTAACCCTAAGCCTCACACTAATCATAAAGCCTGCACATTAAAGCTATAACACAAAGCCATCACATTAGCCCTCCATGAAGTAGCCACTTGTTTGCATACTCCACTCTACTGCGCCGCCCTTTAATTTGTGGTGGAGACAAACTATCCTGTGTCAAAAGGTACCATATTATTACATATTTTATTATTATTATTATGTATGTTATTAATTTGTTATATTAGGTATTTATTATAGCTGATTTAATTATTGATTGCATCAATTAAATTACTAATTATCTGGTTATTGACTGTTTAACTCAGGGGTCCTCAAACTACGGCCCGCGGGCGGCATACAGCCCGCCAAGGCGATTTAGCCAGCCCGCGGCACGTACTGCCCCTTTAATAAGATCGCAGCACTTCCCCTCCGCAGCACTCCCCCCTCCCCTAACTTATTCACACAAGACGCAAAGCACGGTCCAGACAAAGGGCGGGACTTTTCAAGTTAAGAAGCGGGTAATTGGTTACTAGGCAGCGGGGCGGTCCCAGCAATCAATCATCTGCCTTTCACTTGAAAAGTCCCGCGCTTTGTCCAGACCTGCCGTGCATCGCGTCTTGTGTGAATAAGGTAGGGGAGGGGGGAGTGCTGTGATGGGGAAGTGCTGTGATTTAATGGAAGGCACAATGTAATATCGCTGGAGGGATCTGTGATGGGGCTCTGTGATTGGGGGGGATCTGTGATGGGGCTTTATGATTGGGGGATCTGTAATGGGGGAGTCTGTGGTGGGGGGATCTGTGATGGGGAACTTTGTGATTAGGGGGCTCTGTGATGGAGAGGAGTCTGATGGAGGGATCTGTGATGGGAAGAGTCTGTCATGGAGAGGGATCTGTGATGGGAGAGGGATCTGTGATGGAAGAGGGGTCTGTGATGGGAGAGGGATCTGTGATGGGAAGAGGGGTCTGTGATGAGAAGAGGGGTCTGTGATGAGAAGAGGGGTCTGTGATGGGAGAGGGGTCTGTGATGAGAAGAGGGGTCTGTGATGGGAAGAGGGGTCTGTGATGGGAAGAGGAGTCTGTGATGGGACGAGGGATCTGTGATGGGACGAGGGATCTGTGATGGGACGAGGGATCTGTGATGGGACGAGGGATCTGTGATGTGATGAGGGATCTGTGATGGGAAGAGGGATCTGTGATGAGAAGAGGGGTCTGTGATGGGAAGAGGGGTCTGTGATGGGAAGAGGGGTCTGTGATGGGAAGAGGGGTCTGTGATGGGATGGGAAGAGGGGTCTGTGATGGGAAGAGGGGTCTGTGATGGGAAGAGGGGTCTGTGATGGGAAGAGGGATCTGTGATGGAGATGAGTCTGATGGAGGGATCTGTGATGGGAAGAGTCTGTCATGGAGAGGGATCTGTGATGGGAGAGGGATCTGTGATGGGAGAGGGATCTGTGATGGGAAGAGGGATCTGTGATGGGAAGAGGGATCTGTGATGGGAAGAGGGATCTGTGATGGGAAGAGGGATCTGTGATGGGAAGAGGGGTCTGTGATGGGAAGAGGGGTCTGTGATGGGATGGGAAGAGGGGTCTGTGATGGGATGGGAAGAGGGGTCTGTGATGGGAAGAGGGGTCTGTGATGGGAAGAGGGGTCTGTGATGGGAAGAGGGATCTGTGATGGAGATGAGTCTGATGGAGGGATCTGTGATGGGAAGAGTCTGTCATGGAGAGGGATCTGTGATGGGAGAGGGATCTGTGATGGGAAGAGGGATCTGTGATGGGAAGAGGGATCTGTGATGGGAAGAGGGATCTGTGATGGGAAGAGGGATCTGTGATGGGAAGAGGGATCTGTGATGGGAAGAGGGGTCTGTGATGGGAAGAGGGGTCTGTGATGGGAAGAGGGGTCTGTGATGGGAAGAGGGGTCTGTGATGGGAAGAGGGATCTGTGATGGGGGATTTGTTTATATTTTTTTCAAACTAGTCCGGCCCCCCAACAGTCTGAGGGACCGTGAACTGGCCCCCTGTTTAAAAAGTTTGAGGACCCCTGGTTTAACTTAACCAACTAAAAATGTCTTAGGAATATTAGTTTTATATTTATTGATCATATAATGAATTAAGTTAACTAGTTGTAAAATAAGATTTTTAGGTTACCTATGCTAATATTATTCATTGATTAGGCTTCTGTGGTATTAAAGCGAGGTGGGTGTTAGGTCCACATTCATAAGACTTTATAAAAAAATACTGCTAAGTGTGACACCTATTATCTATATTTGTTTGTTGTATTTAAAATTAGAAAAAATAGAAAATTGCTAGTTTTTCTCAGCCTATAGCGTTAGAACAGTACAAGTTGAACTTGATGACTTTGGTATTTTTCAGATTTACTGAGTACATGCGTTATTATATTCATGTTTCTGTTTCTCCATATTGATTTTAAATATAAAAGTAAATTTTTTTGTCAAGTTACACTAAGTCTCTGCTTTCCTGTTTGGTTTGTTGTAGGAAGATGAATTAAAAGATGCTGTACAAGACAAGAGTCGCTTAAGTCTTCAGTATGCCAGCCTATCCCAAAGGGCCTTGCAATATGACCAGGTAATTATCACTTTGGTTACAGAATACAGATTTTTTGTTGACATGTCCTTGATTAATGTAGAAAAGAGACCTAAAGTCACTGAATCGAACCCTTTGAGCTAGAAATTGGATCATTTCCTCATCAGTAAATGAAACAACTGGGGATATTCATGTACCACATTTATAGGGTGTAGGCATTCACTTTTGATAAAAATATTGTGTGTTCCAATCTAATATCGAGGAGAAAAATGTAATTGTAAGATTATGGATGTTGTATGGAGCACAACATTATTTATGCAATCTCTTGGGTATACTAAACTGTGGGTTTTTATGTACTAGTTTCAATTTGGCCACAACTAGCTTTTTGTATAATTGTTACATATTCACTCTTTTTTTCTAAATAGCTATTTTACTTTCATAAAATGTGGTAGTACAAACATACTGTAGTAGCTCCTGTTTTCAATAACAACATTTTGAGCCATGATAGGTTCTTTCTCAAGCTAGGAGCAATTGTTACAATCAAGGCAATTACACAGTATTTATAAACTCTCCTTTCCTATCCAATCACCGTAAGAAGCAGTTCTAAAATAGCCAATCAAAGGGGGACAGCCAGTGAAACAATGTCATTAAGGGGGATAAGATTTATCCCCCACGTAGCGGACCTCATTTGACATTCAGAATTATTTTACATGCAATTTGTATTACGTGGTTTATTGTATTTGGTGTCCATGTTTTTTTTTTATGTTAGTGAGACAACCGGAGAGCTTCTTTCTTTATCAGGCGCTTGCTTTTTTTTTCAAATTTGCATTGATAGTAAAGTCTGTTGATAAATATTTGCTTTGGACCTTCTCTGTCACCTTCGTTCACTGACATGAAGCTGGATTGAGATCACTGGGGAGTGGGGATAAATGGAGATTCCAGCAGGTGCAGAATAACACTATTTATCAGAATAAAGCCAAGCAAAAGAATTTACAGCTGCATGGGTGGGAAAAGAAGGGGGAGTGTTGAAATCTATTACTGAGATTTATAAGAAGTCAGTGAATGGATGAACCTGCCAGCCATACACCCAGAAAATGTATATATGTTTTGATTGGATTTAATTCCTAAATATTGACATTGAAATAAAATTATACAGGCACTGGAAAGTTTTGTCCAGACAGAAAATTCTCCTTTTAATGTGTTTTTCTGAAGCATAACACTGAAAATGCTGGCTCTTGGCAATTTCAGTGCGTCCCCTTGTTGATTCAGATTAGCTAGTAGTTAATGTCAGCTCTGCATAGCTTGTTCCACCTTGCACAGATGCTTGGTTGGATTGTTCTCTGCCCGAGGATCCTGCTGCATTAGGCGGAATTTTCTGTTTAGTTGCTGGAACTGTTTCAGAACTTTTCCAGCTATGTGGCACGAAGCTTTATCTTGCTGAAAAAGCTATTCACAGAGGGGTTATGTTGCTGGCATTAAAAAATTGATTTAAGTGGCAATAAGGTTCATAATATTGGTGGCTTTCAAATGTTTATATTTAGTGCTAGGCTAAAACATCAGTAAAACTATGATGAATTATATTATTATAGAATTATATACAAAGTAGGCTGATGATCCGTCTTTCTAAAATTACTAGTTAAATGGATTCCATATTAATCCAATGGTTTTAAAAGGTTTTAAAGCCATTGCCAAACACAATACAGTCTGCACAGAGCATCCCTGATCCTCCTCTTCTGGGGTCTCTCGCTGGTGCTCCTGACTCCTCCCCATCTGACAAGTGCTTCTATAGCAAGCTGCTTGCTTTGGGGGCCCTTGTGTGTACTTGCTCCTGAGCCAGCTGTGTGTGCCCAGCCCCACCCACTGCTCCCTCCTCGCGAGAAAGAGAGATATGAGAAAGTCTCTGCTCTCATGCACATCGCTGGATCAAGATTGGGCTCAGGTATATATTGGGGGGGGGGACTGCATATAATATTAATATTTTATTTATTACCTTAATGCATAGAATTAGAAAACCTTGTATCTTTAGAATCCCTTTAATCATGTATAGTGGCCCATTTACAAAGCATTGCTGCTTTTCTATTAAAACCTCTGGTACATTTATAATGTGTGCTATTTAAATGCAGTTTGTAATGTGTTTGCGTTAGATTTCTGAGACAAGTGAAGTACTGTACCAAATTCTTTCTAATAAATGAGGAAGAAAAAGTCCCCTGAATACCCTTCTCCTGACAGAGCTAGAGTATATACTGGGGAATATCCTTAGAAATCGTGGAAAACCCTGCAAATGTGCTTATTTTCACACACTTGCTCAATTGGTGTGAGGGGATCAGATAGGTGTTACAACATCCCCCCCCCCCTCCGATGACAACCCCTTCTAGGCAATGGAGGTCTCAAAAAGCCTGGTACCCATCAGCATTGGTTCCTGTACCTTGGAGGGACCCCTATTCTTGAGGGGAATCTCTCTATATAGGCTTGTGCCCAATTCTGAAATCCAAAGAGGTTCGGCCATGGGCTGCACACTTACTACTTCCTTAATATGGGGATGCCTGTCTACATGCCTGGCTTAATGGTCAGGTTGGCTCTGGAAGTGGGCAACCTCACAGTTTTTTAATCTCACAGATGTTGAATCCTCCTAATGAAACTTGTACTGTACTTTCAGCATATGATTGACATTCGACTTGGCAACATTTGATTATGCAGTTGGCTACCCACATAATAGAGTGAATGTTGGCAAAAACTATGGGCGATTCCTATCAAATCTTTGGGGGGATCTTTTTGTTGCATATTTACTGAACAAATTGCCCAGTGTAACTTTGATAAATACAAGCTGATTAGGCTGATTGTTAACCAGTGTTAATTACGTTCTTATCCATCTCTGTTTTACCCACTTGTATTTCTGTCAACTAAAGTGGAATTACAGTCCAAACCTAACTAGCCTTAAACTGTTACCTCCACCCCTCCTAACATCTATGCTGACTAACATGTGTAAAAAAAAGATATATATACATTCCAATTCTTAACCCATTCCAGTCGGATCAAATAATCCCCTGTGTCAGCCAGCGACAGCTGCAGAGAAGAGAGCACTCGATGATGGCTAATAAAGCCTGAAGCGGTGACATTACCCATAGGCTCCTAAGGCCCATCCATTGTCTGCGCTCCCTCCTCTCCTTTCCCTTGCCGCTACTGCTGACTGACACAGGGGAGCTGGATCATGAGACTGAACCAGAGCTGGCTGAAAATAGTTAAGTATACAGAGCTTTCTTACACAGGTTAATCAGTATTGGTGTTAGGACGGAGGAAGGGACAGTTTTTAATGCTAGTTAGGTTTAAACTGGAATTCCACTTTAAATTTTAATTGCCATTTAGCTACCCATGTTGGCATTTTTCTTGAGATCCTTTCCTTTTGCCATTCTCATGCAGAGTTTAAAGTAGTTCTAAAGTCTTAAGGTTCCGATGATGAGGAAAGAGGGGGCAGGGTGAAGCCCCACTGTCTGTGTCTATGACGCAGGCAGCAGGGGCTCTGGAGCGGGCCCGCACAAGTACCCCCCTAGTAAGATGCTTAGTGGGAGGTACTCCGAAGGCAGGAAGAGCCAGGTGTGCTGGCGGGGGACTCCAGAAGAGGAGGATCGGGTTGCTCTGTGCAAAACTATTGCACAGACCAGGAAAGTAGGACATGTTTGTAATGGGAAAAAAAAAATATTAAGATTTAGAATCGCTTTAAATCTTTGTAAATTATTTTGAGTAATCAGCAAAAATGGCAACTTGTCTTTCTATTTCATGTACCACACCCTAAATAAAGGTAGATTGAAAAGAATCAGACCCAAATACCATCGCCATCCTCCTCATCGTGCAGGATTCTGAGAGTGTTGGTTTTATAGTTGTGGTAATGTAAGTGCAAGTAAAGAACGTGTACATATATGCATTCAAACACTGGTTATGGACCTTTATTATCTTTTCAGAGATAATAACTTGATCTAATATTTTTGAATGGACATCACTTTTTTTTAATAATCTGTGTCTGGGATTCTAATGGTTTGTTTCTTTCGGGATGGATATTTTATTGCAGGGAGTTTTGACTATGGTCACGATGCCTTGGATAGGTATTTAAAAAGTGAATATATGTGCGTCCATAAATGCCTAATGTTGGTACTATTCATCATGTTTAATAAAGAATTAGCATTTTCATACTAATAGGTTTTGGCCCTCCATAGTTCGTTACATGTTAGCCAAAATAAAAATCGGACAGGGGTTCTAACCCTGTAGATTAGACTTTAAATACATTAAAGCTGAGTATGTTTGCAAAATAATGAACATTTAAGATAAACCTATTTTAAAAAGTGATTTAAAGCAGAATTATACCCACTTGTTCTCCAGCACTGTGATCCCTTGGAGCTTCCCGCTGGCCGCTGACATATTCATCCTGACGGCTTCCGAGTATTAATCCCCAGCCATTGTAATTGGCTTGCCCAGGATGATGTCGCTCCCATGCATGCGCAGGATTTTAGTCATTCGGCATTGCCGGACTTCTACACAGTGTACAGCGCGGACAGTCAGATAAGTGAAGTTTAATGCAGAAGACTTCCTGCAATGCGGTCCATGCCAGTTGACGTCACTTTGCTTGCTCCAATCCAACGCGTTTCCTCTTAGAAGGCATCGACTGGGATGAGCCTTCATCTGCAGTTTGTTGTATTTGCATGTGGGAAAGGTGGAGCATCATCTTTTCACTAAACACATTGAATTTAGAGCACTGGACTATTTATGAACTTTTTGAACCATTTATTATTTGTAATTTTTTGTGAACAGATCGTGGCTACTTATCCAAAAAGTTATTTTTGATGTACCATAATTCATTTGATACACCATTCTAGGCAACAAGAGTTTCACTTATCTAGTGACACTTTGCCATTTGAACATTCACTATTGTTTGATTTTGGTTATTGCACATTGTTTATTGCATCTGTTACCTAATCATTTTTAGGCTAATATCTCAAAAAGTCAAAAACAGCGCCACGTATTTATTTTACAATGGTTTATAATGACATATCAATCCAGGAAGATAGGTTAAACCTATGAATCAACAAAGTACAATATCATAGAAAAAATGAATGTAAAATAGTGCTCTTTTTTCTGTGTTTGATGGTTGATCAACCTGCTGGGTGTATAAGTGTAACAAAATGCAGACAATAAACAATTGCATGGACTGCAGTATCGAGTCACAAATAACAAATTTCCACAAACAAAACGCTGCCTGTGCTGTGCAAATGTACAAGTTATTTAAAGAAGGTAAAATGTGTGTTATCTGAGTATGAAAAGTTATCGCATGCTCCCTCCAACAAAGGGCAACACTGCTTTAGTACTTTTCAAAAGCTATCTTTCATACAGTATATTGCGTAGTGTACATTTGTGTTTCCTGTGCCGGAACAGAATATAAATCATCTACTTTATACTCTGCAGTGCTCCTACTTTTCTTTTTACTGCAGAGATTACTGTGATCTAAAGCTGGCAGACTAGACACTTCCTAGGTGGAAATGGGTTTGAAGTTGTTTCATATCAGCTTAAACTTAATCTTCTTCTGTTTTTACCATGCTCTAGTTCCACTTCTCTTATCTCCTTCTACTTTCTTGATTATAATCGGTCACCTTAACAGAAAACTAAGCCCTCATTTTGTTAAACTGTGCTACAGCGACTGGTACTGTACTATGAGAGACGCTGCCAAAAAGTCTCTAAACCTTAAAAATGGGGAAAAAATTTAAATTTAGTTGGCATAGATTTATGATCATTTTGTACACAATTACTGGACCAGTAGCATTTAAGTGTATGTGAAACAAGGTGACATCACCCATAGGCTCCCATGGCCCTTTTATTGTTTGCTCTCCCTCCTCTCCTCTGCCGCTGCCGCTGGTTGACACTGGGGAGCCAAACCATGTGACAGGACCAGAATGGGCTGAAAATAGGTAAGTACTGTATATACTCGAAAATAAGCCGACCCGAACATAAGCCGAGGCAGCTAATTTTACCACAAAAAACTGGGAAAACGTATTGACTCGAGTATAAGCCTAGGGTGTTCATCTGCATGCCTCACTGTGCCTCACTTTGCCTCACTGTGTCCATGTGCATGCCTCACTGTGTCCATGCCTCACTGTGTCCATGCCTCACTGTGTCCATGCCTCACTGTGCCCATGCCTCACTGTGCCCATGCCTCACTGTGTCCATGCCTCACTGTGTCCATGCCTCAGTGTGCCCATGCCTCACTGTGCCCATGCCTCACTGTGCCCATGCCTCACTGTGCCCATGCCTCACTGTGCCCATGCCTCACTGTGTCCATGACTCACTGTGTCCATGACTAGACTAACGTTTAACGTGCTCCCCGGCCGTAGGTCCCCCAGACAACAAACTTTGCACACATGTAGAGGAAGAGTGAGGCTACATGTGTGCCAAGTGTGGGGTCCAGAGGACCTACGGCCAGCCGGTACCGGGTCCCCAAAGCCAGGAGATCAGGCGCAAAAAGGTGACTCAAGTATAAGCCGAGGGGGGCATTTTCAGCACAAAAAAATGTGCTGAAAAACTCGGCTTATACTCAAGTATATACGGTATACAGATCTTTCTTACACAACTTGGTCAGCATAGGTGTTATAATTGGCAAATAACTTGCATATAAGCCTTCAAAATGGACCCTTTTGATTTTTCCTGTTCGGCTCCCATAGACTAGTTCGCCGTTCGGGTTAGAACAACCCATCTCTACTTGGCAACTTCTTGTCCCATCTCAGGCCCTTATTACTGTTGTTTCTATCCCCCCCCAGCAGACATCTTAGCTGTCCCCAACAGGTTCGATAATGCAGATGTCTTTTGTTGGCTGTAGCTGCAGTATGGACATAGAGAACTATTTAACAACTGCTGGACATCAAAACATTTGGGCACTGTAGGATTAAATAAATAACAAAAAGAAAAGAAAAAATTCACTTTGCAAAGTAAACATGCTTTGAGTTTCTTTGTCCAGCAATTGTCAAATGTCTCCATGACTTTATACTGCAACTACTATCACCTTTTTTTTGCCAGAAAAGCCTCTTCTCTGCCTTCTTTATTTAGTTTCACATGCTAACCTTCTCTGACATTGTGGCTAAGCCTTGCCAACTATGACTAGACCTCGCCAAGCCCCAGAGCACTATGGGTTAACTAAAGAATTAACACAGCAGTAACAGCCTGCCTAAAATATTCAATATAGAGGCGCATGCGCGGATGCCTGAGGGAGAAGTCGCATCCCCTTAGAGCTCCGCTCCCGGGTTAAACAAATCGGAGAACCGACCGCTGTTTTCACCGCAAACGGCACCAGCTCCCGCAAATTCATACCAGGTACACTTTGGCGTATTGAGGATGGTCACGAGGGGGCCAAAAACGAAGTATAAGATTGGTATCTCTAAGGATACACCGGCCCGGCAGACATCCAAGATGGCGGCACCTGGTACCTCACAGACTCGCACACAGCGGGTTCCTAAATCCCTGTCACACAATGTCAAAACTCTGGACACAGCTGGTGAGATTGATTCTGACTATGAAACACCTGAAAATGTTATTCAGTCTAACATGTTTAGACAATTTGAGAAAATGCTTCAGAAAGCTTTGAAACAAACTTCTGACCAGATAACAGAGAAGCTGACAAGGGAGATTAGGGAGCTGGGGCATAGAACAGCTGAATTGGAAATGCGGGTAGATGATATAGAAACTACCACACAGCATTATGATGCTACTATTGAACAGCTTAAGGATGAGAACTCTTTATTACAAAACCGTTTGGAAGACCAGGAGAATAGGGACCGTCGCTCCAACCTAAGAATCAGAGGTCTCCCTGAATCAATCTTAGACTTACAGGGAACTATATGTGCACTGTTTCAGGAACTGTTACCAGGTATTTCACCTGAGAGATTGGAAATGGACAGAGTCCACAGGGCCCTAACTCAACGCAAACCCAATGGACCCCCTAGAGATATTATAGTTAAATTTCATTACTATAAAACAAAGGAGCAAATACTTGCTGCTGCTAGAGGTAAAAACACTCTTTTGAGTTCCAGGGCAATATCTATCAGCTCTTTACAGACCTCTCCCCTCTAACTGTTACTAAGAGGCGTTCTATGAAACTATTGCTGCAAGTACTTCAAAAGCACCAAATCATATACCACTGGGGGTTTCCATTCTCTCTCCGCTTTACATACTTGGAAACCAGATATACCTGTCGCACGTCCGATGAACTACGGTCAGCCTTAATTGATCTAGGCCTGATGGATCACACCAATTCTAAGGAGCAACCTCGTAGACGTGCGGCTTCTAGATCACCTCCAAATGAAACCGACCTGGACCCAAACCCCTCTGGTTATACCAGACAGAATCTTCATAAAAGAGGACGTTTTGATAGTCAGGCACCGATAAATGTCGACTCAATGGACTGATTGTTCACTTCTCATTAATCTTATCCATGTTTCTCCCCTTTTGTAGGGTATTAGCCCCATTGCTTTATTCTGAAAAGCATTGCACTATCTATGATTGAAGACCTAGAATCCTGTTCTCCATTTTTTTCTTTTTTTTTTTTCTTTAGTGGTGTCTTGTTTCTGACAAATATGTCTATTTCTTTAATCTATATGCACATTATATATGCATATTAATTTGTACTTATGAAATATAAATCTAGGTTTTTATTTAGGGTTTTAGTCAGCCAGAAGATTTATATTTCATTTACATTTTTGAGTCAAGTGTTTTTAGGGTTTTTTTTTGTTTTTTTTTTGTGTTTGTCCCCTTTCTGACAAATATGTCTACTTAGTAATTTATATGCATATTATATTGTACCTATGAAATATAAATTTGGGTAATTATTTATTGTTTTAGTCAGCCAGAAGGTCTATATTACATTTACATTTTTGAGACAAGTGTTTTTTTTTTTTTGTTTTTTTTTTGTTTGTCCCCTTTCTGACAAATATGTCTACTTAGTAATTTATATGCATATTATATTGTACTTCTGAAATATGAATTTAGGCATTTATTTATTGTTTTAGTCAGCCAGAAGGTCTATATTACATTTACATTTTTTTTTAATATGTAATATAAATTTATGTATTTAATTTATGTTTTTGTCAGCCAGAAGGCTAAAATTTCATTATTGCTTCTTGAGACGAGGGTTTCTTGTCTTCTTTATTTGTCTCCTTATAGACACATAAGTTTATTTCCTTGACTTATATGGTCATTGGTATAGATAGACTATCCTCTTCCCTCCTCCTCCCCCCCTTTTTTTTTTTTTCCTCTCTCTCTTCCCTTTCCTCTATATTTGCGAGCTTGTTTATTAATTATTTCGCTTGCGTTGACGGTTTGCTTCACAAGTGTTAAGATTAATATTTTCCAGCCTCCTTATGGACGCATTCATCTAGAAATTGACTCAACTTCCCAAAGTTGGTATGCTTCCTTTCTCTCTCTTTTTTGTTTATTGCATCTCCAGTCTTCTTGATAGAGAATTATATAAGTTTACTATTATAATACTTAAGTGTTCTCCGGCGTTGTTTTTCCCTCCGGAACTTCTTGCGCCCCCTACGTACCCCCTGACTCCTGCTACTATTATGCAGGAGTCGGTCGGTGACCATGGAACCCCTCGGAGATTTTTTGTTATCTCTCCGAGATGTTCCTGCGCCCTACTAGTACATCATTATTTTATGACACTAATTGCAGTCATTAGGGCTTCCTATTTATTTGGTTTCTTCTTTATTCTTTCTTTTCTGTCTTTCCTTTCTTCTCCTCTTCTGTCTCCCTTGGTGGCGGTTCGAACTCATAATATGGGTTTCATTAACCCTTATATAAAACTTACCCTTACTATGTCATGGCCCCCATAAACGTTTTGTCCTTAAATGTACAAGGCTTTAACGTTCCACAAAAAAGAACTAAAGCTCTACGTTCCTTTTCAGCTAGAAAAGCTCACATCATTTTCCTTCAAGAAACGCACTTTATCAATAACGCCTCCCCTAAATTTCTTTCCTCCTCCTACCCTCAATTCTACGCAGCATCAGCTACAACTAAGCAACGTGGGTCCCTGATTGGATTCCACCGCTCTACACCATTTACCCTTAATACACAAATATGTGACCCTGAGGGTAGATATGTTTTATTAACAGGCTTTATTGCTGATACTGAAGTCACATTAGTTTCGTATTACGCCCCAAATAAACGTCCTGAAGCTTTTCTATCACATCTTTTCCAACTAATCGAATCACATAAATTTGGAACAATAATATTATGTGGCGACTCCAATACTACCATCTATCCCTTCTTGGATAAATCCCCGTCATCTCCTAACTCTCCTACCCATAAACGGTCCTTCCAATCTCTACTTACTTCTTTTAATTTTGTTGATACCTGGCGGGAACTTAACCCAACTTCCAGAAATTTTACACATTATTCTTATCCACACAAATCCTTTTCACGAATAGACCATATTTTCCTCCCCTCTAGTATTCTCCCTGAAGTAATATCCTCTAATATAATCCCATTTCCATGGACAGACCATTGTGCGGTCACTGCTACAATTACCTCTCCTATACCTAGGTCACATGACACCACTTGGTGTATTAACGACTCCATCCTAACTCACCCCTCACACCGTTCAGATATTGAACTGGCTCTTAATGATTATATCTCATTTAATGACACTACTGATGTCTCTGCCCTTACATTATGGGAAGCCCATAAAGCTGTCATTCGGGGCAGCTTGATACAAAGGGCGAGATCTATTAAAAGAGATCGCAAGATTCTGTTCACCAAACTTGAAGCAAATTTTAACGCTTGTCATTTGGCTCATCAAGCTACCCCGAATGCAAACACTAACACTAAATTGGAAAGGGCCCGGCTTGAGTTGGATCTTTTTCTGACAGATTCGGCAGACAAACTCTTACGCAAGCGGCAACATACCCTATACCGCAAAGCCAATAAGCCCGATACCCCAATGGCCCGCAGCCTCAAGTCTATTGATCGTTCACAAGCTGCATTCCGACTTAGAACCTCCAGAGATGCATACACTAGTAACCCATTAAAGATCTTGGAAATCTTTCAATCTAAATTAGCTAAGCTCTATGACCCTGGCTTAATCTTTGATAAAAACAAAGCAGACACTTTATTCTCAGATGTTACACTTCCCACAATGACACCAGAACAGTGTGAATATTTGGAGAGTCCCATAACGGCCTTGGAAGTTAAAGCTGCTATTAAAGAATTGAAGCCTCACAAGAGACCGGGCCCCGATGGGTTTTCTGCACTATACTACAAACAATTTGATTCGATTTTAACGCCTCTATTGACTAGAGCCTTCAATTCTTTGTTAGCTGGTCATTCGTTTAAAACCGAAACACTAACTTCCATCATAGCAATGATTCCCAAACCTAAATCTGACACTACCTCTTGGTCTAATTACCGCCCCATATCTCTTTTAAATCTAGACATTAAGTTATTAGCTAAGATCTTGGCAACTAGATTAAATAGCATTATAGGTAAACTTATCCATCGTGACCAAACTGGCTTCATGCCCTTGCGTCAAGCAGGGGATAATGTCAGAAGAGCACTTTTATTAATTCATGCCGCCAAAAAAAGACGTATCCCAACTTGCCTTATATCATTAGATATTAGGAAGGCGTTCGACTCAATCAGCTGGCCATATCTACAATATACTCTTCAAAAATGGGGTTTTGGGGAAAATTTCTTAACTTGGGTCTCCTCACTATACAGCACTCCGAAAGCTTATATTAAATATATGGGCTACAAATCAGCTATGATAGATATTAGGAGAGGTACTAGACAGGGTTGCTCCCTATCCCCTTTGCTTTTTGCCCTACTTATTGAACCCTTAGCATGTATTATTAGAAATAATCCTAATATCAAAGGTGTAGAATTAGGTGGACATCACCACAAATTGAGTCTTTTTGCAGATGACATCCTGATTTTTTTATCCCATCCCCATGTCTCAGCCCCAAATCTAGTAAATACTTTGGACAAGTTTGCAAAGATTTCTGGATTGTGTGTTAATCATGCCAAATCTAATGCCCTTAATATTTCCCTTTCGCCATCTGAGTTACAACAAGCTCAAACGTCTTTACCTTTCAATTGGGAATTGCACCATATTTCATATCTTGGAGTCCAACTCACTTCTTCTATATCCGACTTATTTTCAGCTAACTACTTACCCTTATTGAAGTTAACTACTAATCTGATGAAACAATGGTCTTCTCTTCCTTTATCTTGGATTGGGAGGATTAATGCTACTAAGATGTCAATCTTACCAAAGTTCCTTTACCTATTCCGAGTTCTCCCCATACATATACCTCCTTACTTCTTGAGGCTCACTCAAAAGAGAGTGATGTCTTTTATATGGGGCTCTACAAAACCCCGTATACCTAGATCGACTCTTTATCTTGATAAATTGAAAGGTGGTCTGGGAATTCCTAACTTTTCCTTATACTACTTTGCTGCTCAGCTAGCACAACTCCCCAAATACCATTCTACAACAGAATCCCCTCTATGGGTAGCGATTGAATCAGTGGATATTGACCCCATTTCTGTGAATAATTTGCTCTGGTTAGCTCCTAAAGATAGACTAAACTTATCTAACCCCGTAACCAAACATTCTATAGCTATCTGGGACCAATATAGATCCACAAAAAGCCTACAATCCACTCATAACCCTCTACTCTCTTTTCTTCGAAATCCCTCATTTTACCCCGCCTGGAAATTTCCCCTATCATTTGCAGCTTGGTCCAGAAGAAACCTACTTCAATTTCACAATCTAGTTTCCTCCAATGATATTCTTACGTTCACAACATTATGTGATTTATACAAACTCCCCATGAAGGAGCTCTTCCGCTATCTACAAATTAAGAACTTTTATACACCCCTCGTTGATACGGGATCCCCTCTCACCCAAATGACTCAATTTGAACGTATCTGTAACAGTGATCCCCATACTAGAGGATTAATATCACTTTTGTATAAACGCATCAATTCCACATCCGACGATACTTTACCATCCTATACGACTAAATGGGCACATGACATGGATAGAACATTCAGTAAAAGTGACTGGGATAATATATGGTCAGCTACTAAGCATTCCTCGCCAAACTGTTTTGCGTTGGAAACAAATTATAAGGTCCTTTCTCGATGGTACCTGGTTCCGGCCAGGATTGCCAAATTTGCCCCCTTGTACCCAAATCTATGTTTCAGAGGCTGTTCTGAACCGGGCACGCAGTTCCATATTTGGTGGCAATGTCCAATCGTTCAATCCTTCTGGAGTAAAATATTTAACATGGCCTCTACGGCCTTGGAAATACCAATCCCGCCAGACCCGGCACTGGCTCTCCTCAACCTCAAACCTCCTGAATTGAATAAATCACAATTCAAATTACTACTACATCTCACCACGGCGGCTAAACAATCTATAGCTAAGGCCTGGAAAACCCAAACTTTAGTTGTGGCTGAAACTAAACATAGAATTAACAGAGCCCTTATCTTTTCCAAAATGTCTGCTATTGAAGATAACAACATTGCAACATACAATAAAATATGGAAACCATGGATTAAACACTTCTTACCCCCAGATTTTGATCAATTATTGTTGATGCCTCTTTGAAATACTTTAATATTTATCTATTAATATAATATTTAAACAGGGCCTTGATCTGACTGGACCGCCACCCGGGGAGACAACCTTCACCTTTTTCTCTATTTTCCTATAGCCATACCTTCTTTTCTATATATTTTACTTTTCTCCCATATTTCTTCTTCTTCTCTCTTACTTCTTCTGTCTTTCTGTTCTGGTTAGTTTTGTTACTTGTGTAATACGGATTTTATACACATGTGATGTTCATTGCATGACTTATATATATATACCTTTTAAGTTTCACTTTATCAATCACTAATATCTTTGTGTCTTAAAGATTTGTTAGGAAGGTCTCCACTAAACAATTGAGGTATGACAACGTTCATCTGGTGTATCCTTCTGGATAACCCAGCATATTCTCTCATACTTAATCGAGCCCCCATCTGCTCACAGCTTGCTCCCTTCGGGGGTGAGTGGATGGTCTGGAGGCATGATATTCTATCCTGAATATTGCTTATTTTCATTGCTCTAATCTTTTATACCTCTATTTGTATTGATATAATTGTTAATGAGGTTTATCCTCTATTACCTTTCTTTCAATATGTATTTTTAGTGATTGCTGTATTTATTTACAATTCTATTCTTGATCAGAATGTAATGTTCATTATATTTGCTATTTACTTGTAAAATCTAATAAAAATATTAAACAAGAAAAATATTCAATATATTTGTATTTCATATTTACTTGATAAAAGTAAACAAAAAATATTGTAAAAATATTATTCTTTATTCCCGACTAAAATATATAAGGGAAATATGTACAAAACCACTGCACTTTCCCTTTATTTAGCACCAGCAAAAGTACAGAAATACAGAAATGTTTCAAACAGTATTTTTAAAAGATTTTCCTGGTTCCAGGTTATAATAGCATTGTTTTTTTTCCCATAAAAAGACTTGTTAGTACTGCGTCTGTCTGGAAAAAGGATTCACAATTTCTCTTATCGTCCATGGACTGACACAGCCTCTTCATACTGAAACACGTGGGTATATGTCCCTGCTTGCAGGAGAAGATCTAGGCAGAATGTTAGATGTTATAACATACATTCTAAAAAAACAGAGCTGAACAGCCCCGCCCAGGGGGCAGTCCCTCTGGACATAACCCTCCTTCCTGCAGTCGGCAGCCTCAGTTTTTTCTGCCTAGCAGAGGAGAAGATGTGGCTTTCTCAGGAGCCAGTCTCCTGGAAGATTTTTATTCCTTTGAGAATTTTATTATTTTATTTTTGAGATCTTCAATCAACTGTTGGCTGGGCAACAGGTTGGGTACAATGTATCCTCGTAGTCTTCCCTGCCCGACCATCGAGCGTACTGATCCTCGCCTTGTGTGCGTGAGACTCAGTTCACGACTTGCCCCACGACTCCAGGGGTGGCCGGTGGGCTTTTATGCTCTGCGGTCCTCACAAGATTGAACGGTGCCTGCTGTATCTTTTGCGGCGGAACGGGCCGACAGCTTCTCAGTACCGCACTGTGTTAGGTCTGTCAGAAACACAGCAGTGGGTCCCTCTGGGATGGGTAAGTAGTCTCTCTTGCTTGCAGGTGAGTACATGCTGTGTGTTTTCTCTGTATGGGGGATTTTCCCTGTCTCCCCCTTGTTATGCTGCTCTCTGCACCTTACTATGGCGCTGTGCTGTGTGGGGGTGCCTGGGGGTCACTCTGGCCAGGCGAGGGGGGGCTCAGGACTGTCTGCATGGAGCTGGGGGATTTTTTGTGTGTGTTGGGCCTGGGCACCATTCGGCGCCTTGTCTGTAGTGTTTTTCTGTGTACACGGCGGCCATCTTGCCGCGGATCGATGGCGCAGTTACACTCGACCGGCGGCCATTTTCTTGAAGCCGCGCGTGCTTTTCACTTTACTTTGACCTCTATCGCTGCTGGAGCATCGCAAATCTCCTCACACTCTCCTCACACTCTCCTCACGGCTCACTCGCGCTGGTACAGCGCGGTACAGGCAGCGGAACTGAGCGGTCCTCTCCGGGTTGGTGAGTCCTCTGGGTATCCCCTCCTCAGTCAGCGCAGCCAGTGGGTGGACTTTTCTTCACTTTGTGCATTAAGGTCTCAGAGGGTGGCGAGTTATGGAGTCTGGTTCACCTGCTTCCCCACTCTTGTCAGAGGCAACAGGCAGTGCTCCAGCACCTGCGGTCCCCTTGGACCAGTTGTCGGCAGTCCTGGAAACATTTCTTGTCAGGATGGAAGCGGTGTGCGAGCGCAAGGGAGCAATAAAGCGCCCTCTCCCCACACAATCTCCACATGGGGAGTGCTCTGATTCAGATATGGGCCTAGCTGCTGCTGCTCAGGACCCTAGATCTGAATATTTTGATGTGTTTGAACAGGACATTCCTTGTGAGGAAGACTCCAGTTCTGAGTCAGTAAATGACAGGGCGCTTGTAAGTGAACTCATTGATGCTGTGAGGGACACTCAAGCTGGATGCTGCGGCTGCGGAACCTCAGGTGGAGGCTGTCTCCTTTGGTTCTTTTAAGGCCATGCCTTCTAAAAAGGTTTTTCCATATACGCCTTTCTTTGATAGGTTCATTGATCAGGTTTGGGAAAAGCCGCAGAAGACTTTGACGGTCCCGCAGCGTCTATTAGGTACCCCTTTGAGGAGGCCCTGGTTAAGAAGTGGGCCTCCCTCCCGGTGGTCGACCCCCCGGTCGCCCGTTTGAATAAGGCTACCACTCTCCAGATGGAGGGGCATTTAAGGACCCCACTGACAGGAGGTCAGAAGTGGTGAGCAGAACTAGGTTTGCCTTGTTGGGATCCCCCTTAGTCCTATCGTAGCGGCGACCCTTGTGTCTCAGACACACACTGAATGGGCAAAGATTTTGCACCAGACTGTGCAGGAGCATGATCCCCCTCCAGATACCATTGCCCTGGCCCACCAACTTGTGCAGGGTCTGGTGTATGTGTGCGATGCCACTTTGGACGCGGCCCCCTTAATATCTGGGGCCTCTATCTCTGCGGTGGTGTTGCGTCGTCTTATCTGGTTTAAATGCTAGTCGGCTGACCTAGCCTCCAAGAAGCTTCTGGCTGATTTGCCCTTTAAGGGCGGTAGACTGTTTGGGGCTGCCCTGGATGACATCATTAAGGATGTAACAGGGGGTAAGAGCACCCTCCTTCCTCAGACTACTAAGGGAAAGGAGCCCCGCTGTAAGCCGGGCCCCTCCTTTCCAGCAAGAAAGGGTTTTTTTCGTCAGTCAGAATCCGCGGGTAAGCCCTCCCAGACTGACAACAGTGCGGCTGGTGGACAGAAGTGTCCCTGGGTGCGTAAGCCGCACAAGCCGGCTCCCAAGCCCGCCACCGCATGAAGTCTTGCCCCCGTCTGACTCTGGGGTGGGGGGACGACTTCGCAGGTTCACGGATCGGTGAACCTCCCGGATCTCCGACCGGTGGGTGTGGGAGGTGGTCACCTCAGGCTACAGGATATAGTTCCGTTCATGGCCCCCAGACAGATTCTTCCCCTCAAATCTCCCTCTCCTTCCTGCCCGTCGGGCGGCCCTCTGTACAGAATTTGCTCAGGTGCGGAGTAATTGTGCCGGTACCGTCACAGGAGGGGTTTCAGGGGTTCTACTCGAATCTGTTTGTTGTCCCGAAAAAGGACGGGGTCCGGCCAATCCTGGACCTCAAGGCCTTGAATGCCTTTGTGAAGGTGCAAAAGTTCTGTATGGAATCCATTTGCACGGTGATCGCTGCACTCCTTCCAGGGGACTTTCTGGCGTCCTTGGATATCAAAGACGCCTATTTGCATGTTCCGATCTGTGCAGGGCACCAGACGTTTCTGCGCTTTGCGATAGGCGAAGTCTACTTTCGATTTGTGGCCCTTCCATTCGGCTTAGCGTCGGCACCGCGGGTTTTCACCAAGGTGCTTGCCCCGGTTCTAGCTTTGCTGAGACAGCGAGGCATTGTTATCGTGGGGTATCTAGATGATCTTCTTCTAAGAGCAGACAATGGCTCAGAGTTGGAAGAAAATGTGACAATAGTCAGTCAGACCCTCCGGGACTTCGGGTGGCTCCTGAACATTCAGAAGTCGGTCCTGGTCCCAACTCAGCGTTTGGAGTATCTGGGTTTGATCGTGGACTCCTCAGAAGCGAAAGTATTCCTGCCCTCGGAGAAGTTGCAGACGCTTCAGTCTGAAGTACGGGTCCTGACATCCCGAAAATGGTCGTCAATCCGTTTCTGCATGAGAGTACTGGGACTTATGGTGGCATCCTTCGAGGCCGTTCCATATGCCCAAGCACACACTCGGGCATTGCAGAAGGAAATCCTGTCTACTTGGGACAAGTCCCCGTTGTCATTGGATCTTCAGATCCAGGTGAGTCACCCTGTCAGGGTGTCCCTGACGTGGTGGCTGAGGTCCCCGGCTCTTCGGTCCGGAAGGTCGTTCCTCCCCATCCAGTGGACGGTGATCACGACGGACGCCAGCCTGACGGGGCATGGGGCAGTGTTTGAGGAGTCTTGTCAGTTTAGGGGCTCTGGACTCCGGATGAATCCCGTCTGCCGATCAATGTCCTGGAACTACGAGCAATCAGGCTGTGCCTCTCCTCGTGGTCGGAGAAGCTACAGGGCCGCTCAATCAGAATCCAGTCGGACAACGCCGCGGCCGTGGCGTATGTCAACCATCAGGGGGGAACTCGGAGCTCGGCTGCGGCATCCAAGGTCGACCACATCTTAAGGTAGGCGGAAAGAAGCGTGCCGGCTCTGTCGGCCGTCTACATTCCGGGTGTAGAAAACTGGCAGGCGGACTTTCTGAGTCGCCAGACACTGGACCAGGGGAGTGGTCCTTGCACCCGGAGGTTTTTCAACTTCTTTGCCGGTGGTGGGGCACGCCGGATGTGGACCTGATTGCCTCTCGACTCAATCGCAAGGTGTCGAGGTTTGTGGCCAGGTCCAGGGACCCCTGGGTGGACGCCTCGGATGTGTTGGTTGCCCCGTGGGGTCAGAATCACCTGATATATGTTTACCCTCCGCTGCAGTTGTTTCCTCGTCTGCTGCGCAGGGTGGCGGCCGAGGGAGTTCCGGTGATCCTCATTGCTCCGGATTGGCCTCGGCGTCATTGGTACGCCGATCTGGTACGTCTTGTCGCGGACATTCCTTGGCGACTGCCAATGAGGGAGGACCTTCTGTCTCAAGGTCCTATATTTCATCCTGCTTTACAGTCTCTGGCTTTAACGGCAGGGCTATTGAGAGCCAGGTGCTGAAGGACCGAGGTCACTCGGATTCGGTCATTTAGACCATGCTGAGGGCACGGAAGTCTTCCTCCAGAAAGATCTATCACCGTACCTGGAAGGCTTACATCGTTATGTGCGAAGAGCTAGACTGGCGTTCAAGGACGTATTCCGTTCCCAGAATCCTGCGGTTCTTGCATCGTGGTGTGACCCAAAAGCTGGCTTTGAGCACCATTAAGGGTCAGATTTCGGCCTTGGCCGTTTTCTTTCAACGACCGCTAGCAGGCCATTCCTTGGCTAGCACCTTTGTGCAGGGGGTTCGCCATGTGCTTCCCCCTGTCAAGCCTCCTCTCCCTCCTTGGGATCTGAATTTGGTGCTCTCGGTTCTCCAAGAACATCCCTTTGAAAATATCAGAGAGATTCCTCTCTTGACCTTGTCCCAGAAGGTGGCTTTCTTAGTGGCCATTACTTCTGTTAGACGGGTGTCTGAGGTGGCGGCCTTGTCCTGCAAGTCGCCTTACTTGGTCCTCCATAAGGATAAGGCGGTGTTGCGCCCACAACCGTCTTTCCTTCCAAAGGTGGTCTCGGGCCTTTCACCTTAATGAGGACATTGTTTTTCCATCCTTGTGTCCTCACACATCGCATCCCAGAGAGTTTGCGCTTCACACATTGGATGTGGTATGAGCCTTACGGGTGTACCTGTCTGCTACTGCTTCCATTCGGAAGTCTGACTCACTGTTTGTGTCTGTCTCCGGTCCAAAACAGGGCCAAGCGGTGTCTTCTGCCACCATTTCCAGGTGGATCAGACAGACCGTTATACAGGCCCTTAAGTGGCGGGCGCCTCCCTTTCCGGTTACGGCGCATTCCACCAGGGCAATTGGTGCTTCCTGGGCTTTCCGACATCAAGCGTCGGTTGCACAAGTGTGCAAGGCGGCGACCTGGTCGTCCGTTCTTACCTTTTCTAAGTTCTATAAGGTTGATGTGGCTGCATCTTCGGATGCTTCCTTCGGCCGCAAGGTGTTGCAGGCCACTGTTTAAAGTTGCAACTCCTCCGTTGAGGAGCTCTGTTGGTTTGGAGTGAAGTTTGTTTTTTTCCTTTACTACTGCTTCCACCCTCTTCTTTATACTGCTTTGGGACGTCCCATGTGTTTCAGTATGAAGAAGCTGTGTCAGTCCATGGACGATAAGAGAAAATAGGATTTTTGTACTCACCGTAAAATCCGTTTCTCTGACGTCTATGGACTGACACAGCACCCACCCTTCCTTTTAAGGTTTGTACTGCTTTGTTACGAACTGATGCTGCTGACTGCAGGTAGGAAAGTTATGTCCGGAGGGACTGCCCCCTGGGCGGGGCTGTCCAGCTCTGTTTTTTTAGAATGTATGTTATAACATCTAACATTCTGCCTAGATCTTCTCCTGCAAGCAGGGACATATACCCACGTGTTTCAGTATGAAGAGGCTGTGTCAGTCCATGGACGTCAGAGAAACGGATTTTACGGTGAGTACAAAAATCCTATTTTTTGGATCAATATATTTTGTGTTTATAACAAATTCTAACATAATGAATCACTCTCAGTGAGTGGACACAGTAAAAATAAATATCCATTTGAGTATTTTAAGACCACAAAGCAGTAAATACACCTCTAAAATATCCTTCAATTGTAGCAGCCTCTCTTTGGGCAGCGTCCATCTCTAGATTAAGCCAATATAGTAAAGGAAAATGCCAATCTGAGTATTCTTGAATGAAAGTATCCTGTTTTGGGGGACAGCTTTCATCTGTGGAAGCTAATATTTGGCTCAGATTTATAGAATATTTTGTAGTTCAAATATAATGTAGCGCCACCACCGTAAGGGGCCGCTGGAAGATGACTGACCTGCTGGAAGGTTGCCCTGACCTTGCAAGCCTCCTGACACCTCTGACACCCTGGATTCGGACATATTTCAAAGTGACAATGCAATTATACAGACATCAGACTGTAGCAAAGTAAACAAGTATTTCACTTAAGATTATTGAAGCAGATAAGAACAAGAATAACTTAGGCAGATATCTTTTAGTGTTAAAATTTTACTCCGGGTAAATATGCAAAGGGTATGCATTGCAAAGAAAAGCACAAGTCAAACAGTATTAACCAGTAGGTCCCCTATATGATCTTTGACATAAAAGGTAATTCTCTTCCCTTTTATACCTGACTGCTCCCTTCCAATCCTGATGCCACAAACTTTGTGGCACAGTTATAAAACAAGTTAAAAAAAAATGCAATACTTAATCTCTGAGTAGAGTTCCGCTTAAAGCGTGCAGATATTGTTCACAGAGTCCATTAAGTGGGGGAAGAAGAGGAGAGTAGAGGAGTCCTTGTGGTGTAGATGTTCTGTGTCTTCAGCTAGCTCAACAAGGGCCCAGAAGGAATGCTGTGCCATGGCGACCAGCAACAGAAAATAGCATGTGCAAAGTGTTCCCTTTTTGAGGGTTTAATGTAAAAAAGGGATTTTTATAACAGCTTACCTGTAAAATCCTTTTCTTGGAGTACATCACGGGACACAGAGCGACTTAGTCATTACTAATGGGTTATATAGTTTACCTTCAGGTGCTGGCACTGGCAACTTCCAAACCGGAAGTACCCTCCCCTATATAAGCCCCTCCCACCCGGGAGCACCTCAGTTTTGTAGCAAAGCAATAAGTGTCCCAAAAAGAGGGGTGGGAGCTCTGTGTCCCGTGATGTACTCCAAGAAAAGGATTTTACAGGTAAGCTGTTATAAAAATCCCTTTTTCTTTTTCGTACATCACGGGACACAGAGCGACTTAGTCATTACTAATGGGACGTCCCAAAGCAATGCCAAATGAGGGGAGGGATACACTATACATAAGCTGGGCGCCATCAGGCATGAGGCTCTTTTGCGCCCTGCAACACACTGCGCCCAAAGGCGACATCCTCCTGACTTCTGACGTCTACCTGGTAGAATCTAGTAAACGTGTGTACTAAGGACCATGTTGTGGCCTTACAGACTTGAGCCAGGGAGGCTTGGTGATGCACTGCCCATGAAGTTCCAACTGCTCTTGTGGAGTGCGCCCTAACTTTGAACGGAGGCGGTCTCCTTTTCAAGCCATAGGCTCGTATTATGACCTGTCGAATCCACTTGGCTAAAGTAGATTTTTGATGCTGTCTGACCCTTTCTGGGGCCTTCCGGCAGAGCAAACAAAGTATCCGTTCTACGAATCTGAGCAGTGGCTTTAAGATAAGCTTTAACTGCTCTTACTACATCCAAAGAATGCAATAACTTTTCCTCTACCGAACTAGGTTTGGGGAAAAAGGAAGGAAGAACCACATCTTGGTTCAAATGGAACCTCGATACCACCTTAGGAAGAAGGCTGGATGAGGACGTAATACTACTCTGTCCTTATGGACAACCAGATATGGCTCCTTACAGGACAAGGCGGCTAATTCCGATACTTTTTTAGCCGAACAAATGGCTACTAAGAAAATCAATTTCCTGGTGAAAAGAACCAAGGAAATGTGCCGCAATGGTTCAAATGGTTGTTTCTGTAGAACCGACAGAACCAGGTTTAAGTCCCATGGACATATGGGAATACTAACCGGAGGGCTAATACGCATCACTCCTTGTATGAAAGCTTTGACTAATGAATGCAAAGCCAAGGGCCTTTGAAAAAATATTGACAAGGCCGTCTGACCCTTGATAGTACTCAAGGCAAGCTTCCTATGTACAGCCCACTGTACGAAGTCCAGAATCCTACCTATTACGTACTTACGTGGATGCCATTTCTTGGCCTCACACCACGTGATGTACGCCTTCTAGATCCTATAATAGATCTGCCTGGATACCGGCTTCCTGGCATTGATCATGGTAGATACCACAGGATTAGAGAGCCCTCTCTTTTTTAGAATGTGGGCTTCAATAGCCAGGCCGTCAAACCTAGGGCTGGTAAGGAAGGGTAGTATATCGGTCCTTGCGAAAGCAGGTCCGGACGATGTGGGAGGGTCCCAGGACTTCCCACTGACATTTTTACAATCTCCGCGTACCATACCCTTCGGGGCCACGCTGGAGCCACCAGAATCGCTGGTTTCTTTTCTACCCTGATTCTGCGGATTAATCGCGGTGGGAATGCATATATCAGCTTGAACTGATCCCAAGGGAACACTCGGGCATCCGAACCGCAAGCTAGGGGATCCTTTGTGCGAGACACAAATCTGTCCACCTTTGCGTTGAATCTGGATGCTAGCAGATCTACATCCGGTGTTCCCCACCGCTGGCATATTGCCTGGAAAACCTCGGGGTGAAGAGACCATTCCCCCGGGCATAATTGCTGGCGACTTAAAAAGTCCGCTCTCCAATTTTCCACTCCTGGGATGAAAACCGTGGATATGGCTGTGACATATCTTTCTGCCCATTCCAGGATGCAATTCGCTTCCCTCTGGGCTACACGACTTCTGGTGCCACCCTGGTGATTGATATATGCCACTGCTGTGGCATTGTCTGATTGAATTCTGACAGGTGACCCTTGGAGTTTGGATGTCCATGCTACTAGGGCATACCGGGCTGCTCGTATCTCTAAGAGATTGGTGGGCAGGGCCTTCTCTGCTTCTGACCACTTGCCCTGGAGAGACCATTGCTCCAGTACTGCCCCCCAGCCTATGAGGCTGGCATCTGTAGTGACCACCTTCCAAGAAACCGGACTGAAGGGTTTCCCTTTTTCCAGATTCTGGGGCACCAACCACCAATGGAGGCTCTTGCGAACGGAAGGGGACAGGGACATTGGTAAGTCTAAAGCCTGAACTTTTTTGTTCCAGGCTGACAGTATGGCCCTCTGCAAGTTCCTTGAATTCAATTGACCGTAGGGTACTGCTTCGAATGAAGCCACCATTTTTCCCAGCAGCCTCATACACAGGCGTATGGATGGTTTTCTTTTTTGTACCCACTAAGTGGGTCAAATCTTTCAAAGACGACACCTTCTCTGGAGGTAAGAAAATCTTTCTCTGATTTTAATCCAGTCTTAGCCCCCAAGTATTCCAGACTTTTGACTGGTTTTAGGGCTGACTTGTCTCGGTTGATAATGCAACCGTGAGATTCCAGATACTTGATTATCTTGTGAACGACCACTTCTAGTTTTTTTCACTGAGTGGTCTATCAGCAACAAGTCGTCTAGATATGCCATTATCGTTACACCTTGTGTTCCTAGTTTGGCCAATCGTAGGGCCAGAATTTTTGTGAACACTCGTGGTGCTGTGGCCAGACCAAAAGGTAAGGCTCTGAACTGAAAATGGCGCCCTTCTACTGCAAAGCGTAGAAATTTCTGGTGGGCCGGACAGATGGGAATATGCAAATAAGCATCCCTTATGTCGATCGAGGCTAACCATTCCTGCCCTTGTAGGGCGGTGGCCACCGATCGGATCGACTCCATCCGAAAAAGTCCTGATATGTAGGAACTTGTTTAGCCCTTTTATATTTAATATGGGCCTCACGTCCCCATTTGGTTTGGGGACTGTGACAAGGTTCGAGTAAAAACCCGAACCCGCTTTCTTCCAAGGGAACCTTCATGATTACCCTTGGAGCAATAGTTGTTCTAGTGCCAGAAGGAGGGATCCACTCTTCTGGGGATCGCTTGGCACGTTTGACCTTATAAAATGGGCAGGAGGAATGTCTTTTAACTCCAGCCTGTATCCCAGACTTACTGCGGAGATCACCCATCTGTCTCTGATGGTGTCCCGCCAGGTCTCTGTGAACAACTGAAGTCTTCCCCTCACCCGATTGAGTGGGGGCAACCCTTCATGACTTGGGGGGAGGTTTTGTACCTCTCTTGACCCAGGGTTTCCTGTGATTGTCCCTGATTTCTGCCCCCTGGATTTGACCGCGGAGGCCGTCGGAACTGTTTCACAGCCGATGTGCCAGGGACTGGAGAAGTAGGCCTCTTAAAAGAAGGACTTCTACCCTTGTTCTTAACCGGCAAGAGTATACTTTTACCGGCAGAAGTTTTCTGGATATATTTGTCCAGATCGTCTCCAGATAAGCGTTCTCCATGAAATGGGAAGCTAATCAGCAATTTCTTACAGGGAGCTTCAGCAGACCAGTTTTTGAGCCATAGAAGCCTACGCATATGTCTACAGACAGCGTAAAGCGGGATGCCTGTTGGATTGTATCCTTTATGGCGTCCACCGCAACACAAGGCTCTAGGTAGGTCAGCTAGGGCAAGAGCCTGCTGATCTGGTAAGTCCCTTAAGACTTGTTTCAACTGATCTTTCATTGCTTGGCAGACTCCAATCGCTGCTACTGCAGGTTGTGTCACCATGCTTGCTGTAGAGAAAGCAGATTTTAGTAAAGACTCCAATTTTTTATCTATTGGGTCTTTGAACATTGGAACATTATCTACTGGACATGTCAGTGATTTATTTACACAAGAGATGGCTGTGTCCACTGTAGGGACCCTCCATTTTTTTATGAACTTATCCTCCATGGGATAGATCACTGGAAATCTCTTAGGGGGAGTAAATATTTTATCAGGATGCTCCCAATCCTGGTAAATAAGCCCTTCCAATAAAGGGTGGATTGGGAAGGAACAGACAGCCTGGGGAGCTTTCAGCGACCCCAGCGAGGAAACCGTAGTGGTTGATGGTTCCGCCAGAGGCATTTTAAATGCTGATCGGACCATGTTAGTCAGAGACTGAACCCATAATCTTTCAGCCTGAGATGCTGAGAAAGGTTCTTCCACTGTTGATTCCTCTATAACTGAATCAACCTCATCCTGATCCCCTTCAGGTAGGTCGATCTCTGTGTGGGGCTGTTCCTCCACTAACAGGCACTCTGAAGGAGGAGACGGAGATCGGACGCGCTTTCCCTGTGACAGGGAAGCAGCGATCAATGCTGTTAATCTCTCTTCCAATCCTCCCAGAGTTGAGGATAAAACCTCCTCTGTTATATATACAGGAGCAGGTGGACTGGGGACAGCCGCAGCACCAGGCACTCCTGCGGGGTTCCTACGGCTACTGACCTCTGAATTTTCAGGGGAGATTGGTGCAGTATAAGCATGCCCAATATCCTCAGAGCCCGATGGAGACCCCTTTGGCTTCCTGGAAGACTTATTTCCGGAGCGTCTGGATGACATATCCTTTAAGCACAAAGCTGAGGTATTCCCGTCGTCATACACCAATTTTGCTGGTAATAGTCTAACACAGTTGCTGCTATATACCAGCTGGTGTCCACTAAAGTGCCTTTCTATGGGGATGCCTGCATCAACCGCCTCTGTGTGCCACCGTTTTGTTGCTAGCTCTGTTTGCATCCAGCTGACACTTGTACTGTGTCTTTTATACATGCTGGGACGCCTGCACATGCGCAGAAGCGCCGCGGCGCGCATCGAGCGTCATCCACCCGCCCCGCCCCTTTTTTTTCATAGGATGCGCGTGCACGCGCCCGTGCGCCATTGGCGCCCTTTTTTGAAACCAAGCAGGGACTAGGAGCCAGGGCCCTTTTTGCCGGAGGGCCTGTGCGGTGGATGAGCAGGGCAGAGGAACTGGATTCCCACAGAGAAACTTACCAACTGCCTGGATCTTTTGACTTGAGAAAACCAAAGATCCACATGACAAGAAAAATGGACCATAGCGGCCTCTAGTGGTTTAACACAGGTACCGCGGTCCTCTTTTTTTAAAATTTTACATTTTCCAGTAGTTATAGGCATACACAGATATTAGCGGGAATACCGTTAGGTAACAGACAGAAAGACAAATTAGGCTTGGGGGTCCCCCAATAGAACCAAGTTCCTGGGGGCCCCCACTTACCTGTTCCCCGCCGCAGGACTTTGTTTGGTCCACAGAAGCCCAAACTTCACCTATCACGGCAGGCATTGTAATTAAACCTTCAGGGACCGGGTTCCCAAGGATTCCACTCCCCTGGACCTGTATAGCACCCTGCACAGAAAACATCTTGGTCGTGGGTATGACCAGAGCTCTGGATCCCAGGGTCCAGCCCTCCTAAGAGAGGCATTACAGGCAAAACCTTGCTCTTCTGTTGCAAGGCCCGGGTACCGACCGTTTAGCTATGAAGCTTTTTTGGTGGGATCCGGAACAGCTTACTAAGGCCCGTAAAAGAACCTGTACGCAAGCCCAGGAAAACACATGTTACTCTTTGGCCAACACTTTAGACACTGGCAAAAAACTGAGGTGCTCCCGGATGGGAGGGGCTTATATAGGGGAGGGTACTTCCGGTTTGGAAGTTGCCAGTGCCAGCACCTGAAGGTAAACTATATAACCCATTAGTAATGACTAAGTCGCTCTGTGTCCCGTGAATGTACGAAAAAGAAAGTGTTATATGACAGTAAAGCTTCTATCCAGCTGCTAACTGGTAAAATTGGTGAGAGCAGTTACTTGTGAGTTTAACTAACCATTTTCATATGACTTTTTCATGCTCCATATAGCAGGGTTCTTTCATTTTACCTACATACTTTGTGCCAGAAGGTGTCCTTTATTACTATTATCTATCTATTGCAAGCATACTGCTGATCACTCCTCAATGTAGTTTGCCCGCTTTTATTTTACATTTACTTGTACAAATAGGTTAATACTGTAGAATAAAATTTTGGGTTTAGAGTTTATCAACCACATATACATATTTAATAACATAAGGTGAACACCAACAGAAGACTTGTTTTAAACCTTTCATAAAACAGTCCAAGCAACATGGGAATGCTTCCACCATGTACCAAAAAAAAAAAAAAAAAGCCTAAGTAAGTAGGGAATTTCTTTCAAAATGAAATTTCTCTCTCTCACATTTTTACAACAGTCTACTTTTTTTTCTTTGCCAGCAGCATAAGAGTATTTTTGAACTGACCCATTAGTTTGCAAATATTAGCTAATGGTAGATTGTAGATATTACATGTTCTCTTATCTCTGAAGACTAAGCATATTTCTGATGGAAAATCTAAACTCTGCCATGTGCATACGTTGCGCATACTGTAATCATATTCCTGGGATAGGGTCATAAATTACTTGCGGCTACCAGAAGCAGGGGAAGCTGTAATAACTGGGTGTTGTATAGATATTGGTTGTGACAGGACCTCGGTTGGAATGAGTGCTGTTTCTACACTTGTGCTTTAACAGTTTTAGATAAGCTGACAGGACCATTTCAGAGGCCGCCTGATGCCTCCTCCCTAATCCTGTTTCCATTACACAATGTGAAAATACATTCAGAAATCCAGTATGTTTATTTTTTCATGTTAGCATTCTGAAGCAACACATTAAATACATTTGTTAAAGGGAATGTATGGACTTTTAAAATTGTAAAGTATTTTAAAATACCATTTTAAATAAACTTGTAGGAAAGGTCAGCTAATTATATTAGGGTGTGTTTTAATGTTTTAAAGACCTTGTTTATCTGTATAATTTGTAATTAAAATTGTACATGGGGTCAGCCTTATCTACTAATTATATATGCAGGCTCTGCTTGCTGCTTTTAAAGCAACGTTTAAAGGCAGAGTAATTACACCGAGCCACTAAAAGCTCCCTTTAATTGCCAGTTTAGATAATTTGCTTTTTAATACAGTACCAAAATTATGGAAGACCAAGTGTAGTAATAAATATAGTAATATTAAAGTTTTTTTAACATGCTTTTTCTTTTTGTTTGGATTAGATAATAATTAATCTTCCTGTCAGATTATTTCTATCAGGGTGATCATATTTCACTAGAAGCTGTTTCCTATTAAATTAATGAACTAAGTCACGCAGAATGTCAACATTCCAGCTAATATAATAAATCTTTACCGAGATTTATTCATTGTTGGGGCTCAGAGCCATTTTAAAGATGTGAGGTGCTATTGCAAGACCACTTTAACAGGGTTTTTACTGACCAGGAGTACCCACATAGTATATTTGAAGCAAGGAGGTCCTCTTGGACTATTTTGCCTCTTTTAAGAACCACTGATCATGTAATACCTTTGAAGTCACATAGTTACATAGTTACATAGTTAGTCAGGTTGAAAAAAGACAAAGTCCATCCAGTTCAACCATAAAAAAATAAAAAAATAAAAAAATAAAAAATATCGTACAATCCCATATACCCAATTCTATACCCACAGTTGATCCAGAGGAAGGCAAAAAACCCCAGCAGAGCATGATCCAATTTGCTACAGCAGGGGGAAAAATTCCTTCCTGATCCCCCGAGAGGCAATCGGATTTTCCCTGGATCAACTTTACCTATAAATGTTAGTACCCAGTTATATTATGTACATTTAGGAAAGTATCCAGGCCTTTCTTAAAGCAATCTACTGAGCTGGCCAGAACCACCTCTGGAGGGAGTCTGTTCCACATTTTCACAGCTCTTACTGTGAAGAAACCTTTCTGTATTTGGAGATGAAATCTTTTTTCCTCTAGACGTAAAGAGTGCCCCCTTGTCTTTTGTGTTGACCGTAAAGTGAATAACTCCACGCCAAGTTCACTATATGGACCCCTTATATATTTGTACATGTTAATCATATCCCCCCTTTTTCTCCTCTTCTCAAGAGTGAATAAATTCAGTTCCTCTAATCTTTCCTCATAGCTGAGCTCCTCCATGCCTCTTATCAGTTTGGTTGCCCTTCTCTGCACTTTCTCCAGTTCCCCGATATCCTTTTTGAGAACTGGTGCCCAAAACTGAACTGCATATTCCAGATGAGGTCTTACTAATGATTTGAACAGGGGCAACATGATATCTCTCTCTCTGGAGTCCTTACCTCTCTTAATACAAGAAAGGAATTTGCTCGCTTTGGAAACCACAGCTTGGCATTGCATGCCATTATTGAGCTTATGATCTACCAAAACCCCCAGATCCTTCTCCACTACGGATCCCCCCAGTTGTACTCCCCCTAGTATGTATGATGCATTCATATTCTTAGCCTCCAAGTGCATAACTTTACATTTATCAACATTAAACCTCATCTGCCACATAGTCGCCCAATTAGACAGAGCATTGAGGTCGGTTTGCAAATTGGCGACATCCTGTAAGGACGTTATTCCACTGCATAGCTTGGTGTCATCTGCAAAGACAGAAATGTTACTTTTGATCCCAGACCCAATATCATTTATAAAGGTATTAAAAAGTAAGGGTCCCAGCACTGAACCTTGGGGTACACCACTGAGAACCTTAGATCATTCAGAGTAAGAATCATTAACCACTACTCTCTGAATTCTGTCTTTTAGACAGTTTTCTATCCATTTACAAACTGATATTTCCAATCCTGTAGACTTTACCTTACACATGAGCCGTGTGTGGGGAACTGTATCGAACGCTTTTGCAAAATCCAAGTATATCACGTCCACCGCCACCCCTCTGTCCAAGGTTTTACTTACCTCTTCATAAAAAGAAATCAGGTTTGTCTGACAACTTCGGTCTTTCATGAATCCATGCTGTCTGTTGCTTAAATAGTTTTTTTCCAGCAAGAACTCATCTATGTGGTCTTTTATTAATCTCTCCAGTATCTTCCCAACTATAGAAGTTAAACTAACAGGTCTATAGTTACTTGTTAAAGACCTTGTTCCCTTTTTAAATATAGGCACCACATTGGCCCTGCGCCAATCCAGTGGTACTATTCCTGTCATTAACGAGTCCCTAAAAATTTGATACAATGGCTTTGAAATTACAGAGCTCAATTCTTTTAGGATCCGTGGGTGGATGCCATCTGGTCCAGGTGCTTTATCCACCTTTATTCTGTCTAAATATTTCTGGACCATATCACTTTTGAGCCATTGTGGATTTGGGGCTGTGTCACTACCACCCCCATTATGGACATGATCTCCCCCATGTTCCATTGTATACACAGAGCTTAAGAAAGTATTTAATAAATTAACCTTCTCTTTGTCCCCAGTCACCCTAGATTATTTTGTAAAGGGCCTACATGCTCAGACTTGACCTTTTTACTATTAATATATTTGAAGATTTTTTTGGGGTTTGTCCTACTATCTTTTGCAATCTGTCGTTCGTTTTGAACTTTTGCATCCTTGATTTCCTTTTTACATATCCTGTTATATTCTTTGTAACATTTAAACGACACTAGTGTTCCTTAATTTTTATTTTTTTTAAAAGCTCTTTTCTTATTGTTTATAGCTTTTTTAACTTTAACCTTGAGCCACATAGGTTTTATTTTTAGCCTTTTAAACTTATTGCCCATAGGAATATACTTTGCAGTGAGGTCCCAAACAGTCTTTTTGAAGAATTCCCATTTCTGTTCTGTGTTAATCGATGCCAATATTCCCTCCCAATCTAAGTCCTGGAGAGCAGCCCTCATCCTTAGAAAATTAGCTTTATTGAAATTAAGTGGTTTTATCTTTCCTGCATGTATTTCTTGCTTACAGCTAACATCAAATTAAATCATGTTATGGTCACTGCTACCCAGGTGTTCCTTTATCTGAACATTAGTAATACGCTCTGCATGGTTTGAGATTACCAGGTCCAACAGAGCATCATTCCTAGTTGGGGCCTCAATAAACTGGACCATAAAATTGTCCTGCAATAGGCTTATACATTTTTGCCCTTTAACTGTCCCAGCAATGCCATTACTCCAGTCAATTTCTGGGTAGTTAAAATCTCCCATTATTATCACCGTCCCAGCCCTTGCAGCCCTTTCCATCTGTGCAAGGAGCTGAGTCTCTACCTCCTCATTAACATTGGGAGGTCTATAACAAACTCCAATGATTAACTTTGAACAACGCACATCTGTATGCAGTTCCACCCATAATGCTTCAGCCTCATCACACTCTCCATCAACCAGGTCCTCTTTCACACTCGCTTTGAGATCACTTCTCACATAGAGACAGACCCCGCCACCTTTCCTTTTTACCCTGTCTCTCCGAAAGAGTGCATAGCCAGGAATATTAATAACCCAGTCATGTGAGGATTGAATCCAAGTTTCAGCAATACCGATTACGTCATAGCTCTCCTCATGCACCAGAGCTTCCAACTCACCTATTTTGCTTGGCAGACTTCTGGCATTGGTGAACAAACACTTTAATGTATTACATTTTTCTCTGGTGTTTTTCATATCATTTTTAGTAGTACAAATGGCACTATAGTTTCCAATGGCTGTTTGCAACATGGGAACTTTCTTGTCACCTGCCATAACCCTCCCCCCATCTATCCCCATTCCACTCTCCATTAATGTCTGACCCCTAACTGACCTGTGTGCCCAATGTAATTCTAGTTCACCCTCCCCCCTCAATCCTAGTTTAAATACTCCTCCAGCCTTCCCATAAACCTCTTCCCCAGCACAGCAGACCCCCTTCCATTCAAGTGCAAACCGTCTTTAGCATATAGGTTGCACCCCAATGAAAAGTCAGCCCAGTGCTGTAGAAACCCAAATCCCTCCTCCCTACACCAGGTCTTTAGCCATGCATTCAGCTCTCTAATCTCCCCCTGCCTTTCCTGTGTTGCGCATGGCACAGGCAATATTTCAGAGAATATCACCTTGGAGGTCCTTGCCTTCATCTTGCAGCCTAGTTCTTTAAATTGATTCTTAAGGAGCCTCCACCTTCCATGTATACTGTCATTGGTTCCAACGTGGACCAAGACAGCTGGGTCATGCCCAGCCCCTCCCAATAATTTATCCACCCGGTCCACCACATGCCGAACCCTGGCACCAGGGAGACAGCAAACCATTCGGTTGAGGCGATCCTGGCGACAAATTATTCTATCAGTCCTTCTGATTATAGAATCCCCTATAACCACCAACTGTCTAGGCCTACCTGCACTCCCCTCACCACCTCTACTAGATGGGTTGCTCTCCCGGCTGTTAGGGGTAGCAGTGACATCTAGGGCTGCCACCTCTGTGTTTGCCACCTCCACATCTTCACCCAACTTGGAAAATTTGTTTTGATGCACAAATACAGGACTGGCCTTCCTTTTCTGCAAGCTCCTTCCACTCCCTCTAACTACATTAACCCATCTTCCTATCTGATAATCCTGACTTGCCCCTCCACCCTCCACATCAGCCCTACTGACCAGCTGCTCAGCGAGCAGAGGACCCCTTTCAAGGTTGTCCTTTCTGCCCAGTGTTGCAACTTGCTCCTCCAGATCTCTAATGCGAGTTTCCAGAAAGGCAACCTGCTCACATCTGTCACAGCGGATACCATCCTGTTGCACCAATTTTGCATACATGTGGCACACTGTGCACTGAGCAAAACCTTCAACCCTGCTAGCACTCATTTCCCAGTTACAATATAATTACTTGTAGGAAGTTTAAGATGTTACTCACAGTTTAGAAGACTCCTGTCTTAACTCCTGTTTTAAACTCCTGATTTTTAACTGTCCACTTTAGTTCAAAATTCCACTTATTTTCACAAAATCCACATGCAAGCCACCATCAGCAGGGAGCCAGCTCCTAGGCGAGTTTGTACAGACACTTATATACTCACCTGTGAACAAATAACCACTCCCCTTAATTAGCAGAAAGAAAAAAAAGCTGTTTAAAAAGTGTCAGAGAAAGGGGGGGAGGGGGGAGTATTTTTAAAACTGATAAACGTATCAAATAAAGGACAAAAAAAAAAATCAACACTTGCAAGCAGAAGCAGTTAAAAGCAAAATTCCTGGTTTTTAACTGTCCACTTTAGTTTAAAATTCCACTTATGTTCACAAAATCCACATGCAAGCCACCATCAGCAGGGAGCCAGTCCTATGTCATGTGAAAAATATGAATTACTTCCAGAACAAAGTATTACGCTTATAGTAAATTTTTCTTTGGTTTGGGTAGTCTGTTCAATATATATGAACATCTAACGGACTGGCAGTGTATGTTTAAATTTTGGCCTAATTCACACATTTTGTGAAATGCTTAATGTGTACAATATGGTAAGGTAGCCCATTGATTTTAAATGACTGCCAGCCATGGACATTTTAACATGCCCACTGTTTTTTTTTTTAAAGCAGTGTGCCCCAATACTAATAGAGTTGTGGTTTACAGACACGCATGTGTTTTGGTTCATTGGTAAGGTGCATTGGGGTGAAATTTAAAATTTATGTCGCCACATCATGCATCGTGAGTTACCATTCAGTGCAGTAATGCACATTTTGCTGCCATTACTTCAATGCACGGGTCTAAATCTAGTCTTTTAATTCTTAACAGATTGGCCAGACTTTATAAATCCACTTTAATATTAAAGCAAACCTGTCATGAAATGAAAAACCTACATATACAGCCACTACTGACCTCTTGTAATGAATTGACAGCTGTTTTACTCAGAAAGATGTGCAGCCAATAGCCTAGTAGAACAGCCAGGCAACTAGAATTTTCTGAAGGAAAACAGCAATGACACCCTCTGCTGCCTGTTCAGGTTTACTTTAGGTTCACACCAGATGCAGTTCCGGGCAGTTTTTTTTCTGCACAAAATGCATGCACAGTGTTTTCCATGTAGTCCGGTGGCTCTAGTTCACACCATGCAGTCAGTTTCCGTTCAGTTTCTGCAGACCTATTGGAATACACGGAAAACACTGTGCATGCATTTTTAGCGCAGAAAAAAGCGCACGGAACTGCACCTGGTGAGAACTGGACCTTAAAGTGGACCTTCACTCCCAAAAGAAGTTTTTCTCCCTGCAACCTCCTCATCCTCTGCAATACTAAAAGTCCTTTATTTTTTACCATGGGCCCATTCCCCACCATTCTCGCCCAGGCAAGAAGGATTTTTTCCTGCTTTTGCAACAGCCTGGGATATCCCCTTCACATATAGCAGGAGCAAAACCTCATGGTGGCCAGTGGGTGGACCTCGCAAGCATTATTTGGGCACAGCTGCAGTAACCCAGAAGAGGCGACCAGGCTCCTGATTACATCAGTGGTGGCTGGTGTTTTTTTTTGGGGGGGGAAAATAACCCCCCAGCACTAACACCCCCAGAATACTCCCCCCCCACCCTCTGTCTGCCGGTCAGTCCTTACCCTGGATGCGGACGGTGAGAGCAGCGGTCGGGTTTTCATGGAGTGCGGAGCTGATGCACCCATTTTTGAGGGTGGTCGCCCCTATCCTCAAGCGTGGCGGGCTCGGGGAAAGCTGCTCTGGTGTCCTCCTGGAGCAGCTCCTGCAGTGCGTCTCCTCTCTGCTCCTCCCGGTGCTAGGCGTCCAATAGGATCCCCTAACATTTTGGCCAATCGGGAAACGGGTTTCATACCCGCTTCCCAATTGGCCGGGGGGAGGATCAGTGTTGCAACAGTGAATATTCATTCGCTGTTGCAACACACCTGGGTGGGATTAAAGTGCATTCTCTGCGACCCAAGCCCGCCCTATTTTGAAGCCTATTAGAGCCTCTGGCTCTAATCAAATGCTTAAAAAATAACTGCCTCCCATTGCATATAGGGAGTGGCGTGGAGAGAGGGGGCGGAGCCTGGGTGACCCTAATTGACAGGCCGCTACTGGATTACATCAGAGGAGAAGATGGTAGCATCTAAGCAGCAGATCACAGCAAGACAACACCTGATTCTCTGGGCAGGTTTGTATATGAATTGAGGATAACCCTGCATAATATGTAATAGGGGAGGAAAAGAAAGTGGAGGTGTGGAGTTAAGTGAGGTTCCTCTTTAAGTTATACTGCAATTTCCCAGAATTTGCAGAAGCTGCTCCAGGAGGACACCAGAGCAGCTTTTCCCGAGCCTGCCACGCTTGAGAATAGGGACGACCGCCCTGGAAAATGGCCGCATCAGCTCTGCACTCCATAAAAACCAGACCGCTGCTCTCACCGCCTGCATCCAGGATGAGGACGAGATGGATGAGAAGACTTAACTTGCAGTTAGCATTCCAACTAATCCCAAAATGTGGACAGCAGGGATGAGGTCAGGGCTTTGTACAAGCCACTCATGTTTCATCACACCAAACTCATCAAATCAAATCTTTATAGAGCGAACTTTGCACAGGGACACAGTCAGGCCTTCAACAGAAAAGAGCCTTCCCATAAAAGGTTGGATGTGATCTACTCTCTAAAAATGTATTTATATGCGGAAGCATTAACAGTGCCCATTACTGGAAATACCTGAACTCTATTATTTAGAGGGGTGTCCACATACTTTTGGCTATATAGTTTATTAGGAGATCAAGGCAGATTGGATGTTAGAAATTTTAGAAATGTTATTATTTGAACCAGCGTATGAAAGGATATGAAAAACATTTTTCAGAGAATACAATTTATTATTATTATTATTAAGATGAAGTGGATCTTTTGGTGAGTACTGTACATGGATAGTGTTTATCCAGAATGATCTGTCTTCTGTTTGTGTCTTACGTCTTTGCAATGACATGTTCGTAATTTCTGGGACATTACCTTTTCATCTTACTGCTAGTCGTTCTTTTTCTGTTTTACCTTCAGTTTTTCTAAGTGTATTTGTCTTTTTCAAAATAAGACAGCTTCAGCCTAGGTATCTGGGCTTTAAATTAAAGATCAAGCTTGATTGGGCAGTATTTCTAGTATCCTTCACCATTACTAAAGCTCAAAGACAGTTTTTCCTGTATTGCTTCTTTGTTTCCATCTTTCAGATCCATTGAGAGTGACAAAAAATACCATAGCCTGGGCATTTCTGACCTTTGTACTTAGACACATCAGTGTTTTTGAGGATCTTTTCTACATCTTCCATCCTTGCTCTACCAAGGGTCAGTCTGTAGTGTGTTAATTGCCTGCTGATGATCCTTGTTGTTGTTGTTAATAATTTATCCAAAGGGGCAGAAGCTGTCTACCATTTCTGTGTCTTCACCATCGACTTTGAAGTTGGCTGTCTTTTCTGTTGTCATACCCTTGGTTTTCTTGATGTTTTACTCTGTTCTTTACATCTCTGTATGAGGCTATTGAGGTACTCTACATTTTCAGCTCTGAGCGTAATGTTATCAATTTATTGAAGATGTTCTTCCAACAGTCTTGAAATCTCTATCTTCTTCCTTCAGGCCACATCACAGTGTTTTAATGTTCTGCTCCACCAACACCAGACACACAGCCCACTCACCGGACTCACATGACCCACCCCCCCCCCCCCCCATTACAGGTAGTCACATTAAGCAGAATGATGATGCTGTTTCTAATGCTCTTCTCAGCCGATCAGCGGGGCCAGCAAACTTGGACACAAACTGTGAACATTGGTTAATTTATTCAATAAGACTCAAAGGAAAATGCTGATATGGTCAATAGAAACCAATTAGATTTGTGATCTTTGTGTCCAAGTTTGCTGGCCCCCCGCTGATTGGCTGAGAAAAGCATTAGACATGGCATCGTCATTCTGCTTCAGCTTTTTTTTTATTGCATATTTTGTAAACAAACAACACACATACAACATAAGTGCTTTGGTACACAAAACCTTCATGGTGCTACAGTACAATTCTGTAAATGTGGGTGTAACAGTTAGGAAACAACCTTGGTGCGACCCGTATCCACTTGTTCAGGACGTGAGCTTGGGAAAAGCCCCATTGGGTACAGTTCAAAAAACATCCAATAGTAACTTCAGACAATAGTGATGCCCATACAAACCACAACCCACTCCCAGATGGCAGCCAATACATCAACAGGCGATAAATAAATAAAAAACCCTATCAGCTAGGCCGTTTCAGGTTCAGCCAACCAAGTACGCCAAACTTTATCGTACTTTTGTGGGCAGCCTCTATTTACGTAGGTATCTTTGTACAAAGGAAGGCTGTTATTAACCAAACGTTTCCATTAAGGAAAAACGGGGAAGGGAAGTGGGTTTTTTCCACTGCATTGCAATGTTATTCCAGGCGTAAAAAAGTAATAGACCAATCAGTGTGCGCTTAGCCATGGTCGGTATAATGATTTCTATGAGTCCCAGAAGGCACACCTCTATTGCCAGTGGAAGAGTGACTGATGCAGGAATGTGCAGGGTCCATCTGGTGAAGTCTGTGTGGGATGAAGTATGCCCTATGTACAATTTTATACTGTACCAGCCTGTCACAAATGGAAACTAGTGAACTAAAAGGGAAATCCCAGACATCGTCCCAGTCATCAGTGTCTAGTGCGGGAACATCTCGCTGCCAGCGAGACCAAAGTTTGTCAAGGGGCGGGAGAGACACATAGATCAGATGTGCATATAAATGTGAGGTGGGTTTCTCAGTACAGCTAAACCTGAGTGTCCTTTCCAATTCTGACTGGGCCACAATACATGAGGAGTGTGGGAATTGTGCCGTAAAAGCATGGGACAGTTGGAGGTAGCGAAAACGATAGTGATTGGGTATGTTATGTAGGGAGGAGAGCTGAGATAAGGGAACCAGGGAATTTTGTGAGACAATGTGAGATATGAGTTTAACACCATACTTAAACCACGCGTAAGGGTCTAGAAGTTTGTAAAGATGGGGGTAAACTAGGGTTCAGCCAGATCGGGGCATTTGGGGAAACCTCAGAGTGTTTGCATTTTTCAATAGCTAGTCCTGCTCGCCAAGCTCGTATGGTGGTATGCATGGAGGGGGTTAGAGGGTAGGGGGCACGAGGACCCCTATAGATTAGAAGATGAAGGGCTTCCAGTGAGCCAACCACCATAGCTTCTAACACAGTAGACAAGTTTGTTTTGTCCGGGAGTAGCCACCAGGCCGAAGTCACGAACTGTACAGCCAGGAAGTATTTGTAACAGTCTGGAACTGCCATGCCACCCTGCGTCTTTGGCCTCATCAAGGTTGACAGTCGGTATCTGGACGGTGAGGGACCCCATAGAAAGGAAGAGAAAATCTGGTTCAGTTTTTTAAAGAAGGATTTAGGCACCCATTGTGGGAATTGGCGAAAGAGGTAGGTTAATTTGGGGATGATTTTCATCTTAAGGAGGTTGACTTGTCCCCAGATGGACAAAGGTAAATTACTCCATGATTTAAGTTTTGTCTGGGTATCAATAAGAACTGGAGTGAGGTTTAAGGAAATAAAGTCTGAAGCTTGAGTAGAAATATTGACCCCTAAGTATTTAAAGGAGTCCACCCATTGAAGGGGATTATCAGGGGGGGATGTAGCCCTAGCCGCCTGGTCGATTGAAAATAGTAGGGACTTGGACCAGTTAACCCTTATTGGAAATAGTAGGGACTTGGACCAGTTAACCCTAATTCTGCTTCAGCTTTATATATACTTTAGAATTCTTACATTGTGTTAGGATTTTTACTTTCTGCACTGTCAGTGCAGTGTTGGATTACAATGGGAGACAGCTGATTAGAGGAAAGACACACCCCCCCCTCCACATTGGTACAAGAACGAAAATGCTTTCAGAGCTCTGCTCTAAATAGACCAGCGCTGTGCTAATCTATTTATAGCAACCTCCCATGACACTAATTTTAGGCTGCTTTTATCTCCCCTCTCATGAAACTTTTTAGAAAGTTATCAGGCTGATAACAGAGCTAAGGAACAGAAGAAACACACGGGACTTCGTGCTTTGGAGTGCGATAACAAAATGCTACAGATATATGTGCCCAGCTCAAATTTCATGAATCGGGCTTACATCCACTTTAAGGTCTCCTTTTTTTGGCATCAGGATAAGTAAACTAATCTCTTCCAATCTGTTGACCATTGAGTGTTTTTTCAGGCTTCACAGTTTGTCAGCATTTTGAATAATTCTTCTTCAGTTGCTTGTAGTAATTCTGACACAGTGTTAATAATTACTGCGGCCTTCCTTTTTGGCAATGATCTCAGTGCCCATCTCACTTCATCTTCTATTACTAAAGGCTCTTTTGTGCAGCTTGATTCTGAAAAAGTGTTAATAATTATTGTGGCCTTCCTTTTTGGCAATGATCTCAGTGTCAATCTCACTTCATCTTCCATTACTAAAGGCTCTTTTGTGAAGCTGGATTCTGAAAAAGTGTCTTGGTTTTTTATGTCTTTGCTATAAAGTCATCTGTGTATTCCTTCATCTTTGCTTGATCTCCGTTCCATCAGTGATGATTTCTCAGTGGACATCTTTGAGCATGCATACTCAAGGCTAGAATTTATTTTTGTTTTATGGAAAGCAGTCTTTTTTTCACATTTTTTTCCACCTGCACTCTTTTTACAAAAAGTGCTGTAATATTTGTCCTCATCATTGCTGGCAACTCTCAGGAATTCAAGATTCACTTTTTCATAGGATTTTAGCTTTCCTTTCCTAGCTTTTCACTGTCATCAACTTTAATCTCTTGGACTATGTAAAAAAAAAAAAAAAAAAATGGACTAAGTTTTTTCCTGATTAATTCTTGATTCCTTTGAATTGCATCCACAGTTTATCTGATTCTTCATGAGTTATGTTTAACCCCTTCACGCCGACCATACACAAATATGCGTTCATGGCTTGAATGGGTTATACCAGGGTGATGCCTGAAGCTGCAGGCATCATCTTGGTATCGTTTTTTAGAGCCAGCGGTTGATGTTTAGTGATAACCAATGCAGTTAAAAGACGCTCGTCTGTTATCCTAAAGGAGCAGAAGGGGATGTCCCCCCTACTGCCGCCTTTCGCCGCACTTCCAGGACCTCCCGTCCCACCGAGAGACCCAAGCCACCACATCCTAAAATGTGTTCCCCTGATGAAGTCCACGTGTATCGACACAACTTTGGTTGCTTAAAGTATGTATCAGTAATGAAGTGGCCATTGTAGTTATAGAAACTGATTAGTCTTTCTATGTTTCATTTCTGTTTCCAAGACCGTATTGCCTGACTGTATTTTCTTCCTTCATATTTCTTACCCTGGCATTCCAATCCCCAGTCAGTAACAGTATATTTGCTTGCAGGTCTTGTCAATCTCAGCCTGGGCTTGTTCATGAAACTGTCTTCTTCTTTTTATTTATCTACATTGGTTGCTGGGGCATAAACTTGCATAACTGTAATATTGAATGGCTGTGGCCAAGATCTAATTGATAATAGTCCACCATTCTTTATCCATCAGTCTTTGCTGATACTATTAGTAGATTGTATAGTCTGACTGAAAGGGGTTGATTTACTAAAAGCAAATAGGATGTTCACTTTGCAAGGGAATTTTCCCCAGAGCTTAGTGAATGTGGTGAAATTACACTTGGCAAAGACCATCCAATTATGTACAGTGAAAATAAATAAACAGCAATTTTGCTTGCACATGATTGGATGATGTGTCAGCAGAGCTTTATCTCATTCACTGAGCTCTGGGGTAAATTCCCCTGCACTGCAAAATGTAACTTCCTTGCAAAGTGAATAACCAATTTGCCTTTAATACATTAACCCCAAAGTATACTATTGGCGTGGGGTTCCCCCGTCAAGATCCTTACAGCACAAGTCCATCACAAGTCGGAACAGGCTGATCCGAGTTAGATGCGACTTCCATTCAAACCAATGGGCTGAAAGTCAGATCAGTTAAGACAGCTCTCATAGAGAACCATTGATTTTTGAATAGATGCAGGGAAATGCTGCTAAAAGCTAACCGTGCGTGAACGGCAATGCAAAATGCATGGTTTTACAGACGCTTTTTCCTGGCAATGGTAGTGGCTTGGCAGCTCATTTTTTCTAACACCGCGTGCATGAAGCCTTAGATAAGTAAATAAATTGTACAGAATTGTTGAGCTGGAATTCTTCTGCTATATCCATTTATTTTATAAATTTTGTACTATACTTACAAATTATTCAGCCAGTCTTTTACTGTTACTCAACTTACAGCAATACACTGCTACCCATTACAGATAACTGTCTTTCTTTTCCATCACTAAAAATGTGCCAAAAAGTTACTTAGTCTGATTCCTTGCTGTGCTGTGGTTCGTTGTCACAATTTTTTTTTTTTTATGGAACATTTCCATTCATGTCTAACATGCTCATTATATCTTTTATTGGGTTATTGCATGCCTAAAGCTGATTTATGCAGCAAGAGGCAACATGTTTTATTTGTGTTTGTGACCTTTTTCGTGACCAAAGTACCACCCAGAGGCTTGAAAGGTTTAATAATGAGGGTTTCTTATGTCCCAGAATTGGGCACCATTTGTTTAACATATTTCTGTTTATTCAGAGAATTAATTAAGATACTGAAAGCCTTGGCAGTGTTTTCTTTGTTGGAAAAGATGGCACAGCGTCATCACAACCCTTCCTAGTGAGCACATTATCTATTAACAGGCGAGGTGAGCTGTGAAAGACAATAGCAAGAGCATTCATACTTAAGCCATGAGGAAATCCATTAGCCAGCTAAAGCCATCTACTATTGTAAACCATTTTGCTATGCTCAAACAATGATGTATTTAGAGGGGAGAAAATTTTGAAGGATTATCCTTGAGCAAAATATTTCACAGTCTGACAGTAATTGCATTCCTTGTTTCATTTTTCTCCCTCTATCTTTTTCCAAGCAATTGATCTCAAAAGAGGAAATTAAGTGTTGATGTCTATTTAGGTTATTAACTTTTCATTGCCAGTTATAAATGCAACTCTAATTGTTAAAGGCAAAAAAGTTCGTAGCTTTTAGATGATCTCCACAAAGCACTAGTTACATTGGAACTGACCACGTAACCTTAGTAAAGTTTCTGAGGTAGAGTATGCATGGTAACCCTGCCTATAGCCTGCCTACTCCTGTGCTGGTTATCATAACTCTGTGTCCCCCTCCAATCCTGCTGTCTATTTAGAAGATACCCATGTGCCCTGCACCTCCATCAGGAATAATGGCCTCACTTAGTGTAAGTTCTGAGCTTGGTCATTTTAGCTGGTGGAGTTGTGGGGCACCTGTTCAATCTCTTAACAGGTGGCGGGGACTAGGGAGAACAGAGAGTCAAGCCTCGTACACACGACCGAGTTTCTCGTCGTAAAAAACACTTCGTTTTTTTCGACGAGATTCTTGTTAACCTTGTCGATTTTCTCGTCAAGCTTTCCATGCGTACACACTGACATTTCCCAATTTCCTCGTTGTTCTCCGCGGTCACGTCCAGCACGTACGACGGCACTATAAAGGGGAAGATCTTTTTTCTTGGCGCCACCCCTTGGGCTGCTTTTGCTGATCTCGTGTTACCGCGTGTGAAGTAAAAGTTTGGGAAGAGACGATTCGCGCTTTTCAGTCTTCGTACTTTTCAGATCGTTTTCTGCGGTTCAGTTTGTGCTTGTGGGTTCGTATCTTGACTTTCAGGGCGTCTAGGCAGGTCGTATCTGTTTTACAGTGCGTTCTTGCCTGTTCGTTTCTGTTTTTCAGTTTGTTATTCATAGGCCTTGCTGTTCTAAAGTGCGTTCTGTTCTGTACGTTCTGATAAGACGACCGTTTCCTAGCCATGTCGCCTGGACGTTCTCGACGTCGAGTTCGTGCTGTGCGTGCGCTTTGTGTTGGTCTGCTTGTTTTGGACCAAGACCAGTCCATGAATGGTGTGAGGAGGAGTTCATGGACCAAGAATTGGTTGCTCCAGCGGGACCAATTCTGCCACATGCCTCTGCTGCGGGAGATCGACGAGAATAATCCTGAGGACTACAGGAATTTTCTGCGGATGTCTGACCCCGTTTTTCAGGAACTGTTGGCTTTGGTGTCCCCCTATATTACCAGGAAGGACACCGTTATGCGGGAAGCCATCAGTGCTGAGCAGAGGCTCATCGCCACGTTACGTTATCTGGCGACAGGGAGAAGTCTTCAGGACTTGAAGTTCACGACAGGCATCTCCCCCCAGGCTCTGGGCCTCATAATCCCAGACACCTGTTCTGCCATTATACAAGTCCTGCAGGAGGACTATATTAGGGTAAGTTTTCTCCATTAACATCACATTTTATGTATTACATGTATGCTAATGTATTGTGTTTCTTTCATCCTTCCCTAATTACCATGATTGTAATATGCTGAGAATGTCCCCTTTGTCCTCATGCATGCTGGAAGCTTTAGATTGCCCCTTTTTTCTCCTCCATGCATATTTCCCTTCACTAACCTTTCCAGCAGGGGCGCCTTTTGCTCCAAATGTTTGGGGGTTCAAACCCCAATTTAGGAAATAAACTTCCTCCTTTTTTGCTCTGGTGCCTATTAAACGCCCCCATTTGTTCCCTCCAATGCAGCCAGTTCCCCCCCAGCCCTGCACTTACCTTCTTGTGGTCAGCGCCATCCTTCTTCTGTCCTTGATGTCTTCTCCTTCCCTTGATGTTGCATCAGCCAATCATGTTACCATTAAACAGACTTGGTGAACATGATTGGCAGAGCAGCCTGTCAGTGTTTACCCAAGGAATGCCCCCCCCTGCGTCCCCTATTTAACTTTTCTGCAGCCAATTACATCCCTCAGGCTGTAATGTGCAAGACAATTTTCCTTACTGTTTCTGATATGCAATTTTAAGCCCATAAATGCCGCAGTTCTTCATATGTCGGTCGCTTAACAGGGGGCCATCCACCTGAATAGTGGGCGGCATAGACAATACATAGGTTAATGCAAGGCATGAACCTATGTATTGTTCTGAGTGACGGGCACAGGAGAGAGGGGGCAGTGCTCCAGCGCCCACTCTGGACGCACCGCCACTGCAATGCTATCCTGTGGCCAAACACATCTACCCCCTCCCTCCCCATTATAATTTATTAATGGACCATCATAGGGGGTGATGAATATGATACATGAGCCTTCCATTATACTTATTTAAAACACCTTAATAAACGTAGACTTTGCTTGATGTTGGCCTCTAATGTATTTTCTTAGAATATACTTGTAATGTTTGATTTGTCTATTCTAATATTTTTTCATCTTGTTTGACTCCACAGCTTCCTTCCACGCCACAGGAATGGCAGACTGTGGCATCGGAGTTTGCCACGCGGTGGGACTTCCCCAACTGCGGTGGTGCTATAGACGGGAAGCACGTCCGCATCGTGCCGCCACCCCGTTCTGGGTCCTACTACTTCAATTACAAGGGGTTTCATAGCATTGTGCTGATGGCGGTGGTGTCAGCACGGTATGAATTCCTCTATGTTGATGTAGGGAAGAATGGCCGGATGTCCGATGGGGGATCCTTCATCCAGACGGAGTTTGCCCTCCGTCTCCAGAGTGACGACCTTGCATTGCCACCGGATGCAGGGAATATTGAAGGACTCCCCTTTGTTTTTTTGGCTGATGAAGCCTTCGGGCTCGGACCACATCTTATGAGGCCATTTCCTCAGAGGACCCTGACCCCAGAGAAGAGGGTGTTCAATTACCGGCTGGCCAGGGGCCGAAGAGTCGTTGAAAATGCCTTTGGCATAATGGCCAGCCGGTTCCGCCTTTTTATGACTCCCATCCACTTGGCGGACTACAAAATAAACTATGTAGTGTTATGCTGCTGTGTGCTACACAATTTTCTTTGCCGCAAATCTAATTCATATATGGCCTCAGTTTTGCCTGAGGCTGGACTTTCCCCTGATAATCCCCTGCCGGGCCTGGAATCTGCCCGTGCTGGCTTGCCCCCCCAAAATGCCCGTGAGGTTCGGGACAAATACATGGACTATTTCACGGGTAGGGGGGCAATTCCTATGCCAGGCTATGTCTAAAGATTACTGGAGAACGATCCAAATAAAAATCTTGTTTAAACTTCTAACTTTTGTTGGTTTCCTGTCTCCTAGTTTGTCTTAGTGCATTTGTAGTGCCAAGTGTATTTTCCTTTAGTAAATACCAACCATTTCACTATGTAACCTTTAAAAATGTACCAAATAAGGTTAGAGCATATTAGAAAAAGAAGCTACACGTTGTTTGTGTTCAAATCTTTTACTATGTGCAAATTCACACACCTTTTTTTTGTTTTTTAACATTTTTTGTTTGCCTGGCCACAAACCGGCAATTGTTTTCTTAGGAAAATACAAAAACAACAGTTGCATTCCAAATATTACAAAATTGGATACCTCAGAGCAATCTGAGACATTCACTTACACAAACTATATGTCTCTATGTGCCCGTCCTAATATGGGGTCCTGCCACCCCTTGCCCAGCCAAAAATTGAATATGCACACAATTGGGATTATTTTCCTATAGGGATTTTAGACTCCTGATCCCTATTGTCAACATGTGCTATCTGCCATCAGGGGTGATCAATGGACGTGTTTTGGCGGTGCAACCCCTTCCTCAGTTCACCTACTTTAGATACGAGGAAGGGGTTGCACCCCCAAAAGATGTACATGGATATCCCCTGATGGCAGATAGCACATGTTGACACACTGTGTGCAGATTCAATTTTTGGCTGGTTTGATTGTCAAAAAGTTTTTTAAAAGTTGAAGAATAAACATGAACAAAAGGGGGTTGGGATGCCTTTTGAATTCTCCCCAAAACATCGAGAATGTCTTTAAATGTTTGATCCATCACATGAATTCTTTCTTTAATTTTGGCCAGTTCCGTGCTACATTCCATCACTTGCTGGATGAGGCGGAGGGCACTGTCAGCAGAGAAACCTGTACTATCCTTCACCCCAACATTCACATCCCCTAAAAACAAAATAAAAAGGTATTATAACTCTGCAGGCCTACCTCTCTTACCTGAAGCTGTGGTGACAGATACTGACCTGTTGTGGTGACCAGTTCCACAACGTCATCCACTTCTCCTTCCTCCACCTCAACTTCCTCTACATCCTTCGTTTGTGGGTCTTTGGGAGTTTGGGGTTGTTGTGAAGCTGTGGGGTTCTTGTGCTCCCTGGAGTGTCCTCCTCCCAGTCTTCTCTCCCCTATGAGAATCAAACAAAAGGTAGAGTTATCACACAGAAAATCTCTATGTAAAAAAAAAAAACAGGCTAAATTGCTTGGAAGTGTGGTACAAGTGTGTGTTTGGGCAGAAGTTAAAGATGAATGCATTATTTCTGACCAAGAATATGCTTAGTATTCACCTTTGTCTGTCATTTTTTAGACATGTAGGCAACACAAAAATTCTCTGATGCACCTGTGTGGGACACCCAAAAAAGGCGGGTCTGGTGGCCCACACTATAGTGCTCTAAAGTACAGATGTGGAAGCAGCTGCTGACTGTCCTCTCCTTTACACTGACAAAAGTTTGCATTTCATTCTCTTTACAAACACCTCATCTAGCCTAAAACTTTGTGTCCCAAATTTCACAAAAAAAGGCAGATGTCTAATTACTTTTGTGGCTGTAAAATAAGCCAAAACAGCGGATAGTGGCCGAACGAAGTGTCTGTAACTTAACAAACGATTACTGTGCCCAACCAAGTTCAAAATATAACATTTTGTAAGGGAGTCCAATAAGATAAAAAAAAAAAAACAGCAACATGTCAGTTTAGAAAAGGATTAATAGCAGAAAAGTGTACATTTTACTTACTTTTTGCGAGCATTCTCTTAATGCTCCTTAACTGCTCTGGCTCCCTCAGTTTGAGGTCTGACCACCTCTTTCTGAGCTGCTCATTTGAGCGTTTCACCCCGAAATTCGTCTTCAGACTCTTCACGACTTTAGTGAGGATTTTGGCCTTCCTTCTATTTGGTTTGCTATACGGCCCATGCTTTGCGTCATAATCAGACTTGAGCAAGATGTCCACCATCTCCGCCATCTCGGCAAAAGACATATTCGATGCCTTGAATCTCCTCCTTGATCGTGACGTTTCCTCGGTCTCCGGGCTTGTCTCCTCCTCGTTAGTTGCCGAATTATCAGACACCTGCTGTAACTCCGCCATATCTGTCTGCGCGCCGAAAGAGAAGGGGCGGGGAAAAGATGTTAGTTAGAACGTCATGGGCGGGCGACGTGTGCGGAGCGACGTGTTCGTATTTTGACGCATGCGTGGTGTGTATATAGCAAACACACATGTGACTATAGTACGTTCGGTGTGCGGAGAGAGGAGTTCAAGTGACAGACGTGCGAACGAAGGTATGTGATTTTGAGACTGTGCAAAATTGTTGGCCTATACTGTTTTGAGAATGTTGTAGGATATATATGGTGACTACGATGTTAAGGAGGTTAGACTGTTTGCCTCACATTAGTTATATATTATTTCTTAAACTTGCAGATACAATATGAATGTCTTTATTAGCGACAAAAAGTTCCTGGCGGAATTTATTGACCGGGTAAGGGAGCTGCCCGCTCTGTGGGAGACGAAAAACCCCATCCATAAAAAAAAAGAGGGGTGAGAAAAGCAGCGCTGGAGAAGCTGCTCCCATTTGTGCAGACCAAGGTGCCCACAGCCACAGCAAAACAAGTGGACACTAAAATTGGGAGCTTGAGAGGCACCTACAGGACTGAACGCTCTAAGGTCCTGGCTTCTCAGAGGTCAGGAGCAGCAGCAGGTGATGTGTATGTCCCGATTTTGTGGTACTACAGCAGGATGTCCTTCCTGGATGACCACATTGAGGCAAGGCCATCACTCTCCACTCTTCCCCCCAGACTTCCCTCCAGACTTCCCTGCAGCCAACCTGAGCCTTCCCTGGAGCAAGAGGAGGCAGCCATCCTGGATGATCCTGATTTGGCCATCTGGAGCCAGGTATAGTATTAAATGAAAATGTATTGTGATAAAATTAATGTTTGACAAATATGTCAAGATGAGAAACATACAATATTTTGGGTTCCACAAGTGAAATCAAGATCTCTAGACATTAGTCTGCACTTAATTGGGTGCTAAATAGTCAATCTGATGTAGGTGTAAATTTTAAAAAATGATTTCTGGATTTACATTCTAATTGCTTCAATCATGTTTATAAAGTTTGATGCAAAGATTAAACCAACATATTAAACTATGTCCCTTTTTCATACACAGGATGAAATCAGCCAGGAGGAGGGTCTGGAAACTGTCAGGCAGGAGGAGGAAGGGCCCACTGGCAGCCAGGAGGAGGCAGGGCCCACTGTGAGCCAGGAGGAGGCAGGGCCCACTGTGAGCCAGGAGGAGGCAGGGCCCAGTGGCAGCCAGGAGGTGGCAGGGCCCAGTGGCAGCCAGGAGGTGGCAGGGCAAAGGAGAAGCACCAGATCCCAGGTGCCTCCCATCCGGCTTCCCAAAAGAGGCAGGAGGGACAGGACCACCAGTGAGGCAGCAATGGCCCTTATTAAAGAGGCCCATGCCACCCTCAAAGAGCCCACATCCCCTGAAGAGGCCATTGCCGGCCTAGTGGAGGCAAAGTTCAAGGTGATGAGCATGGAGCAACGCCTCCTATGCGAGCCCCTGCTCATCACCTTGCTCAACAAGGGGGTGATGGAAAAAATTACCCCCAATACCGCCATTTGTGAGGTGGCACAACTGTCCCAACCTCAACCTCCTCCTCCACCTCCACATTCTTCTTCTGCCCCACCCCCTTCTCCTCCACCTCCACCTTGTTCTTCTGCGCCACCCCCTTCTCCTCCACCTCCACCTTGTTCTTCTGCGCCACCCCCTTCTCCTCCACCTCCTCCTCCTCCTGACAGGAGTACCCCTCCAGTGGCCCAGCCTCCAGCCAAACGAAGAAGGAAGGCTGCAGGGAAGGCTTCAGGAAAGGTTGCAGGGAAGGTTGCCAGGAAGACGAGGAAGTGATGGCCTTGCTTCATTGTGGTCGGACAGAAGGCATCCTGTTGTAGTACCACACACTTGGGACATATATATCACCTGCTGCTGTTCCTGACCTCTGGGAGGCCAGCATCAGATTGTGCTCAGAAATGTTGGCCTTCTCAAGCTCCCAATTTTAGTGTCCACACAGGGTTGCTGTGTGCTCTGGGGTCCCTGGGATGCACAAATGGCAGCAGCTTCTCCAGCTCTGCCTTCTCTTTATTTTAGTTCAAACATGAATAAATGTTATTTTTCTTTAAGTTCATACTTGACTATGTGTATTTGTAAAAATGTAAAATCTAGCTTTGGAGTAAGCAGATACATTTGACTGACAAAAAAAGGGACAGATAACAACCCCCCAAAAAAATAACTAAATCGTATTTCCCAAAAAAGGGTGTAAAATTTACATAATATATATTAAAAGATTCTATGGGAGATCACTACCAAAACATTGCGAAATTACAATTAACATCAGTTAGAAAAATATCAAATTTTTAAATATTCCTAAAAACTTGCACGATATAATACACATAAATCTTCTTAAGAGCAGCATGAAAAAGGTTAAAAAAAGATAGTCATAACTCTGTGTGAATATCAGCAGCAAAAGAAGTTCATTCGTTTGGATTAATGTCACATTCTAACGAAGATTTCAATGCACAACATTAAAACGATGCAAAAATTTGGAGCGTGACGAATGTGCTATCTCCATTACGAAGGTTTGTTTTACCAGAAGATGCGCTCCCGTCTCATAGTTGCTTGTGAGCATGCGCGCTTTTGGAAGAGTCGTAAAAGCATACACACGAACCATTTTCTTGTCACAAAACAGGCCGACCAGAAACACGACGAGGAAATCTGGAATCCTGACGAGAAAATAGAGAGCAGGTTCTCTATTTTCTCGTCGAGATTCACGGCAATTTTCTCGTCGTAAAACCATACACACGAACGGTTTTCTCGACAAAAAAGCTCACGTGGCACTTTTCTTGCCGGTTTTGGACGAGAAACTCGGTCGTGTGTACGAGGCTTCATTCAAATCACCATAGGAGAAGGTAGGCCACTGGCAGTGGTATCATGTATGAATTGCATCTTATGGTCAGCATTATATATGCCTGTTGTGAGGAGGAAGAGGGTGGGGGAGGCCATACTGAAACTTTGAAACGTTGGGTACATGGTGCAGTATTCTTTAAAGTAGACATTAGATAAAGAATACATGCTAACAGAGTAATCTCTACTGCCTATAAGGTGGTGGTGTAATATCATTATATACATTATGCTTCTTTTATATATACACTATATATATATATTTATGGTCGGAGCCCTCTGTATGAAGAGATATGGATCACATAAACACGCCACAAGACTAACGACACAAATAGACCTGAAGTGTGGCCTGGCCTGCTGTATGGTATGCCGAAGAAGGGGCCATACCTGAGATAGAGGTTGTGGGAATTCTGTTGAGAATTGTATGTAGAGGAGTGCCCTATAAAGGGGGATATGGGTGGGAGGGTTCCGCGCACTAGAGCCGACACTGACCGTCGTGGACGGTCTGTTTAAGTACCCTTCGAACTCCTCCCATAACTTCAGGCTAGCTTCGCCAGCCTTCCTATTTATGGTCGGAGCCCTCTGTATGAAGAGATATGGATCACATAAACACGCCACAAGACTAACGACACAAATAGACCTGAAGTGTGGCCTGGCCTGCTGTATGGTATGCCGAAGAAGGGGCCAAAAGTCACACGAGGTTTAGGGAGAAATAGTTTTATTATGACAAGAAATGATTACATGGCGAGACTGTTAAAGGCTCGTGCTACTTCTGCCTGTGGATCGGGCACGTATCGTGCGAAGCACGAAGATTTCCACCTGCCCATGGTTTTGATGACGTGGTCCGGGACGCCGTTTCGTGATGCAGCTGAGGCTGCTCCTATGCGAAAGGAATGCCCTGAGTATCTTCCCGGGTCATGTCCTAAAGTGTTCAAAAGTGTCCTGACGTGACTGACGAACTGGTTCCCAGATAGGGGCTCGATGGGAAAAGGTAACAGTGGGCTGTCTCCGGGTAGGCCGGATAGTGTTGATACTAAACGGTCTAGTACGTCCACGGGGCACCAGATATTACGGGTCTGGAAGATTTTAATCTCTACCCCGGGACCGCTTTGTTGGGTTTTCGACACTGCTAGGTGCAGGACGAAATGACTCTGGTGGCGAGTCAGGTGGTGCTTCCGTAGAACCTGGCCATTAGGGCCGGAGACCGTGAATTCGCTGGGGCGGAGGAAGCCGTAGAAGGCTAAATACATGGCTGCCTGGATGACCAGGCTAGGTCGTACACCGAAAGGGGAACGTGCAAGGATAGTGGACATGCCCCGGAACATGGCGCTGGTAATAGGTAAGCGCTTAGTGCAGGTATGCGGTTGCTGCTTGTGGACGCCCCGTAAAATGGCTTTGACTGCATGGGCGGCGAACAAGGATGGTGTGGTAGGATCTTGCAGGGACGTGAAGTGCTGGATACCAGCTAGGTACAGCCTGATGGTGTTGGGTGACAGTTTGAGATGGGTGTGGCAGTGCGAAACGAAGGCCAGGACGTGGCTGAGGTTACCTGGGAGTGCCCCAGGGTTGGTGGCTAGAAATCTGTTATAGCTTTTCCAGGCGGATCGGTAGGCTTTTAGCGTGTTTGGAGCCAAAGACGAATTGATGAGGGCGGAAGCCCCCTGGAGGTGCTGTTTTAACCCAGGGTTAGCTGCGACCAGTGCGGGATGTGTGACATGGTCGGGTCGGCTCCAGGCTCCTGCGAAAAGAACGTATGAAAATTAAATCGAGACAGAGCGTCGGCTGAAGTATTGCAATGACCGGGGATGTGGACACAGAGAACGTTAAATTGATGGTGAAGGGAGAGAAGCACCAGCCTGCGGAGGAAGGACATGATGGCCAACGATTTGGACCTACCCTTGTTGATAATAGCGGCCGTGGCTTGATTGTCGGTGACAAAGGTGACGGTTTGGCCCGCCCAGGCGCTGCCCCAAACTTGGGCTGCGGCAAGTATGGGGTAGATCTCGAACAGAGAGGAGGACTGGCTGAACTCGGGGATGGCGAGTATCTCCGGCGGCCATGGTCCCGCAAACCAGTGATGGCCAAAAATAGCCGCGAAGCCTGTGGAGGCTGCTGCGTCAGTGATTACTTGTGGGGAAGAAGGCGACGCTGCGGGAATGAACATGGACCTGCCGTTCCAGTCCTCGAGGAACTGGTCCCACATATTCAAATCTGCGATGGCGGCTGCGTCAAGTCTGACGGGTTGGTCGGGATCTTGTGCCTGGGAGAGGAACACTAGAAGACGAGAAATGAAAGAACGCCCTTGGGGGATGATCCTCATCGCGAAGTTCAGCATCCCTAACAGGGATTGCAGCTGTCTTTTGGTGCACCCTTGTGTGATAGTGAACGTGTGAACGACTGACCTAATGCGGTTCAATTTATCGAGTGGCAGACTAGCCTGCATGGTGCGGGTGTCGAGGTTGATACCCAGGAACGTGATAAGTTGTGCCGGACCTTCTACTTTGCTCTCTGCTATAGGCACATTGAGGTTCTTGAAGACCTCTCTTAGACTTCCTAGGTCTACGGGGGGCTTGCTGGGTGACTCAATGAGTAGGAAGTCATCTAAATAATGGATAACTTCCTGGCAGTGTGCGTGGTGCACGAGGATCCAGGATAGGGATTGGGCGAACGTGTTGAAGAGCCAGGGGCTGCTTTTGGAGCCGAAGGTCAGTTTAGTTGCGAAGTAGTAGAGACCCTTCCACTTTATCCCGTGCCACCTCCATAGGTATGGTTCAATGGGCAGTAGTTTGAAAGCATCGGAGATGTCGGCTTTGGAAAGCCAGGCCCCAACCCCTGTTCTTATGATGGATTGGATAGCCAGGTCGACGGAGGAGTATTTGAGGGAGAACTCCTCTGAGGGTATAAGTGAGTTTAGGCTGGGTGTGGTGGAGGAATGAGGCGCGGACAATTCATAGATCAACCGAAGTTTATTGGAGAATTTGCCCTTGACAAGCCCAATAGGGCTGACTCTCCATACAGAAAATGGGGACTGTGAAAAGGGGCCGATCATATATCCTCGGTCTAACTCAATTTGCAGAAGGGAGGAGATGGCTTCCTCGTCGGCGGCAGCCGAGAGTAGGTTTCTGCACTCGTACGTGGAGTCGGGTATCGTGATAAGTCCGGTGTGAAACCCTGTGCTGAACCCTTGTACCAGGAAGGCTGCTAGGGATGGGGTCGGGTGTGTGGAAAGGTAGAAGCCAAGCCACCCAACGTGCACCTGGCCTAGTCAGGACGGGCCCGGTTGTTTGAGGTTGCAGGTGGTCTTCGGATGAGCCTTCTGGCATAGGAGGCAGATGTGCAGTAGTCTGCATTGGGAGAAGAAGCAACCTTTGGTATTAAAATTGTTGCAGATGGCTGCGCCCCCTAACGCCCGGATGGGACGTCCTAGCCTGTCAGACTGGGACGACTGTATGGCTGTTGGCCAATTCTGGGGTGTGTAGGAGGTGGAAGGGAAGGTAGGGGGCGTCTGCCGCTAGTCTCGGAGCACCAATTTGCCGTGTGGGAGGCCGATTGGCAGGTGGAACACAGAGGGGAGCGGAGGCCCGCAAAGTGGCGGCAAAACAGCTCGGTGTCCATAGCACTCCAGTTGGTGGAGAGCTGGAACTGGGCCAGCCTGGCTGCGGCTTTTGCCGAAAAGGAGCGATGGTAATCGTAGAACGAGCACCCGCCGTACTTGTGTCCTAGATCTACTAGCGCGTGGAGGTAGAGGTCCAGTTCTTCCCTCCTGTCGGGGTTGGCTGAGCACACCACATCTCTGAACAGGCCGAAGGCCAAGACGAACTCCGCGATCGAAAGTTTGCGGTTAAGCCTAGGGTCTTTGGCCTTCAGGATGACGGAGACGTCCCCCCAAGAATAGGACCTGTTTTCTGCCCCATCGTGGACGGAGATGAGTAAGGACGCCAGGTTTACGTCCTTACCATCTAGGATGTCCTTCCTAATGCCCGCTGGGACGAAGTGGGCGGGAAAGATGGGGGTAGTGGCGTCGGGCATACCTGAGGTTGTTGGGGGTATGGCGACGAGCGTAGCGATCGGGGTTGCTGGTGGCACGGCTGGGCGTGTTTCCAGCGCCCCTACTCTGGACTGGACGTCCGTAATGGAAGTAGCCAGTGTAGCCACTATGTCGTGCAGCTGAGTGATGGCCGATGATATAGACTGCAGGGACGCCTGGGGTTCTGGAGGAGTTGCTGGTGGTGTTGGAAACAGAAGGCGGAAGAGTTCGGCTTTCCTGGCCGTGGCCGGGTAGGGGATATCCCTTCGGCGAAGTTCGGCCGTAAGCCTGGGGATGGTCCAAGCCCTGAGGGACTGTGTGGAGTCGTCCGCTGAACCCGAACGGGGTGATGGAGGGACGAAGGTGAAGTCATCACCATCGACTTGCGACATGTTGGGGGCTGGAGAAAAACGAGAAAGAAAAAGAGGGGGGGGGGAATGTATGTTTATAGAGTGAGATGCCAGGTATGGAGGGGATAGAGGAGATACGAAGTGGGTAGAGAGAAGGAAGGGAGAATGGACAGAATAAGGAATGACAGGCGCAGAGGATAGCCAAGTTTTGCGTACGAGCGCTTGTTGAGTGAAATTTAGAAAACTCAAAAGAGTGCGTGGCAACCGAGATGAGCCAGGAGGTGACTGGCTAGGTAACCGATAGCTCGGGTGCCGTCTGTGCTTGGCACGGACTGACGAACCAGAGCCCCCAGGGCGTACTGGGGCGGGTAGCTTAAAGTCTG